>JAQFVV010006198.1:33479978-34079978 GCA_028023455.1 Epiperipatus broadwayi
TACATGAAAAAATTTTTTTTAACCTGCTGAAAACATTTTCCAAGTTTACTTAGTCTAGATTCAAATTCAGGTTATAAACATAAAAGGTTGGATGCACTGCACTTACATGAAGAAGTACTTCAGACTCAGAGCGTACTCTGATTTAAACCGATGGATTGTGGTTAATAATTTTGTTACTGTGGCGCTGTATTCAAAAAGTTCAATTTTGTTTCAATCTCACATTAAATCGCACACATGTAGATACTTCTGTTAGCAAAAAAAGCTTTATTTCAATGAAGTTTAAATAAGTATTTAGAAATATTAATTGTTTGCAGATGAAAATCTGTAAGAGAACTTAAAGAATAAAAAGACAGTTAGTATTCTTATTTTTAAATTTGCCTTGAATTAAAATTCCCTGCTTGCTTTGCATAGTGCCCATGCATTGTAATTTTGCTACAAAAAAATTTGCAAACAAAATCTTTAAAACATATCTAAAATTAAATAAAGTTAATACAGTGTAATAAGCGAGATAATAACATCGTTGATACCAGTTTATCAAATTAGCACGGCCTATAGTTTTATATAATAGATCAGTACATTTTGAATTATAAGTGTCAAACTAACTCAACCCACATCTTTGACACCATCCACTTTAGATGAATACAGTAATGATTATTACTATTCATTTACTAAACTGTAGATTGTCTCTAGCAGAGATATAAACTTTAAAACCCTATAATATAATAGAGGTATATATGAGAGATGGTGACCTGGGTCAACTGATGAGTGTTGGTTCAGGATGAAATGCATCTTGAGGGTCATTTGTCTTTTATCGTATTTTTATTTATATGAATTTTAAAAAAAAAGGTAATAGCATTAAGGTTATTTAATATACTTATAAACATATTACATGTGGGAAAGAGAAATGTGAGTAACTCCATGTGTGTGTGTGTGCTTAATTTTAAAAAGTCAGATATATTAATTTTTAATTGAGTTTTAAAAGTTTATATCTGTGCTAAAGATAATCTCTAGTTTAGTAAATGATTAGTAATAATCATTACTATATTTATCTAAAGTTGATGGTGTCAAAGATGTGGGTTGAGTCAGTTTGACACTTGTATTTCCAAATGTAATTATTCAATATAGACATTTTTTTTTCATATAATAGAGATATATATGAGAGATGATGATCTTGGGTCAACTGATGAGTGCTGGTTTAACATGAAATGCATCTTGGGGGTCATTTGTCTTTTATTGTGTCTTTATTTATATGAATTTAAAAGAATACATGGCAGTATTGAGATTATTTAATATATTTATAATAGATCATATTGCTCTATACACTTTGGTACAAAGTTGAGACAAATAAAGACTTGACCAATTTATTAGAATGTTTGGGTTCAATTCATTGCTTTATTGCTTAAGCACTATGTAAATCTGAGCAAGTGATAATTATTGTCAGTTATTTAATGGTTGAAGGTAAAGATTGTATTAAGTATATTCTAAGCAAAAAATATAAGCATTAGATCATTTACTGTAGTTTGTTTGGACATTATATTATGGTCGTTAGGTCATCAATACCTGATTTATATCATTATTAGCACTACAGTGTATATTTGTAAATTGGTTAGTTAAATGTGAACTAACCCAAGCTTTTAAATAGAAGGGTTACGTAAGTCTTTCTGAGATCAATTAAAAATGGCATATCTATTAACTTAGCACGATGATATTTTAACATAATAATGACTAAAAATTTTAATGTTTATTTTAAGTCTCTGTTATTATGTTTAAATAAAGTTTGATTTCCTGTAATTAGCTTATAGTGTAATTTTAATTAAGATAAGGAGAATTTCATATATTGAAAAGAAAACAATTTGCATAGAACAATTTGCATAGAAAACAATTTGCATATTCATGAAATATGTGGAAAATATAAACTCTGTGATATTTCTAGTTTAATAGTCAGAGAAATTTATAATAGCAAAGACTAATAGAGAAAATGAAAAATTATTTTAATTTTTATTAATATGTAATCTTTTAAAATAATTTAAGATTATTAATATAAATAGAGAGGCTGGAATGTTATTAATATTAAAAAATTTGTGATATCTGGTTGTGACAGAATAAGTAAGGCTGGTAGTTATTCTTATATAAATATATCTAGATCAGTTCTCAGCTAAGTGAAGTAAAAAAAAGAAACTTGATTTCATCAATTGAATAAAACACTCTCAATTTTACTTGGATTCTTAAATTTCACATGACTTTTGAGCAATAAACTATATAACACACAGACTACAATATCAAATGTGTGGGTGTAATCTTATAATTTAATATTTATAAATAAAGTAATTAGATATAGGTAAAGTATAACTTTAAAAATTTTATTCACTTAGGAGTTTCGACTAGACTATCCTCATAGTCTTTGACAACTAACACTTTGAAAGGCTAACCTTCTCACCATTTCAAACAAGACTTAATTAACAAACAGTCAGCAAACGTTAAAATCATGGAATTGTGGGAAGGTTAGCATTTCAAAATATTAGTTGACAAAGACTATGAGGATAGTCGAAAATGCTCTTAAGTGGATAAAATTATTAAAGTTATACTTTACATATATCTAATTATTGTATTTATAAATATTCAATTATAAGATTACATATATTGATTTGAAGAAATACAGACATCAAATTATAATATTATTACATATGTACATATATACATGGGTGTGATTATAATATCAATTCCACCAAGGGCTTTGAACATTCCATCATTGGTTTTGGGATGAAATGGATAGTTGAATAGTTGGAAGGGTGAGAAGATTGAAGCCTGTTCATTAAAGTTTAAGAAATTGCTATCTTAATATAAACTGAGCACTGATTGTATACATATGTGGGAAATTGTGATCTAACCCAACTGATGAGTGCTGATTCAGCACAAAATACTTATATTGGGGATCATTTATCTTTTTCACATACATGTTATCATGTGTATCGGGTGTATAAGATAGAGTGGAGGATGAATATAAACTGAAAATCTTAAGTTCAAATCCCTCTTATTACTATAGGAAACATTCAGTATACTGAATGAATAGGTTAATTATATACACACACATGCATATATAATAACATTAATTTTCTTAGGCCTTCTAAAGAAAGTTTTAAATGTTTCAACTGGCAAAAATCACCTAATTTTGTGTTAGACATATATTTCATCCTGTTGTCATCAGTATTTTGGAAAATCAGTTGAGATTCCAACAAACATCATCATTAAATCTCTACTTAATATGCTTACAAAGTTCAACATGATCTTAATACAATAAACATCACATGACCACAGTGGCTGCTGGAGGGTTGCATTAGATGCTAAGATCTAGGTGCAGTGCTCTCAGATCCAAGTCTCCTCACTGATGAAGGCCACAAGCCAGAAACTAGTCTGGGAATATTGGATGAGTAGGCACTAGATAGGGATTTTATGCACAAGCCTTCTGGCACCCATTGATTACTCTAGCTTGCTGTGTGTGGCAATACGTATAGTGAGTTTTGCCTGTGTTATGATCTTAATACCTGAACACAAATTTTACTGGCTTGAAACATAAAATTTCTAACATATTTAAGAATATTTAATTAAATGTATATATAGAAATAACAGAATATAATATGTGAGTAATGGTTAATTTGATTAACCAGCTAGTTGATTGTTTATTATCTTTTATATAGATATTTGATGCTTTGATCTTAACTATCATAACAGATATACATATGAACAGATAATACTTTACCCTAAAGTAGATAGAGGAATTAGGATTATTGTCATCTTCTTAATGTGACTTCTTACAGCATATAAACATGCATTTGTAATAGTTTTTTTTTTTACTTTTCTATTTTCTTCATTAAATTAATCTTTACTGGTTTTAACTCCTTCAATAATCCATTATTTTAGTTAGATATTAACATATCCCTTAAAATCTTAACTTTTGACTACCTGCAGTTGTGCTAGTCAAAAAAAATAAATACAATGTAGTTGATAATTAAAATATATTTAAATAATATTTGCATGAAATAATAATGCATGAGTTATCAACAGTTAAAAATGATCTTTGTTGCATTTTTATAAAAGTATTACAAAGAAATCAAGTCATATGCCACATGACCTATTTTAACAAGCTTGTATTACAAATGTTATATATAGAGCTCGCAAATAAGCTCTTAACAAGCTTTGCAGAATATTCACAACCCCAGACTGGTTTCTGCTAAGATATTCAAGCATTAGATTAGGAAGCCAGTAACAGAAACTGGTCTGGGGTTGAGGATATTCTGCAAAGTTTGGTAAGAGCTTATTTGCGAGCTCTATATATAAAAATGTTATACATCAAATAAAATAGTTTTAATTTGAATAGTTTACATTTTAACATTCTTTATGAAACAGATAGATTAATTAAATTTCATTTCTACCTTGTATTTAATATCTCACTTGTAAGTGAGGCATAAAAAATATCAGTATGTTAAGTTTTTCAGAGCTATTTTAAAACTTACTTTATTATAGAGACTAAATTCCTCATACAGTAGCACCACTCAGTGCATGCTAATGAGATTAAATTGAAAACATTATTGTGCTTTCATTTTGAGCTCAAAGCTTTATAGTTAGTTAATAGGATAAAAGGTGGCTGCTGGGGGGGGGTGCATTAGATCCTAAGATCTAGATGCAGTACTCTCAGATCCAAGACTCCTCACTGATAAAAGCCACAGCTAGAAACTATTCTGGGGATGTTGGATGAGAAGGCACTAGATGGGGATTTTATGCACTAAACCTTGTCTGGCACTAAGTGGTGCTACTGAATGGAGAATTTAGCCTCTGTGTAAACAGCTTGTGTAAGCATAAAGAATGGTGATCAGATGATATTTAGTTTTTAACTTAGTTTAACATGTGAGAAATATATTTAAAACTAAATTCCTAAAAGTTTATCAAATTCAGTAGTATAACTGATGGTAAATGATAATTTTCACTATTCTTGCTGCACCCACAGCTTATTTGCATAAAAATTACTATTGTTATGCATTTTTATATTATACAGTAACAAAGTTTTTAATACAAGTACCATTAAAAAAAAAGCAAGAGAAGAATCAATATTCATTAAGATTGATGGCTTATGTAGCTGTTCTTGTGGATTATATATTTACA
This sequence comes from Epiperipatus broadwayi, assembly GCA_028023455.1. Classification (NCBI taxonomy): domain Eukaryota; kingdom Metazoa; phylum Onychophora; class Udeonychophora; order Euonychophora; family Peripatidae; genus Epiperipatus; species Epiperipatus broadwayi. The sequence goes on from JAQFVV010006198.1 coordinate 33,485,136, forward strand.
TAATATTTACATAAATTATCATAAGTTATATTACTGAATTTGATTAACTTTTAGGATTTCAATTTAAATTTCTCTCTCTCTCATACACACAATAAACTAATTTTTAAAATGGCTATAAAATTTGAACATCGTAGCAATTTTTTCATACTCAAAAGAAATTTATTTAAAAATATATTTGTCCTATAAATTTTATTTTGGGTATAATTTTGTCCATTTCTCTACTATGTATTTCAATATGGAGGCTACATTTTCCAACCTCTGTAATCTTTTAATCAGTGTTGCCCTCTTTTTATCTTTTTATGATGTCATGGAAAATAGTTACAATTCAGACACATTTTTATATTGCAAATTACCAAAGTTTTTAAAAGAATTAATTTTTTTATTTATCAAGTGACTTATGAAACATAAGCCATCATCTCATTTTTCGATTTATTAAAAATAAATAAATAGATATATGAACAATGTTTGATTAACATGATTGATATTGTTTTAAATCTAGCTTTATCCTAATGAGAGTACATTAATAGTTTTTATTAATCATTCATTAGATTAGAAATTATGCAAGAATGTGTTATTTTCACTACAGCACTCTCACACAAAGTAGGGACAAGATGTTAAAACTATATCGGATAGAAAGCAGACTCTATCTTGTGTGAGAGGGGTCTACTGATGAATTCATTATAGATTTATCCTGTCTTGTTTTATATATTTGATTGAATAAAATATAAATAAATAAATAAAATGTTTACATAGATTTATCACAGAATAAATGTCTCTAACAAAGTATTTTAAAACAAAACAGTGAACGAGAAAATATTACTCTTCAGCTAACCATTATGAGGGGAGTTTTAATATTTTACTTTAGATTAATAATTGTTAGATACTGATTTATTAACCAAGAATTAGATGGTGCTTTGAACTGATTGTGGACCACATGTGAAAGTGCAATCCTAAGTTTATTTAAAACTGGATAAAATATACATATTCTATCCAGCTTGAATTCAAACTCTAAATTACTGGTGTGGCAGGAATATGCACTATGCAAAACTTTTTATACTTGGTACAAATTAAGAAAATTGTCAGTATTTATTACTTTCAGTATATATAGAGCACTAGCATACTTAGTAAATAAATACAAGATGATGTCTTCTTTTAAAGATAAATGGTTTGGTGATTTAATCTTGACTAAAATATCAAAGTGACTTGTTACTGGAATCTAAGGTAAGCACTCAAGTTATCTTTTATCCATTGTTGTTCTTTATAAGTTACTTTCATGCATACTTGATATTTCACTCTTAGAAATAGACTTAGTATTGGGAAAAGATTCTACTGGTGAGTTTCTGATTTACTTCCTAAATAATAAAATAAAAAATGAGTAATCAAAAAGGATTTGAAGACAGACTTTTAAGCTTCCTACAGATATCCTTATCTTATATAACTAATACACATGACCACACACATGTGAATAAGATAAAAAGATCTCCAATATATGTATTTCATGCTGAACCGGCACACTCATCAGTTGGTCCAAATCATTATCTCCCATGCATGCATATATATATACACTCAGTGTTCAGTTTATATTAAAAATATCAAACATTCAAACTTTAATGGACTGACTTCAATCTTCTCCATCCTCCAACCCTGTAGCCATCCATACCATTGAAAATCTGATCATAGAATGCTTGAACCCTTGTTGATGTCAATATTGCTGTCATACCCATGTTGATCTTGAGTCACTCTAATCCCTCATGTATATAATCTTAATATGTCCATTTAAATACACAGAGGGAAGAGCAGTATTTGCAATATACTAGCATTGATTTAGAAGAATAAAACTAAATGTTTTTGGTTAAATAAAAATCTGTGCTGGGTTTCATTGCTTGGGAACTGAAATACCACTTTATCCCACACAAAACTGACTATGCATGCATTTATTATATTTTCCATAAGCATTACAAACTACAAAATCTTTAATCACTATATCTACATTTTGATGTTTTTTCTTCCTTATCATCATCTGAAAACAGTTCTTCTGACTTCAGAAAAAGATAACAAAGAGAACAACAAGTTAAAGATGGGTTTTGTATTGATTATACAAAACCAGTATGGGGAATAAAACCATGTTCAAATACATTAATGACATTCTTGTAATGATGTCTTTTTTATTTCTTGTGATGTTATCTTTTATTTTCATTCTGTAGCAACTTTTTCTTTTTTGAAAGACTTCAGTGCCTCAAATAACTGTTAACTCACAGAGGCTAAACTCTCCACACAGTAATGCCACTCAGTGCAAACCAGAGTAACTAATGGATGCAAGCATGTTTGTGTGTAAAATCCCTAACTAATGCCTACTCGTCCAATATCCACAGACTAGTTTCTAGCTTGGGGCTTTCATCAGAGAGAAATCTTGGATCTGAGAGCATTGCACCTAGATCTTAGGATCTAATGCAACCCTCCATCAGTCACCTTTTACCTTATTAGCTAACCTTCTTGCATCCATTGATTACTCTGGCTTGTACTGAGTGGTGCTACTGTATGGAGAGTTTAACCTCTGTGTAAACAGCTCGTGTACGCATAAAGATTGGTGATCACATGATGTTGGAACGTTTAATAACTGCAACTCTTCATTGTATGCTATTTTCAACCACATCATACCAACAAAAGCATCAATACTGCACTTTTTGGGGTATATGTGGGTCAGTATTTACAAGGGTAACAGGATCTTCCACTTCAATGAAAATCATGCTCAAATTCACTATAAAATATATTTTTAAAAAACTCAGTTATTATTAATAATTTGTATTCATCAATCATTAGAATAGAGATTATCCAATAACAATATTTATGTACAGTAATTTTCAGCATGAAATGTGCATCTTGGGGATTATACATTTTTTTCACGTCTTTGGTCATATGTTTATACCCTTCCACAAGATGTTAAAAGTGGATAGGAACCAGCCTCTACCTTGCATGAAAGTGGTGCAGTGAAATTTACACTACAGAAATATTATTCATTATTGGATAATCTCTAATTTAATGAATGACTAATGAAAATTATTCATATACTTCCATCAAGTGGGTTGTGTCAAAGCTGTGAGGGCAGTAAGTTTGACACTTAAAAATTAAACTGTAGTAATTTTCCCATCTATATATACTAAACAATGATAATATGTATAAGAGAATGTGGTCTGTGCCAACTGCTGGTTTAGCATGAAATGTGTACCTTGGGGATCAGACATCTTTTTCACATATTTGCTCATATGTTTACAATTACACCCCTCCACAAGGTGTTAAAGGTGAATAGAAACTTGTCCCTATTTTGCAGGAAAGTGGCATAGTGAAAATTACAGAAATATTTTTCAATTATTATTCTCTCATATAATAAGCTCAACCCAATGAAATTGTATCTTACAATAATAGACTCAATATTACCACATTTAGCAAGTTGAGTAACATATAGATTCATCAATTGATCTGACTATCATATTTTCAAAATACAGAACATCTTTTTCCAAAAATATTTCTATTACTTCAATAGAGAATTCATATCTAACTTCCATATGATAAATTTGGCAATAATATCAATTCTATATACTATTAATTTCTTAGAAGTGATTGCATTATTATGATGTGGTCTATTTTTAAATTTATCAGATGCATAATGAGCTCATTGAAGTTTGTATTGTGCCTCAATATCCAAGTCCATTATTGTATCTCTAAAAAGCTACCAAGATATTTAGATTGATATTTTTACTCAATTATTTAATACATTTCAGATAAATAGCTTTCTAAATGTAAGACTAAAGTATAACAATTCTATATCTTTCAGGAATAAAGTTTTTCAAACATCATGATTAGAATATAAATTTGTGAAAATTCAAGATATTATCTGGTATATTTTTCAATAATCCATTTTCAATGCTGCAATAATCATCAAATCATGTAAAAATAACTGCAGACCAACTAAATATATTTTAAATCCTTAAAATAATAACCAATTTTCCATACAGTAGTGCCACCCAGTGAAAGCTATGGTAACCACTGGATGCTGTATGATTTATGCATAAAGTTCTTATCTATTCATGCAATATCCCCAGACTAGTTTATAGCTTGTGGCTTTCATCATTGAAGAGCCTTGGATCTAAGATCATGGAACCTAGATCTAAGGATCTAATACAACCCTCTAGCAGCCAGATTTGCCTATTTAGTTAACTATAAAGATATGAGCCCAATATAAAAACATAATAATATTTTTAATCCAATTAATTAGCTCAAATAGTCATGCAGATCTGAAACCACTTCAGTATCTGAACATTTTGGCATTTTATTTTTTTAATAACCACTGTAGCTCATGGTCACCATTTCCTAAGACTGAATAAGCTTAGAAGATGGTGAATTTATGATGATTTAGTGATTTTTAAATCCTTTACACTAAGGTTGATTGGTAGAATAATTAGAAAAATAAAAATATTATGATAAATGATAGCATTTGATTATCATTGATGAAAGCTTATCTCATAACATAATTTTATTGTTGTATCTTAAGAATTGCCATGAAATTTTACTAAGCTCTTATCAGTAAAGTGCATTAGACAGTACTTTACACAATCTGTTTAACTGTACTTTTTATAGAAGCTAATCTCCAAATCCAGTTTATTGTGCTTATATTAATTTTTTTTTTTTTTTGCCAAAAGCACTTAGTAGTAAATTAAGACAGCCAGCCAATCATTTCTGAATCTGAGAAATATAAATAAGCCCATTGATCTTAAAATTAATATTACTGGAAATAAAATATATATATCAGTTACAAAATAAATATATATTGCATTACCAAATCCAGATAATATTAATACCATTTATGTTCTTTATTACTTTTTACAATGCTTTTTACAACACACCATTGATGGTTTCGATTGCCCCAACAATCTTCTTCAGAACTTTTACTTATATTTTCAAATCTTAATTTGAAAATGTAAGTAGAAGTAATTTGAAATTATAAATAGAGGTTCTGAAGAAGATTGCTGGGGCAATCGAAACACCAATAGTAGATTGTAAAAGGCATTGTAAAAAATAAAGAATATAAAATGATATTAATATTATACAAAACAAATTATAGTAATAATTTTTAAATATTGTCAGGTCTCAACTCCCACCCCTTTCTCAATGCGAGTCTTATTGTTGTTGTATTCTTGGAAGCATAAAAGTAAACACATTCATATTATAAATAAAATAGTTACTTCTAAGTATGGAGATTATCTAGTTTATAAATCTACTTGCTGATATTACTAATATGTGCAAATTAATAGCATTAGTTTTAGATGCATTGTGGGCAAATAATCCATAATATTCGTTTCAATGTTATGTATTGCATTTACTTAATTCATCATTTGGCAAACGTGTTCTTTTAAGCTTTGAGTAGTATCCTACATTTTAAATAAATTATTAAAAATTTATATTAGATTTTCATTAATTCTTCTATTTCAATGTCTGAACATGCATACTGAAATATCATCTCTAGCTATAGGTGTTCTAAAATAAGAAGATCTTTAAAATTGAAGAAATTCAAAAAGCATTTTGTTTTGACTTTTATAACTTGTTATTTCCTAATTTGCATAATATTAGAGCATGAGAATAAACTGAATCTGAAAGACATTTTCTACATCACATATTATGTCAAAACTTTATTTAATCACTCAAATAATGGTGATCGTGTGATGTTTAGTGCTTATGGTGATTGTGGTTATTAAAGAACCAAAGATACCCAAATATATGGATGCTGAACTGAGTTCAGATCTATACGACTATACCAGATAATGAGCTTGAATTGAAAACATTATTGAGGTTTCATTTTGGACTCAAAGCTTTGTAGTTAGCTAATAAGGTAAAAGGTGGCTGCTTAAGAGTTGCATTAGATCCTAAGATGTAGGTGCAATGATCATCACCGATGAAAGCCACAAGCTAGAAACCAGTCTGAGGATATTGGATGTGTAGGCACTAGATAGGGATTTTATACCTAAACCTACTTGCATCCATTGATTATTCAGGCTTGCACTGAGTGGTGCTACTGTATGAAGAGTTTAACCTCTGTGTAAAACTTTATTTAATCAATAAAAAACTGGAATATTTACTGGACTAGAAATAGATACTATCATTATTTACTTAAAAACCAATGACAAATCAGTTCTCAGTATAAGTCCATGAAAATTATTTGATATAGATTATTTTCTCTCTACTAAATATTATATAAATAAATTTTTAAAGCTGATTAAAATAAACTATAACAATTAAAAATACCACAAAGAGAATCCTAGAGTAAGATATATATATATTCGACATTTTGAAGATGTTATTTATTTATCTATTGAAAATTTGGTAATACAGCATCGATTGATCCACGCCATAAGATGGCACTGTTGCTAGTGAAAAACGAATAGATATAACGTTACTGGGCTGATTTGATTATTATTTTATAATGTTATCATGTTTTTTTTTTTGTTGAATTTTTTTTTAATACGCTTTTTAAAACCTTTTTTTAAAAAAAAACTTGTTGTTTAACAAAATTGGATTATGGTCTTTTTTTTTTTAAAGTAACTTTTTTTTTTTTTTTCGCTTTTGATTACGGTCTTTTTTTTTTTTGCTTTTTTAAACAACTTTTATATAAATATATATTTTTGGGTTCATTTAACATGTTTTTATTCATAAAAACAACAATTACATCAAAAATTAATTTATATATTTTGAATAAATGATGGGTCTTTACATATTTTTGATGTCTTTTAAAAACAAACAAGAACAAAAATCGATAATTTGGTAACTAGAGTAAATGCATTTCATCTAAGATGGCACAGAACACGTCTTTTTTTTCCTGATGTCTCCATAGAAATTCGGCTATGTAATTATCGACATTTTCTCTTCTTGTGCCTCGTGTTCTCTTGTTTCACCACTTGAGACAACCCCAAAGACGTTCAATGTTCTGGGTATGCACGCCAGTGTCAGGGTCCACAAAATTATATTTGTGATTTACTGTTGAGTAGTGATATCCAGAAGCCTCCAATGCACAAGTTGTGTATCCTTTCTAGCAATCAGAATAGATTGTGGAACCAGGCATGATGTTCTCATGGTGGACTGTCTAAGGATGTTGGCAGATCGGGAGGCTACAGGCACTACAAAACAATCACCTGTCTCATGACACCCCCCCAAAAAATCTATTGTTGTGGAAGGATTCTGCCCTGGTTGTTTGTCCGCCAACTGAACATCATCTCATCAACTTCCACTGTCATACCAGGACCACTGATTCAACAACATGGACCAGAGACAAGGCTTTCTTGACACAGTTCTCTAATAGCTATGGTCACCTGCCTTACTGCATTCTCACACATTTGTAATTCAGCTGCAATACACTTTACCGTGAGCTCATCCTGGCTCCAGTAATATATTAGCCATAACGCTTTCAAAAAAGACATTCATTCGGCAGCCCTCAAACCATGTTCCATGACAAATGGAACACCTTCGTTGACATTGCCATGATTCACATTCCATTTGACAGGGTTTACTACACCTTACTTTCATTAAACAACCACAAAGGCAGTTCTTCTGGGTGAGGAGAATATTTCTCTGTTGAAGAAAGACCACTGCATCTGTTTCTGTAGTAGGCAAATCTACAAATCGAAATGCCGGACCATCATCTGCCATTGAAATGTTTTGATCTCGAAAAAGTCTTGGAAAGTGCACGACTCGATCATGAACTTTGCCAAATTGTGACTAATACTCCTCATTTCCTGAATTCTGACCCCTGACAATGAAACCAGGGGCATTTGAGAAATCGTTACAATTTTTACGAATGAAAAAAAAAACATTGAAGCAAAAAAAAAAAAAATATGTTATAATATAGTTTTTGTCATTCAAAATACAGAAACCTTCACATCATATGCTGTACAATAGTTAAGAGTAATGTCTATAGAGAGTCATGCATACTCATTGCTAATAATGTTCAACATACTAGAGATGTTGGGGTAAGGGTGCACTTCAACATCTTAGCGGTTGAACAGTTTACAGGCCATACTGATCTATGAGCGGCCTTGTAAACAGCATATTTATGTGCTTTATGCATAGAAACAGCACCATCTTATGGTGTGGATCAATTGATGCTGTATTACTGAAAATTTATCAACTCAATATTGTTAAAAGTTTATAAGTTTAAATTAAATTTACAATTTTTTTTACTTTTCATAAATATTAAATAATTAAATGATTTTAAAGCTAAGTAAAGAAATAGCTATTTGTAAGTTTATAAAATTAAAAATACTACACAGGAGTTCCTAGCTCTGAAAGATCAATATCAATAGATAATTAAATAATTTTAAATATGGATCTCCAATATTTTTAATATTTTATTAACATAGAGAAGAAAAATGAGGATAAATAATAGACATAATTATATATATATACTAAATGCTTTTACTGAGCATTAGAATTGTCTCTTCAACCACAATTGAAGTTTTTATACTTAACTTGAAATAAAAGCACAGGGAGTTCAGAAATTAGGAAGTGACTTAATTAATTTCTGGACTCCCTATGTTTTTATTTCAAATTAAATCTAAAAACCCCAATTGTGGTTGACGAAACATTTTTTTTAGTGCATGGTCAATAAAAGCATTTAATATAAAAAAAATATCTTATTAGTTTTTAGTACTGGCACAATAAATAAAAATGTAAAACTATATCAATCTTTAAATTGACTGGACACTTCTATAAGTCATAATGTATATCCTTATGTATATATCATATTTAGTATGTGTTGTTAATAATAATAATAATAATAATAATAATAATAATAATAATAGTAGTAGTAGTAGTAGTAACAACAACAACAACAACTACAATAAAAAGGAGTCAGAGAAGTAAAAGGAGGAGGAGAAAAAGAATAAATACTGATCTTGAATTTATTAAATATCAATTTTAAAATCTAAAAATTTTATTAAATTAAAAGAAAAAATTGTTAAATCGCTCTATCGAGTTAATAAATAAATAAACAAACACAGATTTTTCAACTTCAATAAAAACATTTAAAATACAATTTATTTTGGTTATCTTTTCTTTTATTTAGACAGAAATACATCTTTTGCACAATTTTACTATCCTTCAAAAAACTAACAGACATGAAAAAGTAATGCACAAATAGCAATCAGTTAAAAAAAATCTTTATTTTTTATTATTAAATATTTATTTTCTAAGTACAATGTATAAAATGAAATACATTTATACATATGAATATTTATTATATTAGCAATAAACATTAACACTTGTATATAAAGTCACATATTTATACACACCCATGAATATTCATATATATTGTTAAAAGGATGTTGCCTTGACAACAGTTTGAAATTGTTGATTGTTATTGATATTAGGATTGTATAAGTATTGACTGGTTTGTCATGATATATATGTCAACCTTAGTATCACATAAGTATTAATATGATACATTTAAAATTGTAAAAAAAAAAAATTATATTTCTTCTAAAATTTAAAAAAATAAAGTAAAGTGAAGTACATTTATAGATATGAACACTAATTTTATTTGTAATAAACATTATTTATCTGCTTTAATAACGCAATATAAAATCTTTGTACACACACACAAATGTATATCTTTTATTTTAAAAAGATCTACTCAACCTCAATCTTTAGACATATGTTCTGGAATATTAACTTTTGGCATATGCTCTGAAGTAAATATGAGGAAGTTTGAAACCAAAGAAATTCAAGATGTAACATGTTTTGATTTTTGTGAATTGTTATTGCTTTCTAATTTGCAATATACAAAATTGAATTATGCAAGATATAGATCATAAAAATAATTTGAAGCAGTTTGCATCATTCATTAATTCGAAATTTTATTTAATTACTAAAAAAAACTGAATATAGACTTCCAATGAAAGATACTACTTATTTACCTTCTACAGATGACAGATGGGTATTCAATTTAAATTCATGAAAATGCTTTTATATAGATAGTCTGAGGTATATTAATAATGTTTATTGATCATTCCTTAGAATAGAGATTATCCATTTAATGAATAAAATAGAAATTCATATAACACTACAATACTAGTCAAACACCAAAATTTGACTATAATTCTTACTCACCCATGGCTTCATCTATTGATAAATAAACCTTCTCAAGTGAAATTCAACTATATATATATATATATATACACACACACACAAAACAAAACAGTCTTCCCATCATTCATTTCAACAACCAATTTACTTTAACATCAAAGAATGTCTTCAAAAAATTTTTTTGAATCTGAGGCCATCAATCTCATGAAGATATTATTTGATGTTAAAGGAAGTTGGTTGTTGAAATGAATGATGGAGAAAATGTTTTGTTTTATATATATATATATATATATATATATATACATAAATGAATGATGGAGAAAATGTTTTGTTTTGTATATATATATATATGTTGTACATTTAGTTGAATTTCACTTGAGATGGTCTATTTATTAATAGATGAAATCATGGTTGTTTAAGAATTATAGTAAAATTTTGTTGCTTGACTAGTATTGTAGTATTATATGAATTTCTATTTTATTTTTAATTGCTAGTAATGCATTAAGTATTTAATATTTAATGAATAATATTTCTGTAGTGTAATTTTCACTACACCACTCTCACACAAGATATCTAATGGTTTCTATCTACTTTTAACATCTTGTAAAGAGGTGTAATCATAAACATATGACCAAAGACGTGACAAAGATGAAACAGCATGCAATTGGCCCAGATCACATTTTCTTACACATATCTTTGCCATCATTCATATATATATATATATGATCACTAGATGGAGCATTACCAATAGCTCCTAACAAGCTTTTGTTTACATAAACACCGAGAGTTTCTAGTCTCCCTACCCTTCACTGATGTGAGCCAACTAGCTTGAAACCAGCTGGTCTGGAGGTGGAGACAATGAAAGAGATATTGAATTCTATCTCTCTCGGCATTTATGTAATCAAAAGCTTGTTAGGAGCTATTGGTAAAGCTACATCTAGTGATCATAAAATGCAAGCTAAAAGCAAGTTAAAAAATTTATAACTTGTTTTGTTTATATATATATATAGGAAATTACTGTAGATTAATTGATAAGTGAATGGTGGAGTAAAATTACACTAGAAATATTAAATAGTCTGAGATATTAGAATTTTGAATTTAATTAAATATTAAATAATTAATTTTTTTTTAAAGTCAAATAAAAAAACATTTTATTTGTAAACCTAAAACACTTAAAAATACTGCACAAAAGATTATAGAGAATATGAATCTGTTTTGATACTAATGCTATTTATCAGAAAAAAGTTTATCAATTCATATTTTTTTATCAGTTCCACCTTGTTAAATTTTCATAATTTTAATGTAAAATTAAAATATTTTTTCCTCCCATAAATATTAAACATTTTTTAAAGCTGAGAAAAGAAATTGAGTTATTGGAAACATTACAACAATTAAAAATATTGCACAGGGAAACTTCATCAAGTATTTACTGGTGAGTTGATTCTATGTAAATGAAAATCATTCACAATTCGTTTTTATTATTTCATAAATGAGTTTATTTTATTACATACATTAAAATTATGCATAACAAGTAAAACCAATATGTTTCAAGGTTTAAATTAGAACTCAATATGTTAATACCCTATCAAACCCTATACAGTTGTACCACTAAGTGCAGTGCTTTCAGATCCAACGTTCCTCACTGATGAAAGCCACAAGCTAGAAACTAGTCTGGAAATATTAGATGAGTAGGCACTAGATAAAGATTTTATGCACAAACTTTCTTGCATCCATTGATTACCAAGGCTTACACTGTGTGTCACTACTGTATGGATAGTTTGATGTTGCATTTACAGCTTATGTAAGCATAGGAAATTATGATTATGTAGTGTTTTAGTGATTTTTAAACTTAATATATTACATTTAGTTAAGTCATTAATGTATTTTGTTCTGTAAGCATTATTTTTTTTGCATATATGTCAACCTAAGTAATTAATTATATTACTTTTATTATTATATGGTGTTTATGATAAAAATATATATGCTAGAAAAGTAGCCACAAAGAACCAATACTTCTCCGAAAGCACTTCAAAGAGATACATTGAATAAAAAGACACTATTTATCATGCTTTTCATTTTCTAGGCAGTGAAAACTGAACTTATTTAAAATGTGCTTTTATTTAATTTATTTTGTTTTTGTTTTTTTTGTCTATCTAGTTTCTGATCTAATTGAAATTTTGCATACGTATGTGTTACCAATGGCAATACATTTTTAAAAAGATTTTGCAAGTAATTTTAGTAATAAATTTGACAAAAATTAAATTTTTTTAATTTCATAAGGGATGTGATGTGATACACTGTGGCTTCTTGTTCAGAGTCAGGAATCTCTCAGCCACAATGACCAGAGAAACCTGTTAGCCACCTTCCCTTTCCTTTCCATTCCCGACTCTTTTTCCCATATTCTTCACTATCCTGTTCCATCCCATTTCCATAACATAATCATTGTCAACTCCATAATCCCCCTTATCTTCTCCCAAACCAGCATAAAAAGCAAGAACCCACTTTCGGTACACTCATTTTGTTTATATTTATTCTCCCACAACTTCATTATTTGTACCCTTTTTTGCTTATAAGCATTTACATTCAATCAACAGATGCCTACTATTTTCTATGCCTTTCTTACATAACTTGATGAGATGAGATAAGATGCACTGTGACTTCTTCTTTTTCGGAGTCAAGAATCTCTCATCTACCATGCCCAGATTCAATACTTTTCACACTATTGCCATCTAGTGGTATTAAATTGTATCTTCATTTTTAATTTTTGGAACTATATAAGCTAAAAAGTCAGAAAAAAAAGAACAAACAAAGATTTTTATTCACATAAATGCACTAAAGAATAAAAAATAAATTTTCTTCAATTTTTATAGTATTATTGGTATTATTTTTTTACTCATGTGTCATAGCATCAGCCAGGAAGTGAACTCACTAACCCGGGACAACTGCTTGTAAAGTAGCTGGACCTCTCGACCACCAATGCTTGACTATTCTGTGACCAAAAATAAAAGCACAAGGCAAAAAATCAAATAAGGTTCACTTCCTTATATTAACATCAATCTATTTGTCAAATAAATAAAGATTTGTCTTATGGATAGATTAGCAGTCATACAAGAAAATAGACATTATTTGCAAGTTTATTTAAATGCTTTTTTGCTCCAAGATTTTATTTTTGATCACATGATATCAAAAATACTACGAAAGCTAAAGGAAATTTATTAATTACTTTTCAGTGCATTTATGTAAAGAAAAAATGCTTTTTAAAAAATTTTTTTTATTTCATTATTATTTATTTTCTAGTTATAATTACTTAGATATCTATTTATCAAATAATATGAATGACTAGTTAAATCCTACACTTACAAGGTTCACCTGAATTGAATTCAAATCCTTGATCATGAGCATTGTAAGCTGTGCTAGCAACTATAACACAATGCCATTTGAATGTGCATATGTTTATATAAGAATGTACATAGAATTGTGACACTGGACACAAATTTGAAATAACTCCATTATTTTTGATCATAAATGTGAGTACTTTCTTCTAAGGACAACTTAGAGGTTTTTAAAAAAAATACATAACATGATTTTAAATATTTGGATATATAAAAAAAATAATAATTGAAATCAGGCATTCTTCATATGACAGGAGCTTAATGATAAATCTAGGGGATTCAAACTCAGATATTCAAGCACCCTTTGACTATCCACACTATCTCATACCACTGATACACATGACCACACACATGTAGAATAGATAAATAATCACCAATATATGTATTTCATGCTGAACCAGCATTCATGAGTTGGTCCAGATTATCATCTCCCACACACACACACACATATATATATATATATATAATCAGTGCTCAGTTTATATTAAGATAACAAATCATATTTTAATGGACAGATTTCAATCCACTCCAACCTCTAACTCTTCAACCCTCCATACTACTGAAAATCTGATAATGGAAAGTCCCAATCTCATACTGATGCCAATATTATTGTTTTGCCCATATGACTTGAGTGAGCATAACAATAATATTGGTATCAGTATGAGATTTGGGCTTTCCATCATCAGATTTTCAGTAGTAGGGATGGTTGAAGAGTTGGAGGTTGGAGTGGATTGAAGCCTGTTCATTAAAATATGAAGATTTGATATCTTAATATAAACTGAGCACTGATTATATATATATGTATGGGAGGTGATAATCTGGACCAACTGATGAGTGCTAGTTCAGCATAAAATATGTATATTGGTGATTATATATCTTTTCTACATGTGTGTGGTCATGTGTATCAGTTGTATGAGATAATGTGAATAGTTGAAGGTTGCTTGAAAGTCTGAGTTCAAATCTCATATATTTATATAAAAAATGCAAACTTTCATTGTGTATACACGCAAAAATATTATTCACATATTTTTATTCTTTTCAATATTAATTAAAAACTTAATTATTAAAAATATTATTTTAAATTAGATATTAATAATAATGTTATACCAAACAAAAAATATCCTATTACTCATCAATGAAAGAATGTAAGCAAATATTAATTTTTTTTTTTTTTGCATTTTTTTTTTTTGGTCATAATTCAGTAGTTGTTTTTATGCTCTGTACAGTTTGGCACAGTGGTAGAGCATCCAACTTGGGGAGCAGGAGCTCCCATGATTGATTTTGGCTGGTATTTGAACTTATGAACTCTCAAACAATAAAGTCACCAGCCCTTTTTTTATTGTTTTTATTTATGATTTATTTTAATTATAAATTTTGTGAAATTAAAAAAAAGTAATTATTAAATGAAATAATAATTAAAATGCACAGAGGCTAAACTCTCCATACGGTAGTGCCACTCAGTGCAAGCCAGAATAATCAATAGATGCAAGAAGGTGATCATGTGATGTTTAGTGGTTTAATAATGGAAATGATTAGTAGCAATGCATGGTCTGGCACAGTTGGTAGAGTATCCGACTTGGAATCAGAAGAACTCAGGTTCAATTCTAATACTCGCAGGTCCGGCATTCGGACTTTGTATGAACTCCTGAGCCATAAAGACATATGTATATATAATTTTTATACCAGTCAGATTTCAACTAAATTACCTCCATTCCACAAGATTTGGTGCCATGACAGAATAATAGATTCTGATGTTCACGGACCATAGATTGTGGCCAATTCCATTACTACCAGTATTCAAACATCTTATAAACTCCTGAATGATAAACAATTTTGATTATCATTATCTTTAATTTTTCAATTATATTTCATAATCCAGGCCACACAGGGGTAGCTCTATATAGATCAAAGCTTTCATTGCCTTTATTATTTAAATTACTCATGATCTAACAAAAATACAAAAATTGGCTATAAGGAAGTGATTAGCAAGGGAACCAGCATGTCTCTGTGAAAAAATGACTGATGACTGGTTTTTTTATCCAAGCCTCCCACAGTGTGATCTCTAAATTAAGGCATCTGTTGTGTAAGACATAGTTTAGTTATTCACCACAAAGTCTTTAAGGTGATAGCATGTCTGGATCATGATTTATGGCATGGAATTTGACACTGTGCTTCATGTTTTAACCCGCAATAGAGTAACAGCAATAACATGACATTTTGTTTTAAATAAAAAAAAAACGGTTACCGAAATGTTTAAAATAATTAAAACTATATAAGGTAATGAAGCCATAGGTTGCAAGAATGTGTTCATGCGGTTTGAAAAATTTCATGATGGCAGTTGAGAAACATTGAAGATGATAATCAATAAAACAAGTCATGTATAGTGTGGCATTGTTTTTATTAGCTCGTATTTATAAATATGTAATATAGGGGGCGTACCAATAGCTCAAACAAGCTCTTAATTGGTAAGTGCAGTAAGAGAAAATATTTAAAATCTCTATCTAGAACATTCCCATTTCCAGACCAATTGGTTTCAAGTTTTTGGCTCATCTCAGGGAGGAGCTAGAATATTCAGACCCTAAATTTAAAATATCAACTCAAAACCCAGCACTTATTCAATATACGATAGATCTGAATTTGGTTCAGTCTTATATAGCTATTTAAGTTAGATAGCCGGAGTTAAAGACATTTTCATGTCCGAAAATTTCACAGTCTCTACTTAAATATTACATATTAAATAAGTGCTGGTGTTTAAAGTTGATATATTAGATCTAGTGTCTGAATATTCTAGCCCCTCATTGAGGTGAGCCAAAAGCTTGAAACTAATTGATCTGGGGATAGAAATGGTCTAGATAGAGATCTTAAATATTTTTTCTCTTACCGCACTTACCAATTAAGAGGTTGCTTGAGCTATTGGTTCACTCCCTATATTATATATTGAAGATGATGTATAAAGATATGAAATACTCAATTACAGTTCAGGTCATAACTTATGATGACTTAAAACTTTTATGGTAAATAGATTTACTAAATTGCTACATAGAATATGCATTGATTTAGAGATCGTTCTACATGTAGCTTGGACCCAGAATGAATAATCTATTTGAGAAAAGCTTGAAATGTCCAGATCAGTGATACTACTAAAGACAGTTTGGTCTCTGTGAACATTTTTTAATATTCAATTTTTTTTACACAAGAAGGAAATGATCAAAAATGCTAAGTTTACATAATGTAATAAGTTCCTGATAGAATATAAGACGAAGTTGCCAAAATAAATTATCTAGAGGGAGCAATGGATGGCAATGAATATTCTAACTTTGACAAAGAAACAAAACAGTTGGAACAGACAAGATCTAAATTCACAAGGGTAATTAACAAATATTAAGCATTTATTGGAGAAAATATGAAGAATGATGTCCTATATTTTGGGAATAAATAATTAATATTATTTGCTGCAGAGTTTAATCGATGTACACCATTTCTCCTGGTATAAGGAATATATTGTTTTGTTCTGTAGTTTGTAAATAAGTCAAAGCTATTTAATTGTCTACTCATTTTTAATTTATAATCATTAAAGAGTATATCAAGAAAGATATGAAAAACAGCTTGGAAATACTGTGTTCCACTGCAGTTCATCTATTATTGGTTCATTATATCTTACATTGTAGATGTCTCTAAAGATTCGAGGATACAAAATAAGCCATACATTCTAGCTCTTAAACAGAGAGAATAAAAACCATCACAAACTATTTCTAATGCATTAATCTATACTTCATAAAGGAATGGATGATACATCATACAGGATGTTTATGTGGATGTAAAAAAAATGAGCTGAAAGTAATTTTTGAGAATGTCTGTTAGCAATATAATTTTGCTTATTGTGATTACAAAAAATATATAAAAACTTTAATAAAATTATTTTCTTGTAACAATACAAATAGTTCTGGAAATGCTGACAGAATCAAACTAAGCAATAATATGATCAGAAAAGTTAAGCGATCAATATATATAGATGCTATTTGGACCAATAGATCAACGTGTTAAGCTTTTTCCCTTCCATCGCATGATATTAAAGACTTTGTACATTGTGGCTAGCATATCAATGCTGGGTTTAAGTCCTAACTGGTTAAATCTTTGAAATTTCCCAGTATTTTTTCTTAATTAATTAGCCTATAGTCATCTCAGCTAAACATCTAATCTTGTTTGGTAAATGAATATTCAGATACTATTAAATAGAATGGAAAATCTCAGATTATTCTGATTTATCATATGATTGCACATATTAAATTCTTAATTGTAAAGATGTTTGCAAGGAAGCTTGTAAATTTAACATTTTATTTGCATTTACAAGTTGTACTATTTCCATTGTAATCAAGCATTGATGGTCGAGAGGTCAGCTTAGCTGCCTAACAAGCAGTTGTCCTGGGTTAGCGGGTTCACTTCCTGGCCGATGCTATGACGCATGAGAAAAAAAAAACTATTTCCATTATCTAATTTCTAAAACATCCAAACTTATATTTATATTTTTCCAAATACATTCTATTTTAGAAATGACATTTAGTCAGTATAAAATGCAACATTTGAATATTTTTGTCCTATTTTCTTCAGGGGTTACTGTCTGACAAGTGTTAGATTACCATAGATATTGAATTAACGATCTTTAAATTTAATAACCAAGAATTTAAAAGTCACTGATTCAGTTTCCATTCTAGAAATGTTTTTTAATGATAAGTTACTATTATCTGTCCCAATACTTTTTATAAAAATTTCTATTTTGATTGGCTGTTTTTTTTAACATGGCACTAAATTTTCTATTAACATATTTTTTATTTTGTCATTGTCATCGTTGACAAATTTTCATCACTAAAGATTCCAACTTATAGCTTCTTAGTTAAAAAATGTTTTCCACCAATAGAGACTCAATTTATTCACTCAAAGAAGAAGAAACTTTCCAATACTTTCTCACTTCAAATATACCAATCTCATTACATCTATTACTAAGTCCAATCAGCCTCTTTCACCATGTTCATTAGCAGCAAAGAGGACTCTTCACCAGCATGAGAGCAAGTACTATTATTCTATTCACTATTTTATTTCTTAGAAGCCATTTCTGCTTCAACCTAACATCTAAATAACTGCAACCATATTTTTATACCAAAATTAATTAAATTAAAATTAGAGATCAAATCCTCACACCTCCAGATATATATGCAGTTATATGGAATTTAATAACCTTACCTACACTACTGAAACAACTGGTCATTAAAATTAGGATGTGATCTTTGCTTTAATCCCCAATGCTTATCATTGACCATATTCATAAAATCATTTAAAATCTAAAAGCAACATTTTATGTCCTATTTAATTCTCCACCACTTGTATAATTCCTTTGAAACTGATTTTAATAACAAATATATATATACAGATACACTTCCTTAATGTAATGTGTATATATGTATTCAATTTATCCACTCTACTTCGAATACTTTTTAGCAAAAACCTTTTATTGCACATATATGTATATACAGTCTTATGTTTCGTCTGTCCTGCAGTCTTTTTCACAGTTTAATTTTTTAAAAATTAAAAAATAAATACATAAACTCTGAAGAAGACTACAGGACAGTCGAAACATAAGACTGTATATGGATATATGTATAATAAAAGGTTTTTGCTAAAAAGTGTTCAAAGTAGAGTGGATAAATTTAATTTATATAAGATATTACAGCAAAATAAAGGAAGTGATGAATTGAGTAATATTTCTGTATATATATATATAATGAGTACTATATACCTAAACTAATATAAACCATGTAACCACATACTTCATCAGTAAAGATTACGTTAAACTAAACATTCCCTTTACATTATTAAAGATAACATTTTAAAGATTCATCTTTGTATTCTTTCAACGATTTGTAACACTTCATTTTTTATATTTGAAAATCTTTTTTCACAAGTGTAAATTAACTCAAATGTAGACTTACTAATTCGTTTAAGTTCCTGATAAAAGTTGTCACTTTGGAAAGTCATTACTATTAATAAATGTAATTAAACTAGATTTTAAAAACAGTCCATGAAAAAGTAAATATCTTATTTAAATTTGAACTTGTTATCTTAAAAGTTTAAATATAGATTCAGTATTGAATTAAATTAATTATTACAAGAAAGAACAAATAAATAATTTTTTTTTTTTTTTCAAATTTTAATTAAAGGATTAAAAATTAGTATCCTGTTCTAAAATGCTTCGTTTATTACCCAAACAATAAACAAAATACCACAATTACGTGAAGTTTAAATTTTAAAATACTCATGACTTTTAACCTAATACCAAACAATAATTCGAAATGTCACTTAAATAAATTTGCTTCGCATTGTATGAATTAATATTGTTTAATTATTAAAATACAAAATCTCCTAAGGCTAAAATGAAATTACGCCATCTAGCGGATTTGGTTTTAAAACTACATACAATACTGTATACTGTATTGTTTTTTTTTTTGATAGATTACTGTATTGTTATTATTTATATTTTATCTTTTTATAAATAATATATGCAACACTATATCACGCGGAACTAGTATAATATAAAGTTAATATTTTTTAATCATTGAGACACTTAATAATAAAGTAGAGGTAAAAAAGAAAGACAGAGAGCGATAGAGAAAATTTGAAGTAAAAAATAATACCCACTGGCTATTTTGGCTTTTGGCAATGGCTCATCAAAATAGATGATATTTCAACAAGTTTTTTTTTTTTAAAAAAAAATATTATTATTGAATTGCCAAAAACTAGCTTTATATTAATTCTTTCATTTAGAATTATTTGATACGCTCTGTGACGGTTTAAGTCAATGGTTAAAAGAAACAAACAAACAGCATTTAAAATAGACTTAGGAATTCTCGGCCTTTCTTCATTATTTATTTGACTGATAAATGTGTTACTGTATTTAAAAACAGTTTACTAAATTAAAAGCAACAAGCTTACTAAGATAATAATAACACAAGTGTCATGTGACAGCGGGAAATAATACAAAATTCTCCTGACAGCTAATTAATCGATAATTATATTTTGATATTTAAAAAACCAAATTATACTTTCCTATTAAGAATCAAGTCTTATTTTAACGAATTATAATTATTTAACATAGGAAATGGTGATCATAGAAAGATAATGATTATACATACACGCACATCACGTTTATACACATACATATCGATTTCAGAAACAAATGTGCTTATTAGTGTTTAAAAGGTAAAGATAATCCACTGATTAAATATGATACTTTGATATCAGGTGTGAAAGCCATACCACATTAAACTCACATTTTTAAAGCACATTCATAATAATAGCAAAAATGATAAAGAAATTAATAATAGCAGTTAGAGATTCACCCACTGATCAATATTATGATGCATACTGGCTTGTTTACTTGTGAAAGGAAGATCCTATGCTTACTTGAGACCTAAAATAATTTCCCAAGATTTACCAAGCCCAGAATCCAAGAAGAACAAGTCGTGGGTATCTAAGCAGATGAGCTAAACACTATATCAAAATATCTTGTCCTTGGCATATAGAATATACAATATACGGAATCTAATAATTAAATATTAGTAAATACAGTAATCAAAATTTTTGATAAGTACAAAAAATATAATCGTCACTTAGGAGTGCTTTCGACTATCTCCATATTTTGAAAGGTTAATCTTCCCATATATATAAGTAGCCATTTGAAATTTTGCCCAAAGTATCTCAAATTGAAGTTAGGTCACTGATTTTGGCAGATTACTTAAAAGAGTATTATGAATAAGTAAATATAATTACTTTTATCAATACAGGTATGTTGCATAATATACTTGTAAATAGTGGATTTAGAATAAAGTTATATTTATGTGATGTGATGTTGATGTGATGTGATATATTACCGATTCTCCTCTCTTGGAATCAGGAATCTCTCAGCCACTATGCCCTGCTAGCCACCTTCCCTTTTCCACTTCCTACCCTATGTTTTCGCCATATTCTTCTCTATTCTGCTCCATTCCATTTCCATAATATTATTTTTGTCCACTCTATGGCCTTTATATCTAAATTTCCCTGATCTCATTCCAAACCCAGCATAAAAAACAAAAAAATTCTGTATAATCATTTTGTTTATATTTATTCTCTTTCAACTTTATTATTTCTACCTTTTCTGCTTGTAAGCATTTACATAACAGATGCTTAATATTTTCCAAGCCTTCCTCATATAACTTGCAGAGTAAATCACCCACATTTCACTTGTTGCTAACAATTCTGTTTGAGCCTTAAACAGTAAACTACTTTCCTTGCTATTATCATAAATTAACTCGCACTCAATATATTAGTTACTTATATATATTTTTAAACTTTTTTTACTCTTCATACTTGTTCTCCATCTCTCCAACTTCCTATTTTTTATTATTGCATCTATTCTTCTATCCCATTCTTCCCACTATCACATTCAACAATTCTAACACAATCATCCTATCTTTTGTATAAGTATACTAACATAAAGATTTTATCCAAATCTTCTGCATACTGTACTACCTTTCTCACCCATCTTGTTGCCTATTCTTTACTCATAACCCAATTAAATACCATTTTGGCTATTCTCTTATTATCCATAAATTGCAATCTACTGAACATTTTCATTTTGCTTTTTGTATCTCTCATATAAAACTTGACCATCCCATTTCTTCTTCAATTGCCTTTTTTGTTGCCCATACATCTGCATCTAATCTTCCTACTTCTTTTTGTACTGTTTCTAAGTAATATAACACCCATTTTCTAACATATGAAGCAGTCAGATCTAAGTTCGATCCTAGCTTCATGATATCTCACCTGTAGCCCACTTCCAACCCTAGTACTTACCATAAATTTCCGAATGCAAAGGGGCTTTATACGTTCAATACACACTAGTTTCCTTAAAAAACAAAAACAGTATTATATAAACGTGTGTTAAAACCAACTACTTTAATATTTAAACTAATCAATGTCATTAATAAATTCATGAATACACATATATTATAACTGCGTGGATTGTGCATATATATTTATAAATATTTAAATATATATATATTCGTTATAAAGTTTCATTGCATTGAAATGTTTTTATTTTATTTTTAAACAGTTTTTTCAAATTTTAGTGATTAAAAGCTACATTCTTTTGATAAGCTTTCAGATCGTCCTTTCCCAAAAACAATGGGGAATTTTTATTAATTAACAAAAAGATAATAATTTAAAATGTAAGGAAGGTTCCTTATTAAAATCGTTTTTAGATTTACAAATTCATTTTCTAATTAGAAAATGAATTCAAAGTTAATGAGTTTGAAAGTCTTATCGAGGGAATGTATCTAAAATCAATTAACAAAATTTTTAACTTTGATAATGTAAGAAGCTTTGGCTTGAAGGCATCTAGAGTCGGAATAGGCAGGAAACTAGAGTGAACAGGTATAAATAGCCTGGAAAAGTTTGGAGAGGAAGAAGCCATATTTGTTTTGAAAGAAGTGCTAATAGAAGGTACGTGCATCTTAAATTATAAATCTTTATAGTGTCTCCATCATGGTGAGGGGCTAACTTCAGGAGTCTGACTGCTGAGCCTGAAGTCCCCAGAAGATCTTCAATGTAGCTTCAAATTTAAACCTTTCCACACCAATCGTGCTGCCAAAATCCAAAAGAATCAATCAAAATGCTATTCAAATAAGTGAAAATGCGCTCCTACGTTTCAACCAAATCAGACTCTACCATCTACACTAAGGAACAAGCCATGGAAGGATGGGTAAAATCTTTCCTTTTGAACTGCAACTTTCTGGCCATTTCTGAACTTTAAGTTAAAACACCTTTTAAGCTATCTACTGTAAAATTTTCTTTTTATTTATGCTATTTTAAATTATGTAGCAATTCTCTATCTTAATTTCTAGTCTTTAAAATTAGTATTATATTAACTTTCTTTTTTCTTACGATGGCGGTTCATCTATCTAACCTTATTATATATATTTGCTAGATGATTATTAATATCATTTATTTTTGATTATATGCCAATAATACTTCAATTCAACAATAATTTATTTTGTTACACGTACCACATGAAAATAATATAATATTAACTTTGATAGTAATTTTTGCCCATCGGAACTAATTTAAAATGGTTCTATTTATTAATTGTCGAGTTGAAGGATTTATACAATTTTTTCTATTTTTATTAATGGCTAATAATAAATTATTAGCTCAGTTTCTAACCTATGCCCCCATTTACTTTATCTAGTTTACACATATTTATCGATTCATATTCACAATGTTAAAATGTTTTGCAAACAGGTTGATAAAGCGAATAAAATCTATATATTTTGATTTAAATTTTATACTTTATATTAATATTCAGGGAGGGCATGATATTTAGGGTATAATTAATATAATTTCTAATTGTGTTAAGTACTTTTTGGTTAAAGCACCTTTGACTTTAATGTAACTTGATCAGGTCATCATGTAGAGCATTTCCTATATAAAATGGGTTTTATTATTTTAAACACGATGATTACCAAATCATCATTTTCCGAACGTTGCTGACGCAAGCCATCTCCTGCTTCGTAGGCTTGTTCTCGGTGATATTACTGTTAGTTTAATTACATGGGAAGAAAGCACTTCCTCCCTCACTCGTATTATATTTGGAACACCAAAGGTTCATGGCTATGACACAGCCTGGCTTTCCCTGTGTTCCACATCTCCTTGATAGGGCAGAAAGACTTGTAAAACACAAGCCACCCTCCTACTTAAATCACCGACAAGCCATTATCTTTCATATTCATTTTTATAGCTCATAAGATGTTAGTATCGTTTACTTCTCAGTTCCAGTAAAGCCCGCTCTCATGCTCATAAATCATGATGAATTGATTTTATTAAAGTCAAACAAATTCATATTCATTTCTTATTAAATAAATTCCTTGTTAAACAGTAAAGTTATGCTCTAATAATTATCATTTACGAATGTGAAAATGAATCTCGCATTCTTTCTCTTAAAATTAGAATAATAACTTCCGTCAAAGCCAAATACCTTTATCTACTTTTATTTACTTGTTGGGGCATATACATGTATAATCCTCCTATAATATTACATAATAGTTATTGGCATATAATAACGACTGCCATTCTTATTGTAAATTATAAATCCCATTTTAAAGACTAGAGGTAATATATATAAGCTTAATCATAAAAGTTGAACAAAATATTTATTATTATTAAACATTTTATTAACACATTTGGTTTTTAACTTTCTTTATTATTCAATAATTATTTTAATACTAATGCTCGCTGTCTGTATTGAACAACCCAAACATACATATATGAATTGACTTATAAATATCCTTAGCAATTTCCAAAAAATGGTCATTATAAAATTTGAGTAAATTTTACATAAACCACAGCTAAACTTCAGTTAAAAGTAGGCTATGATTATGGAGACTCAAGGTCTTTGAAAGCGCTTAGCCATATAACTTTATAATAAGATTGAGACAAGCTTCACTTTTTTGCGTAAAGTGCAATCTAAATTACTTAGTTATTTTATTATATGTCATTAGAGTCAGATCAGGGGTCTCAGAGATCATCATCATCCAATGAGATAGTTACTTGGCACATAGTCATGTACCATCGACATATGTCATCCAATGATTTGATCTGAGCTCATGAGTTGGGTTTGAATTCAGTTTGGTTCGACTGAGTTTGAATCCGACTTTGCAGTTTGGATGTTGTTGTTGTTGGGATCTTTCAACTGGTACACATATAACACATCATTTCTATAGGTTAACCCTGTTACTGCCATTCCCTTCCATACAATTCTTGTTACGTCATATTTTTAAAGCATAAGTTACTGTAAAACCCAAGTGAGCTATATTAAAAACTAATGCAAACCCACCAATAAACAAAAAATACAGGGTAGATTCACTTGTACTTCAGCTCAATTTATGTTTAAGTATTCAATTTAATGGTGTGTTACAATGCAGGTATTTAATTATTTTGGTACAATCATAAGCCATTTGGAGAATAAAAGCTGTGCTTAATT
Organism: Epiperipatus broadwayi; assembly: GCA_028023455.1. NCBI lineage: Eukaryota > Metazoa > Onychophora > Udeonychophora > Euonychophora > Peripatidae > Epiperipatus > Epiperipatus broadwayi. The sequence goes on from JAQFVV010006198.1 coordinate 33,510,726, forward strand.
TTTAACAACTCCTGTATATTAAAGGAACTAGGAAATGAAATTAATAATAGCTCAAAATAGACGAAAATAACCCCAACGAGCTAAATATAAACAGGTTAATAAATGAAAAAGTACAGAGTGAAAGTTTATAGTTTAAAAAATTTAACATATAGAACTTATATTTACAGGATAAATTTTGAAATATCATATGAATTTAAAATGGAACAAACCTATCAAATAGATGATAATTGTCAGGTATGTAAAAAAAATATAAGGGAAGGAAAGTAAAACCTTTAACTTAAAGTAAGTTTATATAAAAGCAAAATGAAGAGCTTAAATAAACTCTAGAGAATCTTTACAAATTTTAGTAATTTTTTATAATGTAAATAAGTATTTGGAAGCTATTTATTTGCAAATGTTTCATTTAAATTAATATGCAATTAATATCCAATGAGAAGATGACTGATTACAGATTTCTTATTCAAGCTGCCTGAAGCACCATCTCTGAGTCAATGTATGTGTTAAGTTGTGACAGTTTAGCTATTCATCACAAAAACTTTTAAGACACTAGTGTGTGTGTGTAAAATAATATTTAATTGGGTTATGAGTAAAGGGCAGACAACAAGATGGGTGAGAAAGGTAGTATGGTAGGCAGAAGATTTGAATAAAGAATCTGTCAGTATACTTATACAAAAAGTGGAATGATTGTGTTAGAAAGATTGTGGCATGTTATAGTGGCAAGGAATGAGATAGAAGAATAGATGCATTAATAAAGAATGGGAAGTTGAAGAGATGGAAAACTAGTATGAAGAGTAAAAAGAGTTTAAATATATATAGAAGTAAACATAATATTGAGTGTGAGTTAATTTATGATAATAGCAAGGAAAGTAGTTTATAAACAGAGTAATCAATGGATTCCAGAAGTCTTGTGCATAAAATCCCTATCTAATGCATACTCATCCAATATCCCCAGACTAGTATAAGTGATGGTGATCATGTGAAAGTAGTTTACTGTTTAATATTCGAATAGGATCTTTAGCAACAAGGGAATATATACATATTTGGGAAAATGTGGGTGATTTAGTCGCAAGTCAGGTAAGGAAGGCATAAAAAATATTAGGCATCTGTTAATTGAATGTAAATGCCTGAAAGCAGAAAGAATACAAATAATGAAGTTGTGGAAGAATAAATATAATCAAAGTGATTATACAGAAAGTGGGTTATTGGTTTTTATGCTGGGTTTGGAAAAAGATAAGGGGGAGTTAGATATAAAGATGAAGTTCACAAAAATTATGTTGTAGAAATTGAATGGAGCTGTGTAGAGAAGAATATGGGAAAAACTTAGGGTGGGGAACAGAAAGTGGCTAATAGGTTTCTCTGGGCATAATAGCTGAGAGATTCCTGACTCCTTTTATAAGGAGAAGTCACAGTGCATCATATCATATTGCATAAAATATGCAGTATAATTAAAACTTTAACAAAATGTGATAAATAATCTTATCTCATCGTTAATTTATTATAAAAACCAGAAAAAATAGTGATGATTTGATATTTATGACAAATTTTATCATTTTAATTTGCTCTGAAAATATTTAATGAAAAGTTGCAAACCTCTCTTTTTTTAATTGTAAATATTTTTAACAGAAAGTCAAAAACACAACAAAAACATCCTTTTTGTATATTCTATTGACTGTTGAAAATGTCGTATTTAATTTTTTATGCATTAACTGAAAGTATGGTTTTCATAAGAACTTCAAAACATATAATAAAAAATATTAACTATTAAATGCTCAATAGATGTAACATATAAAAAATAATATGCTAAGAAAATATAAAATCCATATTTTCTCTGTTGTCTAATTGGTGACTGAATGTTTCTTTGATGTTGTCACAACCACTACGTTTATGCGAAGGAAATAATTCTGCCAATAAAGTAAAAAAGCTAGCCAAAATAAATACAAATTCTTTTAACTACAGAGATATAGTATATATTTCATGGTAAAGATTCCCATCCAGCTGCAGAAATGGCACAAACACTGATTAGTAATTCGACTTGAGACACTCCATGCTTTCATGATCTGTCAATCCCCTAATATAGTTCAATTGAATGACATACTTAGCAATGTTGACAAACTTTTATAAATTAGCAATGTTTAATAAAAAAACATATTTACATTAAATCTTAAAAAAAAATTATTAAAGCAACCAATTAAAAAAACAATTACAAATATTATGTTTAATAAAAAAAAATTACAAACAGTGACCAGCATTTTTGTATTCTGTCCCAACCAGCTGCAGAAACAACCACAAACATTCATAATTGGACATTAAGGTGCTCTGTGCTTTCATTGTCTGTCAATCCATAGTATAGTTCAGATGAACAACATATTTAGTATTAATAAATGATAACTATTAATTCAGAGGGTGTTCCAGTAAATATATATTTTAAGTTGTAAAGCTAGCAAATATAATAGATATATTTCAAAATGGAAATTTTAATTTAGTTTTATTAAAATTCAAAAATTTATTTATATAATATTAAAATGTTTTGATTAATTTACATTAAATCTTAAAAAAAGTTTGATAAAACAACCAATTAATGCAAAAACAATGGGTGGAAAGCCCGGAGCTTTTGTATTCCGCTGTAACAATGGTCTTTCAATTCTCACATTTAAAATCTTTCATTTAATTTACATTAAATCTTTAAAAAAATTTGTTTGAGCAATCAATTAAAAAAAATCACAGGCCTTTACAAGGGTGGGTGCAGCTGGTTATAAAATGAATATAAAAAATAAAGAATTTAAATATTTATAAAATTATAAATTATTTATAAATTATAAATTTTGGGATATAAAAACATTTTTAATTATTTAAAATTATTTTACATACAATTTGCAATAAAATAATATAAAGTTATTTACTTGTCATTATTAATCAGGTTTTTAAATATATATATATAATCGAATATTTATAAATACAGTAATCAGATATATTTTAAAATTTTTATCCACTTAGTAGCACTTTCAACTATCCTTGTTGTCTTTATCAACTAACACTTTGAAAGGCTAACCTTAGTTGACAAAGACTACAAGGATAGTTGAAAGCCTATTAAGTGGATAAAAAATTTTTTAAAATATATCTGATTGCTGTATTTATAAATATTCAATTATATAATTATGTATTGTACCATTTATTTATATACGGTGCAAATATATTGGCATTTGGTAAAAGCTAAAAAATAAAAGTAAATTTAGATTATTTTTTGACTATTTTAAAAAAAAAAAAAAAAAAAAAAACGTATAATGAAAGTTAAATTATTCTTTCATATTTTTTTTTATGTAAGTAGAAATAAAAGTAGAATTGGAGAGAACAACAGAATTCCAAAAGTAAAATAAAAAGATAAGCTAAAAGAAAAATATTTTAGTTAATTAAAGAAATAAAGATGGCCAAAAGATTCGCTAAAAAATGAGAACTTTGTAATTGAAAAATGAGTAAAGACTGTACAAGATTATGAACCAAAAACACCATGATAATAGCATGCACAGAAGTCTGAAAACTGGGCCTCTAGTATAAAAGGCAGAGACCAGTTTGAAGAACATCTTGTTTTGTTTGTTTCTCTGGTCGGTCCTGGATAACAATAATACATCCAGGATCGCTCTACACTGAAATAATTCAGCATGTCGGAGTGAACCGGAGCTTCTGCGGACATTGTGCCTGAAGATGTACACCAGAAAAGCCTTCATGACTGACTAGGAGAATGGACCACAAGATCAAATAATAACCAAAAGGCCGAGCTCATTCTACCCAAAAAACTATGTATAGTTATCTACTACTGAATTCACTAAACTTACCGGTAAGTTATGCTTCATTATTCCTGATTGTGACAAATTTAAGCGTTTGCAAACAACTCATAAAAATATACGTATATTAGGACCCAATAGAGACTTTCATTTTTCTGTACAAGAGACTTTTGTTTATACCAGAACTTTTTAATTAATTGTTTAACTATTGTTTTTCTTATTAATGGATTTACATCTGAATTAACGTATGTTCTCTCCAATTTATTTAATTATCAACTTAACGTGAAATATTTTAGTTTGTAAGAATAAAAATATTTCTAATATCAATTTTCATTTGTATGTTATTAATAATAGTTATTATTATTTATTATTAAATTTATTATTAGTTTAATAAGATTTAAAACCGAAATTTACCTTTGCCAATATGTTTGAATAAGCCCAGGAATAATAATCTTAAAAAAAATAATTCTCATTACGGTATAATGCAATACCGATTAGTTTAAAAGTATTTTTCTCTTTTATTTGTGAGACGTTATATGACGATTTCAGCAGATTCTTTAGAATAAAAGGATCCTGGCGCCATATTAAATAAATTAAAAGCTGATTTCGTCGATAGCATAATTCTCAACAATTACTAGGTCGAGTTGATCAGGAAATGTAGTTATGTTAATAGAAATAGAAATACAACTTTCTTCTTTTTGTCATAACTTGATCAACTCACGCGCAGTGTATATTAGAATGTAGTGGCCTAGCAAAATGGAAAACGTTATAGTATATTGCTTTGAAGAAGTACAGACATCGAATTATAATCATCATCATCAACCATTATCAATCCACTGCAGGATAAAGGTCTCTCCAAGTTCAATCCATCTTCTCTGATCTTTAGCTTCTCTTCTCCACATCACTCCTGCACACTTTCTCATCTCATCCCTCCATCTCACATGTGGTCTCTTTCTGGGCCTTTTACAGTTTTTTGGAATCCAGTCTAAGACTTCAACTGTCCATCTATTATCATCTCGTCTAGTAATATGTCCAGCCCTACTCCACTTTAATCTTTTAATTTTTTCAAAGAGGTCAGCAACACCTGTTTGTTCTCTTATCCATACATTGCATTTTCGATCTTTTCTTGTTACTCCCAGCATGGATCTCTCCATACTTCTTTGAGTGGTCTGAAGTCTCTGTATTGCTCTTCTATTAAGTGTCCAAGTCTCAGATCCATAAGTAAGAACTGGAAAAACACATTTGTTAAAAACCTTCCTTTTCAAACACATAGCCGTATTTTAAGTTATATAGGTTATGAATGCAAATTGATATTTTATAATAAAAAATTTAATGTACTAAAATTTTAAAATAAAGATTAGTATAAAACTTATGAGGGCAATGGGTTCTACCAAGTAAAATAAAAAAAACCCATTTTTATCGTTTGTTAGTATTGATGATCTAAAAAATGAAAATTACTGTACTTTACTATAATAACTGTGGTTTAAAAACTTTAATCTGTGGAATTATAAAATGTTTACTAACCTCAGGCTAGCTGTATAAAAATTATCATTATTTAGATGTGGAATAATAAACCATATTTTTAGAACTATTTGAAACAATACTTTGTTATGTTAGCTCTATGTTGCCAAAATATTTTATTTATTTGTGAAATGTCACAATTTTGTGCTAAAAATAACATATGGCTTTTTTGCTCAGGAGCTCATAAGAAGTTTGAATGCCAGACTGGTGACACCAGAATTGATTCTGGGATCCCCTGATCCCAATTTAGAAGCTCTATAAACCACACAGGGTGTATAAAAGGCATATGGTTTTATTTCTAGAAATTTCATAAGAAGTTCGAGTGACAGACCTGAATCGATCATGAGACTTTCTGATCCTATTTCAGACCCTCTACCAAGTGCACTAAACCACACGGCATAAATTGTACTAATGGCATGAAAAGCAAAGGTGGACTATAATTGACAATGGTAAAGTATTATTGCCTGATATAGCATTCTGTTACCTATTTATGCAACTTGTCTTTAAACATAGAACCTTACCCTCATAGTATTGATAATAATTCCTATTTATTTTTCTCAATAAAGATTTTTATTTAAAAACAACAACAACAAATATGGCAGATTCTGACAATAGCACGTCAACGACCCACTAATGTGGTTATTAGTTTTTTTATTTTCTTTTTGTGGGGGGGGGGTGAGGATTTGGCCAAATTAATTTTATTGCAGTAATCTCAAAACATTGTCATTTCATTATTGTATTACACACACGCGCGCGCACGCGCGCACACACACACACACATATATATATATATGAGTCATTCCAAAATCTCGTAACTGAAATGAAGGGTAGATGAATAGCATTTTCCTAAAAATCACCTGTAAATAGTATAAAGAACAAATGTCTCCATTTGGGGACTTCATTTTATGATGAATTTTTGGTAACCCTTGGTTATATTATTAGGAAGAATGATAGCAGTTTCAAGACTATGAAAATATGCAATTCTAAGAAAATGATCACATGGTATTGGAAAGCCAAATCATCCCAAAGGACAAGCATATTTTCTATAATCTGATCTTATCTTCAATAAGAAATTCAGTAAGATTACTTCAATTAATCAGTAAGGGTTATATTCAACAAATTAATTGTACAATACACTATTGGTATAATTGCATCTCATGTCATTCCTTTAATAATGTACATCTTAAAATCCTGGTTTTATATAGGGTTCTCAACAGAGTGCACACTAAATGTGGTATGATTACCTTAGTTTCAAACAGTTAGCAAAGCAAACAACTTCTATTGAATATATTTCAGAATGAAATAGCAATTATTATTATTAAAATAATCAATTTTTATGAATATAAAGTTTACATACTTTTCAATACAAATTGGCTCTATTCTTCTTCCAGATCTCAAAATCTTTTATAAATATAGAATTTGGTAAATTAGTCTTTAAGAATACATAACTGAGGATAAAGCAGGTTCTCAAATTTTAAAATGGATGGCTATAAATAACATGATCATACTTTGGTAAAGCTATGCAAAATGAAAATTTTATACAAGTAAATGGGTCAAAAGAATTATTCATGTATTAATTCAACCAATTATAATTTTTTCATTAGCTTCTGATATTGATTATTTATTCTGCACCCATTATGATTAACAACAGTACTCAATTGAGATGGAGTTTAAAAAGAAATTGAGTCAATAGAATGAATATCTTGAAATTAATATTAATAGAACTGTTCCTATCTTCTATTGCTATGGTAGATTAAACAAATATGTAATTATAATTGCCAAAGGTTCCACATCTTAAAAATAATGTAAGCTACTCATTCTATATTTGGACAAAACCAATAATATTGTAATCAGTATTTATAGGTTAATGATTCAGAATTACTAATAATTTATAAAATATCTTTATATCAGGAAAAAAAGGCATTTATCCACTGTACTTTAAACACTTTTTAGCAAAAATGTTTTATTGTACATATATGCATACACAATCTTACATTTCAACTGTCCTGCAACCAACCTTCTTCAGAGCCACTTAGTTAAAGTAAATTTGAAAAAGACTGCAAGACAGTCAAAACATAAGATTGTGTATACATATATGTACAATAAAAGATTTTTGTTAAAAAGTGTTAAAGTAGAGTGGATAAATTGCATTTATATAAGATATTACAACAAAATAAAGAAAATGGTGAATTTGGTAATATTTCTCAAATAAACTTATTTTTACCGAAGTTTGTTTTGGTGGAAATGGTAGTATCGCTAAATAAACTATCATGTCAATAAATTTTTAATTGATATTAACTATGGAGTTATCAAATTGTGCTTTTATCTTAATTAATCTCAGCCAATAAGTTTAAACATTATGAATATGACCGTCTAGGCTGAAAGCATTGCTCACCTAGTTTTTATTTAACTCAAATAAATCCAATCTTTTCTTTGAAAGTGAGTCAACACTATTAATAGAGTGACCTACATAAGATTTCTAACCCCAAAATTGGGCAGAGGCAAAAAAGCATCATTAGAGTATACACTTAAACTTTTTCTTTCACAATGGAAATCAACTGTAAATGAACTTTTCCTTTTATTGACTTAATCCATGAAAGACCTCATAAATAAGTAGCATATTTCATGAGTTTTTCAAAAGATTAGAGTCTAAAAAGATGGCTGACAAAACTATTCACCAATAATCATATATTAATCAATAAAGCAAGTCATATATAGCATGACATTGCTTTTATAAGCTTGTATTTACAAATATGTAATATAGGGGGCGTACCAATAGCTCAAACAAGCTCTTAATTGATGTGTGGTAAGAGAAAATATTTAAAATCTCTACCTGGAATGTTCCTTTCCCCAGACCAATTGGTTTCAAGCTTATGGCTCACCTCAATGAGAAGCTAGAACATTCAGACACTAAAAATTATTATAGAACTTGGCGTAAAAGCAAGCGTGTAGCTTATTTAAAACTTGATAAGCTTAACAATGATTCAAAGCTAGAAAACTCTTAAATATTGTTATAATTCTTGTTAAGATTACTTTTTTAAAATTATTTTGTAGGAAACACATTATCATGATATTAGATGATACTTTTTTGTATCATTGTCAAGTTTATTAACAAAAGTTATAACAATATTTGAAAGCTTTCTACCTTTACAACAGTATACATTTAGGCCAGGTAAACGGTATTGTGAGCAAGCAACGTACATTGAAAAAAAATCTCAAAACAAACTAAAATCTGTTACTTTAACTTATATTTCTGTTTAAAAAAGTAGATATTTTTTAAACGTTTCTCAAATCGTAATTGAAGAATCGCATCAATTTGAAAAAAATACTCTCCAATAATAATTTCCAAGTACAGTATCTCAAACCGGTTAAGCATACAACATGTAATGTTTTAAAGAATGTGTAATATCCGCACTTACGACTGTGCTAAGGTTATAACTGCAAGTCATACTGTGTGGTCAGCAAATAACGTTATACAATTCCCATGCTGTTCTTTTCCAACAAAGCTCTCCAATGAATTGGTCTGCCATGAAGCTCTCCAAATGAATTGGTCTGCAACAAAGCTCTCCAACGAAGCTCAGCCACAGATGCTCTCCAACGAATGGTCTGCAAGCGGATGCTCTCCAAATGAATGGTCTGCAACTTGCTACTGTGTGACTGCTCTCTACTGTGCTCTATATTACACTGCTCGATGTTCTCCCAGTATGGCTGCTAATAACTGCCTTACTCTGCGTAGTTTGCTGATAACTGTAGCAATTAATCATTGTCCAATCAGGTAACGTCTTTTATCCAGAAATATTTGCAACAAGCAAATATCTCTTGGAATTATCATCCGCCATTACGTTACTTAACTTCCTCCATTATCAGCGTGCAATCTACAACAACCACTCGAACAAATTCTAGTTTTTCTGAAGTGCACAAACATGTCTGCCATTTTTACAAACACTACAACACCTCCCTCCACTCCAGAAAAACCCTTGTTGCAATTCCTTGATGTTTTCTTTTTCTATTCCTACTTGGCCAAAACATATTTCCTGTTATTTCCAAACTTACAGCGTTGTTATATCATGTAGACTTATTGGGATTGACATTTTCACCCGGTTTCTCTGTCTATGGCTAAACTTGTAGTTCAACATATTCGCTACTCCCAGGTTCCAAATGCGACTGCACCATTGTAATATCCGCACTTACGACTGTGCCAAGGTTATAACTGCAAGTCATACTGTGTGGTCATCAAATAACATTATACAATTCCCACGCTGTTCTTTTCCAATGAAGCTCTCCAATGAATTGGTCTGCCACGAAGCTCTCCAAATGAATTGGTCTGCAACGAAGCTCTCCAACGAAGCTCAGCCATGGATGCTCTCCAACGAATGGTCTGCACTGACTGCTCTCCAATGAATGGTCTGCAAGCAGATGATCTCCAAACGAATGGTCTGCAACTTGCTACTGCATGACTGCTCTCTACTGCACTCTATATTACACTGCTCGATGTTCTCCCAATATGGCTGCTAATAACTGCCTTACTCTGCGTAGTTGTTACACTGTCTTTTATTGCTTGCTGATAACTGTAGCAATTAATCCTTGTCCAATCAGGTAACGTCTTTTATCCAGAAATATTTGCAATAAGCAAATATCTCTTGGAATTATCGTCCACCATTATGTTACTTAACTTCCTCCATTATCAGCGCGCAATCTACAACAACCACTCGAACAAATTCTAGGTTTTCTGGAGTGCACAAACATGTCTGCCATTTTTACAAACACTACAGAATGATCTTTCATAGACTTTAATTTACTCATCTACTTTGCTTAAGGTCTTCATCAGTGATCTTCCAGAAACAAAATACAGGAAATTCATCTATGCCAATGATATTGCTTTTACTTTACAAACCATTCATCTCTAAAATAGATAATTATTTTATTACTAATTTTAACAGCACGTAAATAACGTAAATAATGTTTACTACTTCTTAAATGTGTAATGTTTAGAATTATAATATCCCTGAACATTCTTGTTCAAATATGTTTCTAAGAATTATTTTGGTAAGCAGACTCATAACGAATCATTTTAATAAGCTTACAAATACAATTATATATCAATGTCCATTCATTCAGTCTGATAAACGGAGGGTTCCTTTTCCGTCTAACCCCCAATTGAATACATTGTTAATAAATCAACATGAGGGGTCAGAATGACTAATATGTCAACATGGGTAGGATGACAACCTTGGCACTATCAAGGGCTTTGAACGTTCCATCATCAGATTTTCAATGAAATGGAAGGCTGAAGAGTTGTGAGTTGGAATAGTTTGAAGCCTGTCCATTAAAGTATAAAGATTGGCTATCTTAATATAAAACTGAGTACTGATTATATATGTGTGTGTGGATAGTAATCTAGACCAACTGATGATTGCTGGTTTAGCATGAAATATGTATATTGGTGATTATTTATCTTTTCAACATGTGTGTGATCATGTTGGTCAGCAATATGAGATGGCACTGAGAGTGGTGGGTCGTGTGAAAGTCTGAGTTCGAACCCCACATATATTACATATATAAATGCAGGTTTAAGCCTGTACAATGTATTAAATCAACATTGATATCTGAAAAGGCTGAAACTTACTATTAGCAACAATTTTAGTTCACAAACTAGTCAAGCCAGCTTAACGTTCTGTATATTATTTTAAACTAAATATTACTAATTTAAAACTTTTATTACTGCTTAAATATATAATGGGTGTGATTCTGCTCACAAAAATAATTCTGAGTAACATATTGGAATAAGAATATGTGATATGATTATGATAAATATCTTAATAAGGATATAAAAGTTTGAAATTTTTTCCCAAAAACTTGGACTCCCTCTGTAATTCCATAATGATCGTATGTTTACATTTTTTATACAACGGTTGGGGAATGTCTTATAAAGAGAATATAACCTTCTGAAGCATGAGTTACATTTTACTGCTTGTGAGTAATCTTAGATTTTAGCCTGATTTGTTTACTCATCTATTTAAGATTAATAACTTGTTTTTCTCTTCACTAGTAAAAATTGTAATTATAAATATGTGACTTTTTTCGCATGCGTTAGTGAAGCTATACTTATACTATAATTTGTAATAGGTCTGCTTAGCGCTTTTAATGTTCAAATCTCATACTCATAGCTTTGTGAATGAAAACTGTTGTGATTTATTGTACACATATGCAAATGAGTTTGAATTTTTAATTAGTTAGTCCATTGTTTAGAGAGAGCAAAGCATGCCTCTCTTCTATTAATGGCATTGAGATCATTTGCTATGTAAAAAGCTTCTTTAACTTTTCTTTTGGCATCACTCTTCTCTAAAATAACTTTTAGAAATAAACTCCTTGAAAAACAAAATGGCACTGCCTGGAGTTGTTATGCAAATATTCCAAGAATGGATTTCTTAGCACTATATCATACTGGAAAATACTTTGCCTCTAATTGCCTCACAGAAAATGTATATAGAGCTATTAATTCTTAATCAAATGGTAAACATCCATTAATATGCACTGCTTAATCATGTTACTAACTCACCAATGTTATAGTGAATATGCAGGACCCTTTCAAACTCAAACACAAGATGGAAACTTTTCAAAAGATAAGAACAGCATTTTATCTTTACACCTAAATGCAATTATATAGGCCAATCTAAAGCATTTTGTGAAGAGAGCACGAAGATTGTCTTCATAACTTTACATCAATTACCTTATTAATTTATAGTTAAACCCAGTGAAAATTTTAAATTTATGGCTGGAAAATATTAGATGATGTTAGAATCAATTTAATACCAATATAATTTACAAGCTCAATTTTCATCAGTAATTCTTAATCAGAACATAAAGTTATGAAGATAAATCTTTATACTCTCATTGGAAAATGCTTTAGATTGGCCTATAAAATTGCATTTAGGTACAAAGATAAGATGGTCAATCTTATTTTTTAAAAGTCACTATCTTGGGTTTGGGTTTGAGAGTTTGCTGCATACCCACTATGAAATTGGTGAAATAACAACATGATTAAACAGCCCATGTCAGAGCCTGATTACCTTCTGATTAGGAATTATTAATGAAAACTAAGCTTGTAAATTATATTATTAAAAAGCTATTAAGTAGATCAGAGTAACAACTAATTTAGGATATAGCATCATCATTTAAGACCTACTTCTAATAAATATCTTTCTATCTGGATGATCAACCAAGTATCCCTTCAAAAAGCCAAAGAATTGAAAGAATTGGAATTTTGTGATACGTCAAACAAATTTTCATTTCCAGATCCAACAATAAATGCGACTGTGTAGCCTGTAATTTATATAGTTAAGCCCAAACATGAACTACCAACATTGCAAATGTCAGATAAACTTTGCATACAGTAACAGAAATGAATACCTTAATATAAGCTAGCTTTTTAAAATGTCCATATATTAAAAAACCTATTACTCATCTCAGTATGTTGGATTGTGGGTAATCATGTTTTTCTCAAATACTGTGTATGAGTCTGTCCAAGAATCATAAGTGAGTTCTTACATTAGAATTTGGAATAGTCATATCTGAAATTCTTATTATGATTTTTTTTCTTGTTTTGGATTTCATCCTGTAGACTGCATGTAAAGATGTTTTCAAAGTCAACCTTCTTCCATTCGTTAAGAGCGAGTTGAGCAATAAATTTAGGATAACAATGTATGGATTTTTTTAAGGAGATAAGAATTTCTCCACTTGGACAAGTCATTGTTTTTTATTTAATTCATGATTTATAATTGGATTTCTAGTAATAATTAAATTGGGTTTATAATCATTGTAATTCACAATTATTTATCAATCTTATACATCGTATTAACTTTAAACAAAGCATCAAAAATACTTATTACAAATAGTAATGTTAAGCGAATGAATATTTGACTTATAAGAAAAATTAATAGTTTTTGTTTTACTCAGATTAATTGATAAATTATTAAACGCTAACCATTTACTAATTAGGATTAAATCATCATTAATTATTTTTTCAACAAAATTATATGAAACTGCAGCATAAGATAAAGCAATATCATCTGCAAAAACATTAATTGATGGATAAGAGAAATATTACAATAATTTAATTTGTAGTTATGAAGAATGTATATAATATAAAATGCTAAATCAAGCTAAAACTCAAAATGCATAATTTTATAAGTTAATTCATGCATAAATAGAAAAACTTGATTTTTGGATAGAAGGTCAAGTTCTTAAAGTTGATACTTGAATGTCATAAGCTGTTATTAGTAACAAAACGCACCGTTATTTATGCTAAATAGAACAAACAAATCTATTTCACCTTCACTGATGAGAATTTTGGCTTTTAGGTATCTAATAAATAACAAGCTCCTTGGGAGGTCTTGGCACATCTGAGAACTTAAGAGATAAATAGTGCTTTAATCTATGAAAACAATCAACCCTTGCAACAATCTCAACCGGTAGTCAAGGCAACCCCCTTTAACAACAAAGTCTTTCTGATATTGCACTAAAATGCGTGGATTCTAGGGTTGATTAGTAAATAAATATGTGACTATTCTTTGCTAGAGTAAAATTAGAGGTAACACGATCTGATGAACTGACATTTTAATAATAAAAAAGTTATAACAAAAATATAATGCAATTGCCAAAAAAGATGTTACGTTGAGCACTGAAAGTAACAAAGCCAGGCCATGATCTGTAAATCATGAATCCCTGAGTCTGCCACAACCATTGTGCCAAGTACCATAAAAATTAAATGATAGTAAATAGTTTAAGTTATGGAAAAGTTTAATGAATGCAAGCTGCCATTCTAGCTGCCATTATGTTTTGGATTTATAGATTATGAAAAGGCATTTGATTTTGAAAGCATTTACACGGTGATTAAGGCTTTGGATCTTCAAGATACAAACCCAGAACATAGTCAAATTCTGATGAATGTTTCAAAATGCAACAGTGGAGATTATATTACCTGGTGATACTAAAAAGATTAATGTTGAGAAGGGCGCACAATAGAGTGATTCCATATCTCCAAACTTTTTTACAGATGTTTTAAAAGAAAGATTTTGTGGATGAACATGAGAAACAAAGGAAATACAAATAATTGGAGGTTATTTAAGTCATCTAGATTTTTTTTCCATGTGTCATAGCATCAGGCGGGTGGCGAACCCGCAACAACTGTCTGCAACCAACTGCTTGCTTGCAAAAGGCTGCGCTGACCTCTCGGCTAACAATGCTTAACTAAGTCATCTAGATTTTATAGCTGATGTGGTTGTTTTAGCAAATAATACTTCAGAGCTTCAACAAATGTTGCAAGAGTTAATAGATGAAAGTACGAATATAATAAAGATTAGTGGCTTTTCTGGAAAAAAAAAAAGCATTGATAATCATGTATTAGAGAAAGTTAACAATTACAAATACCTCAGTCAGATTCTTAATGCAGATGGAAGCATAATGAATAAAATTACTGATAGGATTAAATTTGAATGGAATGCTTTTGATAAAAATAACTTCACGTTAAAAGAAAATAGGTCTGTGTTCTACAATTTTTAACTTATAGATCTGAGACTTGGACAGCTAATAGAAGAGCACTAAACAAACTTTTCATACCACTCAATAAAATATAGAAATATGTATCTTATTAGTAACAAGAAGGATCAAAAACGAAATACGTAGGTGAGAGAACATATAGGTATATAACTAGCACTAAGAGACTGAAATGAAACTGGGATGAACATATAGGTATATAACTAGCACTAAGAGACAGAAATGAAACTGGGATTGACATATTACTAGAATAAATGCAAATAGATGTACTCGATTTCAAAAGATTGTAAGACCTAGAAAGAGACCACATGTGAGATGGATGGATGAGGTAAGATAATTGTTGAAAATGTTGAAGCTATTTTTTAACCAAGTCCTTTTTTTTTAATATTTTAAATTTTGATTATTATTTTTAAAAGGCTATTTTTAATTCAATATTTATTTGAAAGTTTTTTTCTACATATTATACATCCTGCTTAATAATTACCTAAGTTCAAAAAGTTATATCAAATATTCTTTGCATGATAACAAACTGAATACCTCATGAATGACTGTAGAATATTTTTGCACGTATAGATAAGCAGCTCTTTTAAAAAATACTAGAATAAGTTGTATCAATACAGTACCAAGAATTAGTGAATCAGCTTAGCTGTTGGTCACGTGTTATTCCTTGTTCACATGACCGTGTTACGTGTTACATAGATATTAAAATCTGTCTTTGAGCAAAAATTTAATGTAAATATATAATACTAATTAAATTTGTGTCTATATATTTATATCAAATAGTAACGCTGCTAAAAAATGTCGATTAAGCCTTGTTTCTCGTTCTATGCATTTAAAAACATTTTATATAAACATACATAACTATACATACAAATACGTACATTAAGTTATTACATGAATGTCTGCAATTGTGATGAGAACATATAGAATAATAATTCAATTAATACACTTTCCAAATCAGTACTGTCCCCATATCATGTTTTTCGCCTAAAAGAAATTAGTCTAAACCACCAAACATTCACATGATCATCATTTTCTATGCTTGCTCATAACTGTTATTAGATTGTTACTTTTTCATTTACCATTGTCAAACTTCCTCCACTCACAACTTTGACGCCATCCATTTCTGATAAATATACATATTTATCAGAAATGGATGGCGTTATCAGAAATGGATGGCGTCAAAGTTGTGAGTGGAGGAAATTTGACAATGGTAAATGAAAAAGTAACAATTTACTCTAGATAAATACTTTGCATATAATAAAGATGTGTATGAGAGATAGTGACCTGGGCCAACTGATGAGTGCTGGTTCAGCACGAAATGCATCTTGGGGGTCAATTGTCTTTTATTGTATCTTTATTTATATGAATTTAAAAAGAATGGGGAAGTACGGAGGTGTTTATTATTTCTACTGTTATTAGATCAATAAACATCACATGATCACCATTCCTTATGCTTGCTTATAACTGTTATTCAATCAGCATAAGAAATAACAGTAATTAGCAAGTATAAGAAATGGTGATCATGTGATGGTTATTGACTGAAAACCAATCCTGCCTAATAGGATAGTGGTGGCTATGGTTATTAAAGAACTGAAGACACCAAACTGTATAGGTACTGAACTGAGTTGAGACTTATATGATTATATAAGTTAATGAGCTTGAATTGAAAACATTAGTGTGTTTTCAGTTTAAGATTCATAGTTTTGTAGTTAAGTAGAGATAAAAGGTGGCTGCTGGAGGGTTGCATTAGATCCTAAGATCTAGGTGCAGTGCTCTCAAATCCAAGTTCCTCACTGATGAAGGCTACAAGCCAGAATCTAGTCTGGGAATATTGGATGAGTAGGCACTAGAGGGGGATTTTATGCACAAGCCTTTATGGCATCCATTGATTGCTCTGGTTTGCGCTGAATGGCACTTCTGTATGGAGAGGTTTGCCTGTTTTAGAAAGTAGTCTAGTTAGTAAAGTCATCAGACACAGCCTCCTTCTGATTGCATTCCCATCATTCATTATACAATTTTATGCTTATGACACCAATGCTTTTATGTTGTGGCTTTTATATTAAAAATTATCCTGTGTATTTTGGCTTAGTTGGTAGAGCATCTTACTTTGAGGGAATTGGGACAGTTCTAGAACTGATTGTGGCACTTGCCGATCTGGTGCTTGAACTTCTTATGACTCCCCAATCAGTAAAAGACATTTGTGGGGTTTTTTAGTAATAAAAACGGATACCTGTCAAGTACAGTTGAGTCACTAATGTCATGCTTATGATATAAAGAGATTTCTTTTTTCATATGGACACTGAACTTTTTAAGTACATGTGGCTTTCTTTCTTATTTGCATTGATACAGTCTTGTTGATATATAAGTTAATCATGATGTATGTTTTTATAACTATTACAATGTTCAATGATGTTGATTTTTTTGATAATTTTTTTTCTTTCTTATAGGCTGTGCAGTTTATTTATGTTTATATTGTTGTTTTTTGATGATTTGCTCTAATCTGGTTTTGTAAGGTATTTTTGGCAACATTCATTTGTCCTTCCATTGCTGTCAATACATTTCCCAAAAGATGGTGTTAAAATTTCACATAAAACTAAAATACACAATTACTAGCCAAAAATCTAATAGCCCTGCAATCAAGTTGGCTTGATTTTAAACAAATTTTGGTCTTTTTTGTTTTTCTGAAGGTTTGTGATGATGGTGTTCAAGCTGTATTTTTATATTGGACTATTTCCATCATCTAATATATGTGTTGAATGTCTTTAGAAAAGTTATTTAAATATTCCAAATGCATTCAACTGTTAGTAATATCACAGCAAACAGGTTAGTATATGCACAGCATTTCGAAAGGTATTTTTCTCTCCTCTTCTTCAGGTGTTGCTAGCCTGACCAGTGACAGTACTAGCATGGGATTCGAACCTGGGTCCTTAGATTCTTGATTATTGAATTTTAAGGTAATGCTCTAACCAACTGAGCCATCCTGCCAAAGGCAACAGTATGTAGAAATTTTATATACTTATCTATGAGGTTCCTCCTGATTTCTCCACTTTTTCCTCAGAGCAAAGTTGATTAGTGGTTTCCATACATTATGTATAGTCACAGTATGTTGGCTTATGGAATTTTTTGCCATTGTCATGTGAGCAGCTTCTTTAAATTGTCTTCTTTGTACCTTTTCTTCTTTATCCAATATTTTTGTATTTTCCCAATCAAACGTATGTTCATCGGTGCATACATGGTTTGCTACCTTAGACACATCTGTTTTATCTCTTCTAATTATCAGTTTATGTTCTTGCAAGTGCTTTTGAATGGGACAGCTGCTCTCACCAATATATGTTCTTCCACATTCACATGGTATTTCATAGATGCAGTTTTTTCTTTTCAGCATTTCAAGTTTAGGCTTTTTAGATATTAGAATTCCTCTTAGTGTGGTATGGCTCTGATAAGCTGTTCTGATGTTATACTGATGGCAGATTTTCCTTAATTTGTCTGCTATTTTTGGAATGTATGGGTACACTACGGTACCAATAATTGTCTTTTCTCTTGATGATTCTTTTTGTTGTCTATTTAATGTTTTCTTAATCACAGCTGATGGATAACCATTTTTCATAAGAGTTCGTTCTATATAGATATTTTCTTTTTCCAAATTGCCAGTTTCTGAACAAATTTTTTTGGTACGTCTGTACATCACAATATATATTCTGCAGTGCTCTCACATAACATGACTGTTGAATAAATAGTTATTTGAGTATTTTATTTATAGTAGAAATATATATATAGAAACAATGCATAATGCTAGCTGAAATCTATATAAAATAGTCACACTTCCTCTTTAAATAAATAAAAACTTGAATTTTGCAGCTAATTTAGAAATTTGTATTGCAAAATGTAAGCCTTTCTTTATTTAAAGGAGTATGGCTGAAAGTATATAGCTATGGGGCATTAAATATATATTAGAGGGCACCATTCTCTAATGCCTTCAATGCCCAACCCCCTGGGGTTCACTTCACTCACATGCTTTCAGTGAAGTTTACAGAAAAAAAAAGATTTCTAATAGTTTCTCTCCATATATATAGCATGGTTTTTTTAAAATTCCAACAGTATTACATTAAAGTTGGATAAAATTAGAAAAAAAATGGCACGATGTAGAATTTAATATTCCCCTGATTCAATATGTTACATAAAATTGTCACATAATCTTTTGCTAAACTTTTTAACGAGATATTTATTTTATATAGAGCTATGTTTTTGAATTGTAATAAACTAATAATCAGCATTAAGCTAATGCACACATGCTTTGTGGATTTTAACAATAAATGAATACTCTCATTTTTCAAATACAAGATAAAGTCTTTGCGAAAGAATAGAATCCACCTATTCTTTCAACCCAAACATCACGCTATATAAAATAAATATCTCATTTACATATGTTTAATTTCATTTAAGAATGACATATCATAAATTCTAGTAAATTTTGCAGGCGTCATTCATTCAGACATAGTAAAAGTAATTTAAAGTGATTGTTTAATATCTTCATGCTCTCATTTCCAGATACTTAAGATTTGCCCATACTTAAACGTTTGGGTTGAAAGAATAGGTAGATTCATTCTATTCTTTCACAAAGACTTTATCTTGTATTTGAAAAATGAGAGTATTCATTTATTGTTAAAATAAGCAAAGCACATGTGCATTAGATTATTGCTGATTATTAGTTTATTAAACTTTTTAATGTAAATGTGTATTTCTAAGTTATACTTCTGAAATCAAATTAATTATTTATTGCCAAAAAAATAATACTTTAACAAAGAATCTATTATCAGTGCTATCAAATTATTTTTTCCCAGTAAAAAAAATGCTGAAAGATTAAAATATCTAACCACAATTTAATGGGTTAATAAAATCATCACTTCCATTCTTTGCATGGTTTGATGCGGTTAGTAGAAGATTTGACTTGGGATCAGCATAACCCAGAATTGATTCTGGTGCTAAAAACAAGAAATATATAGATTTATTAAGAAAACTATGTAATAATTGAATTTAAAGTTGTAAGAGCAAACAAAAGGTTGAATTGAAATATTAAAGAGAACAGGCCCATTAAAGCTGAATAGTTAGTTTCTTGGTAGGTCTTATGGCATTTGAATGTCCAAAAAACGAAATTAAGTGTCTATCAAGAAACTTTTAGCTATAGGTACCATGGATTTATCACTTCACTGAACCATATAGAGCATTTTAAAAAAAGGTAGTTGAAAAAGTGAATTTAAGACATTGATTCAGTTATAAAAATTTATAATAAAAAAAGGAATGCAAAATACAATAAGTTAGTATGGTGGACATAATGTTCAAAAAGTAAAGGAAATCTAGGTTCTGAAATTGATTAATGTTTAAAGCTTTTATATTTTTGTTTTATTTCTTTGTAAAAAAATAATTCACAAGCCTATTTATTAAATCTAACATTAAGGAACACAAAATAATTTCTTGTTTCCACCATAAAACATTCTGCTGTTTGATTGCTGTCGCTAATCTCTCCTAAAATCCATCAACTTTAATTAAAATTTAAATCTGTTAGAATAAACCATACACACATTAATTACAAATTATAACTCAGAAAACAAAATATGATATAAGATCAATATCTAGAGATAAATATCAACAAATAATTATTTCTCCGAACGTTTTCGAAGGCTTACCCTTCATTATCAAGGACTACAAAATTTCTTATAATCTCCAACAATATACTGATATGCAAATATACGAAATGAATCAGGTGAATATGCAAATAAGGTTCAAAGCACCTCAGCATGCCATTTCTTTGATAAAGCGTAAAAAGACTCCCTCTTATTTAATGCATGCTCATCCGAAATGATAAAAAACGCTTCTTTATTTTTCCTTCTCGGATCACTTCATTCCCTACATAATACTTTAGCCTCATCTGGTCTGCATGCATGACCCACAGCAATTGCATGTTGTACAAATTGATGGGTGGGATGAATCAGCTAAAGCTCTATTATATGAATATACATGTTGGGACAATCTAACATGAACGGATGCTTTTGTTTCTCCATAATATGCGGCCTGACAGTTGTTTTCTCTACATGCAATTTTGTAGACTGCCTGCCTGCTGTGCTTGAATCGAAGGAATTAAATCTTTAGAGTTATTTAAACACCTATTCAAATTAGGGGGCGACCTAAAACATACACAAAACTCTGAACGAAAGATCGTACGCATTTGATTGTAAATATTTCGGATATATGGAAACAAAATCCGAGGTTTATCTTGCTTAACAATCTGATTATGTCTTCCTTTGAATTTCTCGATTATCTTATCAATAATCTGAGGATTATATTGGGCCCTAATGAGTTCATTTCTGTACATTTCAATGTTGTTTCTCTTGTCATTTTCAAAACTACACAAACAGTCGTTTCTATGTAGGAATGATTTTAGGCCAGCAAATTTATAAATATCAGGTGTATTTGAAGAATGATGTATATGGCCTCTAATGTGAATGGGCTTAATGTTCATTTTATAATAAAAACAGTCTGCTTCCATCATTACTTGTAGATCCAAATATCTAATGCTGTTTGGTGCTTCTGCATGACAAACATTTATAGTAAGGCCTGATGCTGTAGTGAGGTCAGTTTTTATATCCTCCATTATTTCCTCCAAAGCAGCAATAAAAATATCATCCACACATCTGGCGTACATTACTAATCCATTGTTCATGTATCTAGGCAAAATGATCCATTCATAGGCATTCATCATAAGACTGGCGATAATCCCACTCATTGGGAGACCCATCGGCCACCCGTTGAGCATATGAAACCATTCATTTTTGAATACCGCATAAATATTACAGTTCATCCACTCTAGCAAAGCTACAACAAATTTAACATGTTCCAGGTCCATTCCATAATTGATAAGTGCTTCTCTAACTACAATAATCGATCTAGGCCTATCAATGTGATATTACTAACAATTAGTGCATATACTAACCTGTTTGCTGTGAAATTACTAACATTTGTTTGCTGTGATATTACTAACAGTTGGTGCATATGCTAACCTGTTTGCTGTGATATTATTAACATTTGAATGCATTTGGAATATTTAAATAAAATTAAACTTTTCTAAAGACATTCAACACACATATTAGATGATGAAAATAGTCCAATATAAAAATACAGCTAGAACACCATCATCACAAACCTTCAGAAAAACACTAATGTGTGTATGGTTTATTCTAACAGATTTAAATTTTACATTAGTATCTTTAACACACATTCGTTTGGTTTTATATATATTACACAACTTTAACTAACTGAATTTTAGATTTATTTACTTTTATCCCAAATTTTTGAAAATTCTGTCAATTCTATTTGACATTTTTTAAAACTCATCTTAATTCATAATGTTAAAAAAATCAGATAAAGTAAACCGCTCATCTCTCTGTTGCTAACTTTATTTGTATCCAAATGAACTTTAGAAATTCAGTTTCCAGTATATTATCACTCTTATGATTGTTTAAATTAGAAGGTCATATAAAAATCTAAAAACATATGGTTTTCTTGCTCAAGAGTTCATAAGAAGTTTAAAGATCAGATCTGCAAGCACCAAAATATATCTTGGGACCTCCCGATCCCAAGTCAAATGCTCTACTAACTGTACCAAACCATGTAGGGTAGAAAATCACATGACATTTAAGTACCAAAATAATAGAATGGGTGCAGTAGTTTCATTGACCATTATGCTAGTATATTTTTACTTTTGTCTGGTGAAAATCAATTTTGAGTACCTTTAGCTCTTCAGCTCACTACTCTATCACTTAACTAAACCACTTCAGGGTAAAGTGATATAAATAAATTAATAATTAAACAATCATTTGTTAAGATAAATAAATTTATTAATTAAAGTTATAGTTTGAACTTAAGATTATTTTTTAAAAAAAATCAACCTGGAAAGCAATTCAGGAACCTTTAGTATTTGCAACTATTCTGCCGTAATGCTAAAAAAAAAAAAAAGTCATATTAATGAATCAGTAATTGGATTATTAATATTTACTGCGGCTATTACCTCGGTAATATGGGTATAAAAATGCGATAGTAGGGCCCTCTACAGGTGTTTTAACCACAAGCTTACGCTATAGAAGAAAAGAGGGGATTATTACTAAAATAACAGGTTGAACACAATTTTTTATTCAATTGACATTTAGTTATTATTTCTGTCATTTTTACTACTGAAAATAACCAAGGAAATATATATTAATAAAAGAAGGAGTGATCTCTAATGATTGTTGCAAATTAAAACTAGAACTATATAAATAAATTATTCATTATATATATATATATGTTTAATATTGCATGTAATAATGATATGTCATAAATTGTAAATTAAAACATAGCAAATGGAATTAAAAGTGATTAATTAATATCTTCACCCTATCATTTCCAAATGCTGATGATTTGCTTATACGTATACATTTAGGTTAAAAAGGTAGAGTGGATTCATTCTATATTTTCAAAATACTTTATCCTATGCTTGGAAAGGAGAGTATTTCTTAAAAGTGTTTATTAGTTTATAGCGCATGTGTAGTAGTATGATCCCTAATGATCGTTGCATATTAAAACATAGCATTATATAAATAAATTACTCATAATAAAAGAAGAGTAAGTGATAATCCTCTATACTCGTCTATTTTTTTAATATTATTATTTAATTTTCAATTGATATGTGCCAGTAGATATATTGATATATGAAGTTGTGTACATTTTCTATCTTTTTAGTATTATTAGACGTAGAGAATTACATCTAAGCCATGATATTCTGCTTTGTTTAGATTTCAGTGTACTTTTTGTGTGCGATATTGATTATTGAAATTTATTAAGATAGTAAATGTTATTTTTCTTTATAAAATATTTATATTTTTAATGCTTCCAAAGGTAAGTCTTTATGAAAATAAACCAGCTTCTTTCAAACATGTTAAGGTGACCAATGATTAACAATAATAATTACATCATAAATTTACTTTTTTTAAAATTTCTTTTGTGAAACATGGAAATCTTAGTTCATTTATATTAGTAAAATTATACGTAATCTTAAATGTATACTGATTTGCCACAATTGCAGAGTTAGTGATTGAAGATTAATCATACCTTTTTTTCTCATATATCTTAAATCAGGAGTGGGCAAATAGTGGCCCGAAGGCACATGTGGCCCACTAAGAGTTTTTATGCGGCCTGCCAAGACAATCAGAAAAATCTGCCTTGAACTGAGATTTCCTTCCCATGCACGACCGAAGATTTGTCTCTTATTTTCCACTAGTATGACATGTAGATACAATGTGCCATTTTGTCTTTGCATTAGAAAATGTATACATTTCCAACTTTAGTGAAACCAAGAACCCTCTGAAAAAATATAAAATCGGTGATGAATGCCATGTGTTTAATGAAGAATGGACAAACAAATATTTCTTTGGTAATACAGGGAATAAAACAGTGTGTTTATTGTGTCATGAAAAAAATATGCGGCCCTCCACTAACCTTCACTTCCACAAAGTGGCCCCCGATGCGGCCTTCCGTCAATCTCTGTGGCCCTCGAACCGAAACAATTGCCTACCTCTGTCTTAAATCAGTTCTTCAAAATATTCAATGAAATAAGTGATATCTTTCAACATCAATGAAGTGAACATTAATACAATTTTTATAAACTCATTATAATCGAATATTATGAAAAGGTAAAATTGAAGTTCAAAAGAGTCGACAGAAAAAGAAAATATAAAGAGGCTTGGGTAATCAAAAATATTCCACATTCTATCAACAGATATGATTCATGCATTTCAATGTCAAAAAAGGGAAATGCCACATTTACATATTAAGCTCCATTTACATCTCAAACTAGAACCACATGTATGTAGGCATAATTCTAATTGCTAATCTTTATATAGCAGTATGATTCTGTCAGTAATCTTCCGAAAGCATGCTTAGTGTATTGTAAAACTTTTGAATGGTAATTTTACCTTTTTATAATACTTGATTGTAATGAGTTTATAAGAATTACATTATTTGCTGAAAAGAGAAGTAAACATTTAGAATTAATTAATTAAAGTTCAACTTTATTAACTTTTTTCCACATTCTATGTAATTCTTAAAACAATCGTTGACTTCGAATTTGGTTGAAAAGGTAAACAATTAATAAATATAAATGAATTAAAATGGGAAAAATTCTCTACACAGTAGTGCCACTCAGTGCAAGCCAGAATAATCAATGAATGCAAGGTTTGTGCATAAAATCCCTATCTAGTGCCTACTCATCCAATAACCCCAGACTAGTTTCTAGCTGTGGCTTTCATCAGTGAAGAACCTTAAATCATGTGATGTTTAGTGGTTAAATATAAACAAATTAATAGTATTGAGCTAGCTTTTGGCAAAACACTTCCAGAATCATAATGTGAAAAAAATTATGCAGTTCAGGTAGGCTCATATAATATATAAATGAGGTAGAGGGCATTAGATATTCCATTTGCCAAACAATGGAACACAAGAATCATTTTTGTTGTTGGAATGTGGATCCTTTGCAATTATCAAAGCCTCTTTGTACTTTCTTTTTCTATCATCTCTTTCTGAGCAAACCATTCTAACATTGGATGGAAAAATGTTTTAACCCATCCTGCAACTCTGTGTAGTATGGTCAATCTCTAAATAGAATCATGAGAATTGACTAACATGCATATTTGTACAGTAGAGCTAAAAAAAAGAGTGAATTCAGATCTTTCTTGATCATGAATATGCCATGGATCATACACTTTATCCACCTAATGTTAAAACAGTTTGCACAGAAAGAGAAGATAGGAAAAAAATAGAGAGAGATTTGAGCAATTGCAAAGAATCCACATTTCATCAACAAAAAGGATTCCCGTGTTCCATCATCTGGAAAATGGAATATCTAATTGCCTTATTTGCATATTGTGCCTCATTTACATATTATATAAATATGCCTGCTGCATAATTTAATTCAGCACTGTGATTCTAGTATTGTTTTGCTGAAAGCACTATTAATTAGTTTATATTTATTAATTGTTTACTTTGTTAACGAGTGTTTAAGAATTAATTAATTAATCCAAATTTCTAATTTTATATCTTTTTAATAATAGTTTTTTATTATTATTATTATTATGCTTATATTATCTACTGTCTCTATTTATGTTGTCAGATTCAAATTGCTCTTCAAATGAAAGTATATATTTAAGACTTCATAATTAAACTATTTATATAAAAATCATTATATATTACTGCATAAAAAAACTCTTTTGGCTTCTTTCCTTAGTTAAACATTATACTGCAAGCATCAACAAACACTTTCGACACAACTCTTAATAATTTGTTGACTAGAATTTTCATTAATGTCCTGGTCTTTGCCATTTTTCATCTCAGCTGCGACTTTTATAAAAACACTCTCTTTAATTATTGCTCAATAAATATCATTTTTCTAATAACAGAAATGTCCTTTTGACATCGTTATTGCACAAATTGCATATCTTTTGCAATTTTAGCATATTAACCTTCTTTATTAATAATTTTTCTTTTTTTCTCTTCAATTCCTGCTGCTCTATTTTTTCTATCCAAACTATTTTATTCTACTGAATGTTAAGTCAACCCTACTTTTTTTTTTTACTTAAAAAAATGATTGGTTTAACATGAAATACGTATATTGATGATTATTTATCTTTGTGATATATATGTGCTCAAGTGTATCAGTATTATGAGATAGAGTGGAGAGTGATGGGTCAGATGAAAGTCTATGCTCCTATACCCTATATATTACATATATTGATACATGTAGATAATAAGCCTGTATTTCAGTTATTACATAGTAGAGATGTCTGCCCATCTCTTGTATATGTATTAAATGGATTATGTCCTGTATATGAGGGGTCATATTGACTTTAGGTTAACATGGGTGTGATGAGAATCTCGGTCTCAGGGTGGCCTTTGAGCGTTCCATCATCAGATTTTCAATTGGATGAACTGTTAAGGAGTTGGACGGTGGTGTGGATTGAAGCCTGTCCATTAAAGTATGAAACTTGGCTATTTTAATATATATATATGAGCACTTATTGCATATATGTGTAGAGATTATAATCTGGACCAACTGATGATTGCTGGTTTAGCATGAAATACGTTTATTGGTGATTATTTATCTTCTCGACAAATATGCGTTCAAGTGTATCAGGGTTATGAGATAGAGTGGAGAGTGGTGGGTCAGGTGAAAGTCTGTGCTCATATATCCTATGTATTAAAAAATGATTGCAAAATTAAACGCTAAATTTTGTTTAAAGTGAAATTGCAGATAAGTTAATAATTACAGTGAAAAGGATGTTTGATTTAATAGATGAAGAATAAAGCAGTATGACTGAGAAATAAATTAGTTGAAGTCAATGTTTGCTAGAATGTTTGTGATAATAGTGTTTTATTTGTAATTATTAATTAGACTATTTCTAATATCTGATTTTAATTATTAAACATCTTCAAAAAAAATCAGACTTTATTTAAATTAATCAAACTCATTCGCTTGTTTGTAATAACATCAGATTAGAATATAACACGTTTTGAGTGATCGGCAACTCTTAAAGAAGAGAGAAGAATAATAAATATCACCTGAAAATATCTATTATATACTAATCTGGATGTTATCATCATAGTTTAACATTTTTGAGTTGTTAAAATAAAATGCGAAATTTTCTACATTTAACAAATAAAATTAGATTATAAAAATATTCCAACGTATAATAACTAGTTAAACGTAAGTAGCAAATAATGGACATTAAAAGAAAAAAGATAGAGATATTAAGAACGTGGGAATAAATATATTAAAAATAAGTTCGCATCAGTTTTAATTAGAAAAGAAAGTGAATCAAATAAGTTGTACAGTAATAAATAACAACGTTGTAAAGGCTATGGTATATAGGGGAAAGGGGTGAACAGAAGAATCAGAAAATTTGATAGTAAATAAACACCACATGATCATCATTTTTTATGCTTGCTTATAACTGTTATTAAAACAGGCAAAACTCTCTACACATATTGCCACTCAGTGCAAGCCAGAGTAATCAATGGATGCCAGAAGGCTTGTGCATCAGATCCCCATTAAGAGCCTACTCATCCAATATCCTCAGACTAGTTTCTGGCTTGTGGCCTTCATCAATGAGAAGTCTTGGATCTGAGAGCACTGCATCTAGATATGAGTAGAGAGTTTTGCATGTTTTAAAATTTGATAGTGTTATGACATAGTTGTTAGGACATCTGTTTGTCAAACCCGTAATTTGGGTTCAAATATAGATCTGGTGAACCATAATATTTGATTTCAAGTAATAAATAGGCTTTTTTTCTTCAAATAGTTAGGCTAGAATCAATTCAGCTGCCTATTCTGTCATGGTCAGTAAATGGGTATCAGCTTATCTTAGCTAAAGGGTAATAATCCCAGATTAATCTGGATTGGTCAAATAAATTTTGATAAGCTGTCTGTAAAAATAAAATATATAATTGAAATGTGTTGAGTTCAGGGCAATTATATTGTTTTACAACTTGATAAAATTTTACTAAAAATGAGTTTTAAACATTAATTACTACATAGAAAAGTATAATTAAATTGCATCAATTAGTATGAAATATTTTAGAAGCAAATGACTTCTCCATAGTGCCATTGTTCATTTTTTGATATATATTATAAGTTCCTTAGACAACTATTGATATGAATATGACTACCAGATAGCCGAAAGCATGCTATGCATGCCATTCTATTAGTATTAAGTAAAACCTTTCTCTATATACATTTTACCAATCCTGCCTAACAGGATAGTGGTGGCTATGGTTATTAAAGAACCAAAGGCACCAAAATGTATGGGTGCTGAACTGAGGGACCCATATGACTATATAAGCTAATGGGATTGGATTGAAAACATTAAGATGTTTTTCAGTTTAAGATTCATAGTTTTGTAGTTAGTGGAGATAAAAGGTGGCTGCTAGAGGATTGCATTAGATTCTAAGATCTAGGTGCAGTGCTCTCAGATCCATGGCTCCTCACTGACGAAGGCCACAAGCCAGAAACTAGTCTGGGGATATTGGATGAGTAGACACTAGATGGGGATTTTATGCACAAGCCTTCTGGCATCCATTGATTACTTTAGCTTGCTGTGTGTGGCAATACGTATAGTGAGTTTTGCCTGTTTTTATATATTTTGTATGTATTTATTTTAAATTAAATTTAATTAAACATCTTTCATCATTATCCGATTTTCAAAGCAGATGAAAATGAAATTTATTTTCATCTACAATCTTAATTATTTATTAGGATAACAATTATAGATTGTGACATTTACAAAATTCATCATGAAATATATATCAGAATGTGAAAACATCTCTGTAGTTTGAGTCGAATCTAATGAATGGTGTTCTCCGCCCTTGTTGTGATAATAAATAATCTAGGCTGTAAATGGAAATAAGATTAATTTTCATATATTTTGGACATGGACAGTGATATGGACATTGAACAATGATGTAAATGAGTTGTTTAATTAAATATGAGATAGATGCAGATGGACGATTTTATTTGCTACTAAACCCTGCATAATTAAAAGTGTCAGACTGTAGACTGTAATCACACTCAACAATAGGAAATATTTCATAATTTATTACTTAAACTAGTTAGTATACATGCTTTAGATTGTTTTAAAATTAATGAAAGTAATTTTTATGTTTCAAAGAATTTTATTAAACAAATGTTATATAGAATTACAAAAAAAGGATTGCATTCTGTTACATAGGTAATCATGTGAACTTTGGAATAAGTTCTAAATTTTAAGTTCAATTGTATTTTACAGTTTATATAATCTTTGTTTGATGGTGATTCTGTTTTTAGGTTTGATGGTTGTCTTTGAGTGACCATGCTGCTGCTACACTGTCTGGAGGGCTAATTTTGTAATCACATTCTTTTATTTGTTGAAGTTTTTTTGTAAATGTTGCTGGATGTCGTCATCATCTTTTCTTCTTCTTCTTCTTCTTCTTCTTCTTCTTCTTCTTCTTCTTCTTCTTCTTCTTCTTCTTCTTCTTCTTCTTCTTCTTCTTCTTCTTCTTCTTCTTCTTCTTCTTCTTCTTCTTCTTCTTCTTCTTCTTCTTCTTCTTCTTCTTCTTCTTCTTCTTCTTCTTCTTCTTCTTCTTCTTCTTCTTCTTCTTCTTCTTCTTCTTCTTCTTCTTCTTCTTCTTCTTCTTCTTCTTCTTCTTCTTCTTCTTCTTCTTCTTCTTCTTCTTCTTCTTCTTCTTCTTCTTCTTCTTCTTCTTCTTCTTCTTCTTCTTCTTCTTCTTCTTCTTCTTCTTCTTCTTCTTCTTCTTCTTCTTCTTCTTCTTCTTCTTCTTCTTCTTCTTCTTCTTCTTCTTCTTCTTCTTCTTCTTCTTCTTCTTCTTCTTCTTCTTCTTCTTCTTCTTCTTCTTCTTCTTCTTCTTCTTCTTCTTCTTCTTCTTCTTATTATTATTATTATTATTATTATTATTATTATTATTCTTATTCTTATTATTATTATTATTATTATTATTATTATTATTATTATTATTATTATTATTATTATTATTATTGTTGTTGTTGTTATTATTATTATTACTATTATTATTAATACAACTTTATCTAGTAAACAAAGATTATATATATATATATACAGGTATGATCTAGTTATTAAGTTCACAAATACGCTTTATTTATGATATTATGGCAGGAGATTATAGTCTGGACCAAGGCTTTAAGAGGGACCATGTAGCTGCAAAAATATCTGGGTATACAATCTTGCCATCTCTGGTTCTTATTTGCTCAAGCTTAATGTAAAAGGTAGCTAGGTAGCATCTAGTATTG
Organism: Epiperipatus broadwayi; assembly: GCA_028023455.1. Taxonomy (NCBI): domain Eukaryota; kingdom Metazoa; phylum Onychophora; class Udeonychophora; order Euonychophora; family Peripatidae; genus Epiperipatus; species Epiperipatus broadwayi. The sequence goes on from JAQFVV010006198.1 coordinate 33,541,467, forward strand.
TCACTAAAGCAGAAAGCACATCTCATACACCATAATGCATAATGGCTGTATGTAACTGCATGAAACATGGGTGTGGAATGTTTTAATGATGCTATTCAATAAAATCCTGTTGTGTTTATGTGTTCAACATGATTTCTCTTGTCTGTGCTTGAGCTTGACAATTTTTACTATTATTATTACCATATTATCATATTATTACTATTGCTGTTGTTGTTGTTCTACTCTGAAATGTTAATATGAATGTGAAATTTGGAAAATAATTTCTAATTTCCAAGTTGCAGACATTGAACATTAGATATTTTGAGGGTATTTAGTTAAGTCTAGGCTGAATGTAGATCAAATAAAGAATTATGGAAGAAAACTACAGCCTATTTCATGAAATTATATATAAAAGATGATAATAAATAAGCTAAACATGAAAACCACATTTCCCCAGAAATATTGCAGGGAATGCTCCAGAATCAATGCAATAAGAATGTCAACATAGAGATACAACTAAAATAACTTGGGAAATTGTAGATGAAGATGACCAGAGATTTGAAGTCATATAATCAGAGCTGAGGAATTAGAAGATGATTATAAATAATAGTAATTACCCGTATGCCAAAAATAATCATGGTTAACTGTATGCTGAACAATGTCCATCATGTATACTAGTAATTTCTGTATTAATAGCTGAATTTGATTTTATATACTTCTATTAACAATTCCTCATATAGATTATTTTCATAACTGGGATGCAATAATTTGATTACCTTCACATGTTTGCTCTAATTCATGGGATTATTCTAAATCATATCCAGATGATACTCAGTGCAAGCCAGGGTAATCAATGGATTCCAGAAGACTTATGCATAAAATCCCTATCTAGTGCCTATTCATCCAATATCTCTAGACTAGTTTCTAGCTTTGTGGCTTTCATCAGTGAGGAGTCTTGGTTGTGAGAACACAGCACCTAGATCTTAGGATCTCCAGCAGCCACCTTTATCTCTACTTAACTACAAAACTATGAGAATAAAATTGAAAACACAATTAGCTTATATAGCCATATAGGTCTGAACTCAATTCGGTACCCATATATATTGGTGTCTTTGGTTCTTTAATAATCATAGCCACCACTATCCTATTAGGCAGGATTGATATTAAACCACTAAACATCACATGATCACCATTTTTTATGCTTGCTCTTAACTTTTATTAAAACCGGCAAAACTCTCTATACAGTAGTGCCATTTAGTGTGAGCCAAAGTAACCCTAAGATCTAGATGTAGTACTCTCAGATCCAAGGTTCCTCACTGATGAAAGCCATAAGCAAGAAACAAGTCTGGGAATATTGGATGAGTAGACACTAGATAGGGATTTTATGCACAAGGCTTCTGGCATCCATTGATTACTCTGGCTTGCACTGAGTGGCACTACTATATGGAGAGTTTTACCTGTTTTAATAATAGTTAAGAGCAAGCATAAGAAATGGTGATCATGTGATATTTAGTGGTCATAACCATATGCATAACATATTGTTTATTTATTGTGTTTATTACCATTCAATTTCAGCACCTTTCTCTAAACTTAAGATACTTTCAAAAAATTACTTAAAAAGGTAAAATAGCGGTGACCATTCCAATAACTTCTCATAAAATGATAATTAAAGAGATGGTAAAATTTACTAGGTTTGCCATCTGCCAAAATGATTAGGATTAAAGCATATTCAATCATGTTTTACATTTTAATGAAATAATAACTAGATACCCATTTACTGACCATTAGTTGATGGTTAGTTGGATCGGTTATAGACTGGCTGTTGGAAAAAAATTATATGCCTGATTGATATCTAAAAAAAATCAATTTTTATTGGCTGCGATTCGAATCTATGTCATGGCAGGTAAACGTGGATTTTTATTACTATATCTTTTCTTTTAAATGTTTGTGTTCAAAGTAGCATCGTTATTTTGTGTCTTTTGAAAAATAGATGATTATTGGTAGAAACATCTCACATGTAACAATAATGCAGAACAACAAAAACAAACATGAATATTTTTAAAAAGTGTTAGATTTATTTCGATTCATAATTATTAACTGTATTCTCACTGATGCTACTTTTCTTGATAGTAGTAGTTTCCTCGTAATTATTTATTGAATATTCCTATTATTTTTACAGATAAATGATTTATAAACATCTTCAAAATCAATACTAGCAATTTTTCATTTCCTGACAAATGATGTCAAACAAGTTATTTTTAGTTTGCGTTGTTCCCAGCGTGTTTTGGCACAGATGATAGGGCATCCGACTTAGAATCTGTAGGTCCTAAGATCAATTCTTGTGAGTTCTGGCTAAACTTTTTTTTATATGAAGATATGATATCCAAATTGTTTTAATTTATTTATTAAATATGCAATATTAATTAACAACTCTTCCAAAATATACATTTATTATTGCTACTCTTGTTACATGTTGATTAGTAGGGTGTTAGAAGGGGGGGGTTAATTCTTTGTTTCAGTGTTTGTGTATCTGTATTGAAGATCATGAGTTTGTTTTGTTGTTTGTTGTATTGATATTTTCCTATAGCATCTTATGTGATGAGTTGAATTTGAAGCTTTAGGTCCTAGGCAGTTGTGGTATAGTATAAAGGTTCCACGTGTCTTCGTATCGGGCTTTTGAAGCGAGGATTTCATCTCTTTTCTTCATTTTGATTAGTTTTTGTATGAAAAAAGTGTCCTCATGTCTTGCATTGGTGATCGAGAGGTCAGCACGACTGCCTTGCACTTGCAGGCAGTTTCCCAGGTTGCGGGTTCGCGTCCCGGCCGATGCTATGACACAAAAAAAAAGAAGTGTCCTCATTCAGGTGCAGCATTGTGAAAATTTTCATGCACCTAACTGTCCAAATGGCATATGTTAAGAATATCAAGAGTTTGATCACTGCTAATGTTCTAGTTTTTAAGCAGTCTTTTAATGAGAGAATTTTGTAATAATCGATTTTTTGAGTGGTCAAAGATAATTTTCCTGGTATTTCCCAGCCCTGTACAGTTGAACATAAGGTGGTGAAATGTTTCTTCCTGTCTGTTGCAGTTGATGAAGATTGGATCTATACTTGTAATTTTTCTTTTATAGAATAGGAAAGTGTTGGTAGGCATTGCCTCCAGGCTGATTTTTATTATAAGGTCAAGATACTTAGGTTCCATATTCCAAAATTTGAAAAGTGATGTGATTTGGGTAATGCCAAGTTTTGAGTCACTAATTTTAACATTTGGGTTAAGGAGCTCGTATGCATCCCAGATTTTACAGTTCTTATCAAACAGTTTCTTTATGAGAGACATGAGTGTGTTGAGTAGTTCAATAATGGTGTCAATCCAGATCTTTTTTGTAGGAGGTGTCTGATCTGTTGGGGGGGGGGGCAGTTTCTGTGAATTGTTTATGCCCATGTCTTTTGTGTCTTTTGATAAGATTAGTGATTAAGGTATGAGATTTCTGGAGGTAGAAGGGTGTGGATGGAGTGAAACAATATGCCATTAAATCTTCTAGGTTGTTGCATCTTCTGATGCTTATGGCAGCTATCTTCCCACCCCAAAATAGTCTGGCACTTAGGGAGTTTATTTTTTTAATAAAGGTATTTGTTATTTTGATGATTGGGAGGTAATAATTAATTTTGCTCATTATTTTTATATTCATAAGTGCTACTTTGCCTTGTAAAGAGAGGTATACTTTGGCAAGCATACTGGTGATTCTTTCCATGGATAGTATAATAGAGTTATTAATTTCTTTGGACATTGCACTAAGTGATTTGTGTATTGAGAAGCTGATGAATTTTTGTAGTTCGGCAGTGAATTTGGTGTTAATTTTCTTGCCAGAACTGATTCTCCAAACCACTGATTTTTGAGGATTGATGCTTAATCTGGTTTTTTGGTAAATTGTTCTATGATATTGTACAGTTTGCTAAGGTATTTAACAGATGGTAGAATCACTAGCACGTCATCCATGTAAGCAAACATTTTAATTTGTTTGAGTAGTTTTGGAATGTATATTCCTGGAATTGATCTTCTATTTCTTTGAGCAGTGGGTTAATATAGGAGATGAAAAGTAAGACACTGAGGGGGGAACCTTGCGGAATTGAAATTTCAGGTTTGAATTCTTGTGCAATGTTACCATTTCATGTTTCCCAAAAGGTTGTCCAGGATTTGGATTATCTCCATGGGAACAGCGAAGTTATTGGGAATGTCCAGAAGTTTGTTCATTCTGACAGAATCAAATGTGGCAGTGATATCCAATTGCACCACAATGGGTTTAGATTGTCTGTGAAGTCTGATATGGTCTATTAGAATTCTGACTTCTCCTATGGCTGTCATTGCTGAAGAACCTTTTCCTGCAAATTGGGATGGCATAATATTTTGCAATATTTTTGCCTGAATTTGAACATTTATCACTGATTCCATGATTTTGATTAGTAGTCATGTCATGGATATCAGCCTTATGCTTGTGAGTTTTGAGGCATCTTGGTGTTTTTTGATGAATGGCACCAGCACCACTGGGTATAGATTAGGTATATTTCTTTTTTGTTCTGCAAGGTAGTTGATCATCTTAAGCATTATTGGAATGATTATGTTACTGAGATGTGATATTATAAATTTTGGGATGCCATGATAACCTGGATGAACATGGTCAGGAAGAGATTACGCTTTTCTTTTAACACCTTTTCCGTAATTCCATGCCCCTCCCAGTCTCCACATTCTGTCCATTCACAGTCTTCATCTTGATGATGTCTTTGAAGTTTTTGTTGAAAAAAGAGCATGATTTTGTCTAGCAGTGGTTCTCCTCTGAATGATTGACCATGTAAATTAATGGTAAAAGGAGTAGTTTGTTTTCTTTCTGCCCCCAGTGCCCACCTAAGGTAGCCTCTGGTCCAGAAGTATTGAGTTGAGAGGTATACCTTAGCCTGCTTTACCGAGATGTATTCCACCAGGGCTTTTTGTTTAACTTTATATAGGTTTTTAATGTGCATTATATCTTCAATTTTGTTGGCTTCTGTAGAATGGTTTTTTAGTTGGCTGTTCAAGTCTTCTAAATCTTTTAGTAGAGTGGTGGGACCTTTGCATTTTTGGGACTAATGTGTAATTAGTGACTGCATGATTCCTACAAAGGAGAACCATGCTTCTTCAGCATGAGAAGAGCAGATTTTTATTTTATTAAAGTATATGTATGCTTCTTAAAAAATCGCTTCAGGAGAACTTGTTTTTGTTATCATCCTTATAGATTTATTTAGTCTGCATGTGACTCGACTTCCTACGTCAACACCAATGATGAGAGCCAGATGATTGGAAAAGGCCACAGGCTCTAGTTTAGCATCAAGCATGAAGTGCATCTCTGAGGAATAAAATAATAAGTCCATTAGAGAATTGTGATTTCTTGTGTAGAACGAGAAGGCTCCTGGGGGAAAGAATCCGTCTCCACTCATTATATTCTTATTGATGAAGTGAATGTATTTTCTGTTGAAGACATCATACATCATGTTGAAGTCACCAACACCCAATTATGATGAAAGGCCAGTTACTGTTAACCATTATCATGTAGAATGTGTTTATTATTCTTATGTAATTTAATGCTGTATTGTTTGTGTATATGTAGAATATGTTTATTCTGATTCTTCCATAACTTATGTTAATTACAATTATATTGTTGTCAATATAGAGGGTTCTGAACTTGTCCAGTGGGTGATTTTTGTTGATGAAAACTTCAACTTCTCCTGATGCAATGCAATTTGTTGAAAGTTCTGTGTATCCCAATTTGTCAAGTTCTTGTTTGATTTTAGGATCGTTTTTGTGATGGTACTTTGTTTCTCTAATCAGAAGGATGTGTGGTGAGGTGGTAGTGAACCAGTGTTTAAATGCAATGATTCTCTTGTATGGGTTAAGCCCTCTAATGTTGACTCCTATTATTTTACATTTCATAATCAGTGATATGCTTTGAGTGGCTGAAGTCTACTGCTTTCAAATTGAGTGATTGGATTTCAGTGTCTTTTGTGCTTATTGTGCTTTCATTTAATGAATAATTATCTGAGAAGATGAGTTTTGTGGGTTCGTTTCTTTCTTGGTAATCGACATTGTTATACCATTTGGCCTGTTGGGTTTGATTTGTCTCTTGATTTGGTTTTTCTTAGGAGAGTGTTGTTTTTCTTTTCTTTTTTGTCGACAATGCAGTTGTTTATCTGAATAAGTGATTTCCATTCTTGCTTTCCACCTTTTTCTATTAAATTAATAACCTCAATCTCCTCTACATGTCCAGTTTATAAGTGAGAAATTTACATTTATTTTCATTTTCATTTAATAGCAAAACAAAAATATTTTCAAATGGTGTTACTTGCCAAAATATATTTTGATAAAATAAAAACTAGATTATGAATTTTAGGCTTCAAAATAAAAGCTTTAATGTTAAAGTTGCCCACCCAAAACCAATTATTGACAAGTATTATAAAATCTTACCAACTTCATCATCATCATTTTCAAATCAATTATCTCTTTAATTCATGTAATCTTTCCAAGTTTAATCGAATATCCCTGGTCTATAATTTTTCTTCTCCACATGATATAGCAAAAAAAACTTTTATTTCATTTATTCATATCACATATGGTCTCCTTCTATATCTTTACAATATCTTGGGATCCAATTTAGAAACTTCAACAGTTTATCTATTATCATCTCTTCTAGAAATATGCCCATCCCAGTCCCATTTCAGTCTCTTAACTTTTTCAATGATGTTGGTCACATATGATCTTCTTCTAGAACTTTTACAACCTCTTATGATCCAATTTAAAACTTCAACAGTTGATCTATTATTATCTCTTTTAGAAATATATTCATCCAAACCCCATTTCGATCTCTTAATTCTTTCAATGGTGTTAGTCACATAGATCTCCAGTACGTAATATTCAGGGGGTTTGAACTCAGACTTTCATACAACACTCAACTATCCATGCTATCTCATACTGTTAATACACTTGATCACACACACATTGAAAAGATAAACCATCCCACCAATATACGTATTTCATGCTAAACCAGCACTTGTCAATGGGTCCAGATTATCATCTTCACACATATATATAATCAATGCTCAACTTGTATTAAGATGAACCTATCTCCATATTTTAATAGACAGGCTTCAGTCCACTCCACCCCACAACTCTTCAAACATCCATTTCATTGAAAAGCTGATGATGGAATGTTCAAAGCCCACATTGGTGCCAAACTTCTCATCCTACCCATGTTGACCATAAGTCACTATTTTCATTAATAATTTGTCTTTCATTATCTTTTACAGAAACCACCACATCCTGATGCTGTCATGGAAACTATTTAGATCTGACAATAGAAATTACTCACTTTCAAAAAATCCTATAATAATAAATAAACACATTTTTTATATATAAGCAGTACTGTGATGAACTTGAGAAAAAATATAGATAGTATTGAATATTCGAACTATGGTGTTATTCAATCACCTGAAGTTAATATCAATGTGTCTGATTTGCTCAAAAATTCTATCCAATGAAACTATGAAGCCTTGATGATTACAAGAACATTTGACCAAAGTTCATGCTTATGGAAAGATGAGGATTTGTTTTATTTTCAAGCCACTTAAAGAAAAAATTTTGCAATGGCAAAATTGGAAAAACTCTTTCCAATAGTATCCAGACAAGATAATAATGGATCATGTGTTTTTATAAAATTTGTTATCAATTACTAAATTATGAAAACTGGGTACTACTGATGAAAAACTAATTCTGTTAACCACAATTAAGTTAATACATACTGTAACTGTTATTAATGTGAAAATTTCTTCAATATATACAATGCAAAGAAGTATTTATGAAATGGCTCACGATATTGAAGAGTCCTTATATGGGTATTTAAAAACATCCCAGTTCTTTATATAGTTTAATGACTCTATATGTAATTCATAAAAGAAGAAGAAATATCAAAAAAATTATCATTTGCTAAAAATTTTCAAACTGATACTACAAAAGAATTGATAATTCATATATTGGAAGAGATTGATTTTTAAAAAAATCTCTATGAAATGTCCGTTGGCAGTGATGGAGTTCCAGTGACAAAAGACTGCAAGAGTTATATTTATATAAAAGCAATTCAAACAACTGGACTATACATTGTCATACATCATCATCTAATTGCCTAAAGTGTAAATAAATATTAGCATAGGTTATTATATTATTCAATAAAGTAATCAACAAGAGAGAAGTAATTTGTTGAACGACAGATTGTTTGGACAACTTTATAATGAAAGTAATTATTTGCTGCTTCATACAGAAATTTGGTGGATATTGAAAGGTACCTATTTGAATCAGTTTTATTAACTCTTTGATTCAATGCTAGAGTTACTGAAAAAGTAAGATGAAATTTTACAAACCAACTTGACTCCAAAAATGGTGTGGCTTATTTGACAGACTCGTTTAATAAATTTTAACGAAACAAATCTACAGCTTCAAGGTGATAACCTTCATTTAATCAAAACTGTTATTTCTGCATTTGTGGAGAAAAAATCTTCCATTCACTGAGGATGAGGACAATTCAACCAATTTTCAAATGTATCAACAGCACAAAAATATGATGAATACTTTCTCATCTATTGTCAAAACTCAAATACTCATCATGACTTCAATCAACAACTTGAAGATATTCTTAAAATGAACATACTCAATTAGGATTTGGTCCTTTTTTCAAATAGGAATACAAAAGCATCTCTAAATATAAGAAGAATAGAAATTATGACAAATGAGTATTTGAAATTTAAATTCAAAGATGGCTACCAATAATTCTATAAGTAATACATCATCTGATCATTCACACCACCCGATGGCACTGTTTCTATGCAAAAGCACAGAAATATGCTGTTTACAAAGCCATTCTTAGATCTTATGGCCTTAGTAAACTATTCAAACACTTGGATGTTGATGAAGTTAATGCTTTCCCAACATCGCTAGCATGTGAACCTTATCAGCGACATGTTGTCACATATTTATATGGACGTTAGTAATGAATAGTTAACAGCGTATCATATGAGAGTGTGTGTATTTGTAATCAGAAAAAGTGTAACAGTACGCAGTTAACATTTTTTCCTTTTAAATGGAGTGTAATTTTAATGAGTAACTACAAATTATAAATATTTCAAAAACATCCCTAATTTCCTTGTTAGGTGGCACAATTTAATAAATGAGGAGTGTAAGTTGCAATTTGGGAAAGTTCACGTGAAAGTCACGCAATTTGAAAAAACTTTGCGAGATAAACAAAGTGAAATGGCAGAACAACATTTGGCGGAGTTCAAGTTCTTTGATTTACCTGCTAAAAAAGCAGACTCAGTGGCTTTCCTTCAGAAGGATAATATTTTTCCCACATAAAAGAAGTGTGTTTGTGGTGGTGTTATAAAATTACGACAATGTAAAATTTCAGAAATAGAATGCAAATCATGTCAATGCCATCGAAACGTGTAAATCCCAAAAAAAGTACCAAATATTCTATGTATTTATTTATGAATAAAACTTAATATTTTTGAACCCCTGGTAAATAAAATAAATGTTTTTTTAAAAATATTCAAAAAATTTCGAATTTTTTAAAAATAAAAAAAGGCAGAATATTTTTAAAAAAAAAAAAAAAAAAAGACGGTATGTTTTAAAAAATAAAATAAAACCGAAGGTTTTAAAACCAAAACTTATATTTGTTTTTAAAAAATTTTAATAAATCCATTATCAAAAAAAAAATCCGTAAAATATATATATATAACACATTAAAAAAAAAGAAATAATAAAAAAAAAAAAGAAATATATTTTTAAAAGCCCGGTAACGTTATATTTATTTGTTTTTCAGTAGCAACAGTGCCATTGAGCAGTGTAGATGATTGGATGATGTATTACCATTCTATCCATAAAAGTAAATACCTACACTTTATTCTATTGTATGGGCTATGGTATGAAAGCTTTTCATTGCATTTCTTTCATTATATTTAGTGTAATGTGGGTTTAGTGCCACTACAAATCTATTAACTAAAAAATAAGCTGACTGCAAATAGTTAAGAATAATGATTTAAGAATATGGCTGACAAAAATAGAATTGAACATTAACCAATTGATAAATGCATCAGGTTTATCTTTCTCATTAGAATATTTTATTTTAATATTAATTTTGTTATCTTAATTTTCTGTATGTTGTGTGAATATTATTATGGCTAATTTTAAAAAATAAATTTGTAATTTCAAGATGTCTTATTTACAACAACAACTTTCTTTATGATTCTGGAGGACATCGCCGAAAGCACACTCATCCATCTCTAAGGCGCAAAAAAAAAAGAAAAAAACATTTAATGTCGCAGATATGAAAATTGTTTCACAATCAGATCATAAACATAGATAAATAAAAAAACATAAAATTATGATTGCATGTTTCATTTGTCCATTTAAAGAAATTAGATTTTCAGGGTTGGAGGATGTGTGTTTTTATTAAGGCGAGATACATTTGTGCAACTTGGCTATAACTTCTGCACGAGTACCGAGTACGCTTAAAAATTTATGAAAATCTCTATTTAATAATTGAAACACACAGGATTGTTATATACCTGTGTTAATATATGTAATATATAGGGTATATGAGCACAGACTTTCACATGACCCACCACTCTCCACACTATCTCATAACACAGACACACTTGAACACATATATGTCGAAAAGATAAATAATCACCAATTATTTCATGCTAAACCAGCAATCATCAGTTGGTCCAGATTACCATCTCTACACATATATGCTATAAGTGCTCAGATATATATTAAGATAGCCAAACCTCACACTTTAACGGACAGTCTTCAATCTACTCCACACTCCAACTCTTCAACCGTCCATCCAATTGAAAATCTGATGATAAATACATTTTCAAAATCACAGAATAAAAATTCTATTCTTAAAATTGAAAATATTGGTAGACATTTTTTACTTTAATGAATTTTTATACTGTGGTAATGATTAAGATTGTATAATTCTATTTTACATTTATATATAATAAATATATATTGCACAAAATTTATTTTCTACATATATCCGATTCATTAATAAACCAAGCAGTTAGTTACAGTTAATATTACAATATATTTACAATAAAAATTAAAAAATAAACTATTTTGAAATACATATGTATTGAAATACATATATATTTCAAAAATACTTTGTGTGAATAAAATTCATCATTTAATACTAGAACATATAAAATTTAAAAATATAAAAATTAACCAATCAAAATGCAAGCCTATAAACTCGATAATTACCCAGCATTTTTTTTCATATGTCATAGCATCGGCCGGGACGCGAACCCACAACCGTCTGCAACCAACTACTTGCTTGCATGGCGGCTGCGATACCTCTCGGCTAACAACGCAAGACAATTACCCAGCATTTTGGAACTTAAATTAGTTAGTACAACAAAAATAAAATGAGATTCTCTCTAACAAATTCAAACAGATGTTCTAGTTTGTCGATGAAAGACATTTCTAATTATTTTTTTAAAAAATAGCAAGATCTCTGCTGTTACTGAATTTGAGTACGCACGGAGTTTTACATTAGTAGCAGTAATTCACTATATATAAGTTTTCTATAGAGTTGTGTGCAATTTATGTTAGGTCATGTGATTGTTTGGATATGTTTTTATATAAATAATAAGTGAAATAATGCTTAAAGCTAAATGGGATAATTAGTAACCATTAGAAACTACCAGTAATCACATAAACGTTCACAGTAAGGATAGTAATCAATATTTCTCACTGCTGTCAAGGCAACCTTCTCACCTTTTAATAGCAAGAATGGAAATCCACTCTTACTAATGGTCCATTGAATCAAAGATTGCAACTTGACTACAGAGTATGAAATATTGATACAATGAAGTAGCAAGAATGGAAATCCACTCTTACGAATGGTCCATTGACTATATATGGACACTTAAAGATTGCAACTTGACTACAGAGTATGAAATATTGATACAATGAAGTTTAAATAAACCTCTTTAAACATGAAATAAACATGTCATACTCTGTAGTCAAGTTGTAATATTTAAGTGTCCATATATATTCAATGGACCATTAGTAAGAGTGGATTTCCATTCTTGCTATTAAAAGGTGAGACGGTCACCTTGACAGCAGTGAGAAATATTGATTACTATCCTTACTGTGAATGTTTATGTGGTTACTGGTGTTTTCTAATGGTTTTATATAAATAGACATAATATCTGCTTTTCGATATACAGAAATTCAGGATATTTACAAAAATTTTCTGATTCTAAAAAAAATCTATATAGTGAATTCTATGTCATATTCTGAAAAATGTTTGTTTAATAATTTTATATATTTTTTATTTTAAGGCACATTAAAAAGTATGACCTTTATTTTATTTACAAGTTTATTGCTGAAAAAAAAAAATCAATATCAAGTTGAGTAAACACATTGGAATGAAATAAAATTATTTAAAAAAATTGTCTTTGAGTACACTTTTGTTCCCAAAAAGTATTTTTAGATTTGATTATTTACTATTACATATACATTAAAGGGGATTTGAACCCAGACTTTCAAGCTTTCTTCAGCTATCCGCTCTATCTTATATAACTGGTATGCATGACCACACACATGTGATAAAGATAAATGATTTCCACTATACACATTTCGTGCTGATCAGCACTCATCAGTTGGTCCAGATCATCATCTCACACTCATGTATATACTCAGTGCTCAGTTTATATATATATGTGTGTGTGGGAAATGATGATCTGGACCAACTGATAAGTGCTGTTTGGCATGAAATGTGTATATTGGAGATCACGTGTGTGATCACGTGTATCAGTCATATAAGATAGATGGAGCGGATAGCTAAAAGGAGCGTGAAAGTCTGTGTTCAAAGTCCCTTTAATTACATCTTAAAATTCGGTGTTTACAATATACTAATATTGATTAATTACATATACATTTAACTGCACTTTTGGCTATTTACTTTGTCTAAGACTCTTTTCTCACTCATCACGTTTCACATTTAGTGAAGTTGTTTGATGGCCACATAGTTTACATCTTCGGTATTGGAGGTATTTAAATTATATGTGGATGTACTTGCTCCAATTACCATTTAAGTTCATGCATTTTTCGTTATAAAAAAAATCACAATGATTTAACCATATTGTTTTCAATAGCAGATTAATATACTTTGAAGCAGCTGGTAGAGCATTCGATTTGAGAATGGTAGTTCTCAGGAAAAAGTTCTGATGCTCGCAGGTATGAACAAACTTCTTAGGAACTCCGGAGCAAAAAAGCCATATACCTTTTATATATATATCAACCCATTAAAAATTATAATTGTTTTTTATTTATTTATGCCTTTAAATTGATTAATTTATAATCTTAACTATAAGAAAGTTCTACATTTTTCACAGGAGTATGAAAATGTTTCTTCAATATTTTCACAGAACAAAGGTATAGGTTCCAGATTTAGATTTAATCTGTTATTAATATTAAGCTTCTCTTGATGGTGAAAATAAATTTCAGATATGACTGGGGAATGAATGGGGTTGAATATTTTGCTAAAAAATTAATGACTAAATTATTGACAAATTTGTCCATGACTTTTTTGTCCAATTTATTTTCTCTGTCTGTATATTTAAGAGGAGATTAAATTCATCAGTAAGTCTTTGTAGGTTATGATTATAGCACTAAAAAATAGATTCGTGGACTTTGTTATCCATTAGCAAATGGGTTTCAGTACTTATGATTTCAAAGTATATACTTTATATTATAATAGTGTACTCTTAGTAAGAAACAGACTATTTTTGTATAATTAAATTTAGATTACACAAAGACAAAACTCTCCATACAGCAGCGCCACTCAGTGCAAGCCATAATAATCAATGAATGCAGGAAGTTTTGTGCATAAAATTCCTATTTAGTGCCTACTCATCCAATATTCCCAGAATAATTTCTAGCTCTTGGCTTTCATCAGTGGGGAGCCTTGGATCTCAGAACGCTGTATAATTTAATATTTTTTAAACCTGAATTCTTATTTCAGAAATTATTTACTAGGTTTTATTTTATATCTAATGGAAAACTTTTATAATTATTAAATATTTCTCTTTCATTACTGTAGGGTATTTAGAAGTTTTGCAGAGAATTCAAGTCTTTGAGCACATACATGGATGGCTAAAAGTTTTTAAAAAATATCAAGAACTGCTTAGTAATCTGATATATAAATTTAAATTTCTTTGATAAATTAAATAATAGTTCACCAATACTGTATAGCTCAAGTTTAATACTGTCCTATCCAATATTTCCAGAATAGTTTCAAATTTACGACTTTCATCAGTAAGAAGTTTTGGATCTATGCAAACTCAGTATATGGGATAGGATCATATGATATTAAATGCAATCAATTCTTTTAAAGCAAAAATGATCTAAACCATTACGACACTTTTCATAGATTTAGACAATCTTATTAGATAGGAGTTACAAAAAGATAATGTAGTGTCATATTTCATCAAATTATTCCAGCTTTCAAACAAGTTTCTATCTATTATTTTGCAATTTAACATGCAATAATACTGAGTAATAATACTTTTTATTTGTTTAATAAATAAAAAGTAATTATTCAACTCTTAATTAGTATATAACGATGTTAGTTTGACTATTTAAATCTATTCTTTTTTGAAAGAATTTATCTCCAGATGTATGAATAAATTTTTTGATATATAATATAAATAGTAGCTATATTTAATCTAGAATTATTTTAAGTTGCAAAATGGAATAAAATATTTACATCGTGGTGCCTGCAAGATATTGAGAAAAAAAATTACGAAAAAACTGAACTTATAATATGAACATACAATTTTAACACCCCCCCCCCCCCACTCGCATCCCAAAATAAAAACATTTTTATTATTTTGTTTATTATGAATGTGACAAAATTTATTAATGTAAATTAACAGAAAAATTAAAAAGATAATAGGGCTCATATCTTTGGAAAAATACGTCTGTTTATAAATAAAAAAATTATCTCACAAAGTCAAAAATAGGATAAAATTTATTGGATTCAGACAAATAATATCTTGAAACTTTCATTCGTATTCAATTTTTAGCATAAAGAATAATAATTGATCGATTACACTTAAAAAATTTGATATTTCAATTAAGAAGACTTCCAAAGAACAATAATTATATCAGTAAACCAGAATCCAATAGTGTAATGTGATGCACTATGGCTTCCTCCATTCTTGGAGTCAGGAATCTCTCCGCCATTATGCCCAGAGAAATCTGTTAGCCACCTTCCCTTCCCTTTCCTCACCCTAAGTTTTGTCCATATTCTCATCTAACCTGCTCCATTCCATTTCCACAATGTAATCTTTGTCAATTCTAAGGCCTTTATATCTACCCCCCCCCCCCATCTTTTTCCAAACCCAGCATAAAGATCAAGAACCCACTTTCTGTATAATCACTTTGTTTATATTTATTCATCCACAACTTCATTATTTATACCCTTTCTGCTTGTAGGCATTTACATTCAATTAACAGATGCCTAATATTTTCTATGCCTCCTTTACACAACTTGCAGACTAAATCACCCAATATTTTCCATTTATGTGTATATTCCCTTGTTGCTAAAGATCCTGTTTGAGCCTTATATAGTAAGCTACTTTTTTTGCTATTATCATAAATTAACTTGTACTCAATATTCTGTTTACTTCTATATATATTTAAACTCTTTTTACTCTCCATACTAGTTCTCCATCTCTCCAACTCCCTATTTTTCTATTAATGCATCTATTCTTCTATCCCATTCCTTGACACTGTAACACTCAACAATTCTTCCAACACAATCATCCCACCTTTTGTATAAGTATACGGACATTTTTTTATCCAAATCTTCTGCACACAGTACTACCTTTCTCACCCATCTTGTTGTCTGTTTTTTATTCATAACCCAATTAAATACTATTTTGCCTATCCACTTATTATCCATAAATTGAAATCTACTGAACATTTTCATTTTGCTTTTTGCATCTTTCTTATAAAAACTTGATCATCCCATTTCTCCTTGAATTATCTTCTTACTTTTCTTTGTATTTTTTTCTAAGTAATCTAACACCCCTTTACTAACACATGGCTACCATAAGTTAACCCTGCTACCATCACTCCCTTCCATACAATTCTAGCTACATCATATTTATTATATGAAAACACTGTTAATTTCTTTATCAATCCCTTTCTTTTCTTTGCTTCATTTATCAATTTTTTCTCCCATTCATCCGAGCAATTTTTCTGATTACTTAAGATGATTCCCAAATAGTTATACCTATTTACCACATTTAACTTTATATCCCCCAACAAAAAAATTTTCTCTTCTCTTTCCCCAGTATTTATCATTACTTTTGATTTTTCTTCACTAAATTTAATCTCCATCTCTGTACTCACCTTTGCACGTCTTCAGCATAACTTTCATATTTTCCCAACTTTCTGTGCACCAGAAAATATCATCAGCAAATAAAAGGCCTGATAGTGGTGCCCTTTATTTTACTTACTGTGCATTGACTAAGTCAGTGTTTATAAAATTGCCTGTAGATGTAATATCTAATAGAGGAATTAATTTTTAAAAATGCTCTTATAAGATCAGTCCAAGAATGTAATAATTGATCAGCTCAGCTCAAGAATTTGGTATTTTAATTAAGTAGTCTTCTAAAGAATCATAAATATATCAGTAAGCCAAAATCAAGTAGCCATTTAAGTGAGCCAAGTTACTGCATATAAAAGATTATAGATAACTGCAGCTGCAAACTTTATCAGAGAATATCAGTTTTTCATTAAATGCAATATTAATAAAGCAATTCAAAAATTTCAATAGTGAATTATGGGTAACCATAAGATTTTTATTATTTAATGGAGATTTCTGTAATATTTGCAATTTGTTGTTATAAAGTTTCAGTTTTTAAAAAAGAAAAAAAAAGACAAATTGTGAACTTAACTTATACAATGGTATGATATCTTTCCCAACAGTGATAAAGACTGCATCAGTGCATCAATACCCATTTGACTGAAGGAGATTCCTTTCGGGACATTGAATTTTTATCACTAATATCTAGATATCTGTTTATCAGGTTGACATTGAAAATGCTAAGAAATTTTTTCTTTCTAAACACAGATTCAAACTTTATGGGAATGATAAAAATAGACACCAACCATGTTGTATATCAGGTAGATATATTAACCTGGTCATAAATCTGATGTGATAATTAGATTATATACCAAGCAGATAAATTAAATAGGCTACAAGGGATTGGCAGATTTTTTTAGGGCAAGAGCTACTTATGATTTTTTTTACTGCTTTGGATATATTACCATGTATATCTTCTAGCTTTATTTTCATTTCTTCATATATATATATATATATATATATATATATATATATATATATATATATATATATATATATATATATATATATATATATATATATTATATATATATATAATAATTCAAACAAATATATTTAACACAGTATTCAAAATTAAATAATCTATTCTTTACCAGAAGTACTTTCAATTGTTTCACTGACAATCTTTTTCAACTGTTAATACAAGCGTACAAAAAATAAAAACTTGCATTACCCATCATTCAATCTATTCAAATTTCCCACAATTCTGTTGTCTTTATATTAGCCGATTGTTTATTCATCAAACCACCTCTATTCCTAGATATCATCATAGCCTCTTTAATTTTACGTTTTTCACTACACCTTTCAATTTGAATAATTTTTATATCTCTATTATTAAATTTAAAACCATAATTACATGTTTTATTATGATCAAATATAATTGATGGAGTATTCATATTTACTGAAGATGTATTTTCTTTCTGTACACGTTTATATAATGTCTTATGATCATTATATCGTTTTTGTAATGTACATTTGGATTCCCCTATATATTTTATTCCACAACCACATTCCAACATATATATAACAGAACTTAATTCAAACTTAGAAATCTTGGCTCTGGAGTTATTTATCATATCATTTATATTATTTTTAGTGGTTTGTGTAGAATTTCTTTTTTCTCTTCAAATAATATAAATGATATGATAAATAACTCCAGAGCCAAGATTTCTAAGTTTGAATTAAGTTCTGTTATATATATGTTGGAATGTGGTTGTGGAATAAAATATATAGGGGAATCCAAATGTACATTACAAAAACGATATAATGATCATAAGACATTATATAAACGTGTACAGAAAGAAAATATATCTTCAGTAAATATGAATACTCCATCAATTATATTTGATCATAATAAAACATGTAATTATGGTTTTAAATTTAATAATAGAGATATAAAAATTATTCAAATTGAAAGGTGTAGTGAAAAACGTAAAATTAAAGAGGCTATGATGATATCTAGGAATAGAGGTGGTTTGATGAATAAACAATCGGCTAATATAAAGACAACAGAATTGTGGGAAATTTGAATAGATTGAATGATGGGTAATGCAAGTTTTTATTTTTTGTACGTTTGTATTAACAGTTGAAAAAGATTGTCAGTGAAACAATTTAAAGTACTTCTGGTAAAGAATAGATTATTTAATTTTGAATACTGTGTTAAATATATTTGTTTGAATTATTATTATATAATTTAAAAATACAGACATTTAATGGTTGTAGTTATATATATATATATCAATCTCCTCATATACAATTTAATGCAATTTTTATGTAATTTCTCCTTTATTTTTTAAGTTTCAACTATTCTGCAGTTTTCAACAGAGCTTTTTATACCTTTCTTGCTCTTTTTTACATTTACAACTTTTTTTATATCATCTCCTTTATCTTTTTTTGCATTTCTTTATATATTCATATTTACTATTTTTTTTATAAATCTCATATACACTTTAATGCAATTCCTCTTTTATTTTTATAAATGTAAAAAGGAAGAAGGTTATAAAAAGGTGAGTAAAATGAATAAGTAAATTTAAAATAAAAATAATTAATAAAAATAGGAATAGAAAAGTAAAAAGTATTAATAAAAGAATAAGTATAGATAAATAATAGAAAAGAGAAAAAAAATTAGATTAATAGGTATTAAAATGAAAAATAAAATAGAAAGGTAATAGAGATATATTAGAGAATAATGTAGAATGTATGATAGAAGAAGAAATAAAAAATAAAAAGGAAGAAGAAATAATAAAGATATAATAAAATAATAATTAGGAAATAAGAGAAGTAAAGGTATAGAGTTCAAAGTAAAATATGATTATAAATAATAATGTAAAATATGTATTTTTATATGTATATAAAATAATGATTATATGATTATATGTTCAAATGTTGTAGATCTGATGAAGATTGCAGGATAGTTGAAACTGTTACAAAAATAAAGGAGTAACTATATAAAAATTGCATTAGAGTGTTGATGAAAAAGTAATATATAATAATTACAAAAACAACAATTCCCCTATCAATTGCCTTCAATACAACTTCATAAATTAAAACCTTTATTTTCTGTAAAAATGCAAGTAAACATCTTCACCTTGTGTTTTTTTAAAAGATGAATTATTAATAATTCTTCTTTCACCTTTATATTTTTAAAAGCCAGTCTTATAAAAATATAAAGGTGAGAAATATCAAGTATGAGACTCTCCAGACAATAGTGCCCCCCCCCCCAGTGCAAGCTATGCTAATCAATGAATGCTAGAGGGTTTGTGCATAAAATCTCTATCTAAAATATCCACAGACTAGTTTTTAGATTATGGCTTTCATCAGTAAGGAGCTTTGTATCTGAGATCACTGTACCTAGATCTTAGGATCTAATGTAACCTTCCAGCAACCACCTTTTACATATTTAGTTAATTATAAAATTATACTTTGATTACTATGGCTTGCACAGGATGGCGCTACTGTATGGAGAGCTTGCTACTGTTTTAACAGCTTATGGAAGCACAGGAAATAGTAACCATGTGATGTTTCATTAATTATAACAATTCTCTCCATAGAATAATGGTGACTGTGGTTATTAAAAAACCAGACAGGTACTAAACTGGGTTTAGATCTATATGAATACACAAGCAAATTAGCTTGGATTGAAAACATTATTGTGTTTTCATCTTGGTCTCATAACTTTATAGTTAATCAAATAGGTAAAAAATGGCTTCTGGAAGGTTGCATTGGATCCTAAGATCTAGGTGCAATGCTTTCAGATCCAAAATTCTTTACTAATGAAAGCCACAAACTAAAAACTAATCAGGATATTGGATGACTAGGCACTAGATAGGGATTTTATAAACAAACCACCTGTAACCATTGATTACTATGGCTTGTACTGGATGGCATGACTACCTTGAGACTTTGGTATTGCTTTAACAGCTTATGCAAGCTTAGAAAATGGTGATCCTGTGAAGTTTTAAAAGATTTCATACCAAACCTGCCCATAGAATAATGATGGCTGCAATTTTTTTCAACAAAAGACACCAAAATGTATAGATACTGAATTGGGTTCAGATCTATATGACTATACAGCTTGGATTAAAAACATTATTGTGTTTTAATCTTGGTCTCATAGCTTTATAGTTAATTAAATATGTAAAAGATGGGTTCTGGAAGATGGAATTCAATTCTAAGATCCAGTTGCAGTGCTCTCAGACCCAAAGTTCCTCACTAATGAAAGCCACAGGCTAAAAACTAGTCTGGGGGTATTCAATGAATAGGCATTAGATAAGGATTTTTATCAACAAACCTTCTAGCATCCATTGATTACTATGGCTTGCACTAGACAGCACAACTGTCCGGAGAGTTTGTTACTGTTGTAAGCGCTTGAGTAAGCATAGGAACTGGTGATAACGTGATCAATATAGAACATTGGGAACTTAATCAAACTGCAAAAAGAAACAAATGCATTTAGTCATATCTTCAGTTAGTTGTTCATTTATATCATAAATTCTATAATTTCTGTACAATGCCTGACAGTTCTATGGGAATGATCTATATTCTTAATTGAGGAAAGAATTTCACTTTTGTTCTTGAATGAATCAAATAATGAATCATTGACTTCTAGAAAGGTTTTTTTAATCATTTTTCCAATCCGCATTTTGTTACCACATAAAACCCATGAAAGAATGCAACTTTAGATTTAGTTACATGCTTAATAAAATATGACTATTGACTGGTGAACTTTTGTTTGTGTAATTCCTTTTTAATAGAAATTTTTTATCAAAACTTGTATGTATGATTTTAAAATGTCTTTTCATATTTCCTTTTTTTCAGAACCACACAAGTGGTTCTGAAAAAAACACATACATTCTGCATTCACAATTGTGAAGAAAACTATTATTGTCACTTTGTTGTTTTTCTTTTTTGTACTTCTTTCGGACATTACACTCCTACTTTAAAGTTTAAATACTATTTGTTTTACGATAAAGTATTTAAATTGGTACCCAACAAAAAGCACAGTTATCACCTTTTTGACCAATTAAACATTATTCAATGCTGCCCATTTCATCTTTGCATGTATAGTGAATTATTCAAGCTATATTCAACTTACACATCATTAAAGCATTGTGTCATCTGATGCAATTATTAGCTAGCTTACCAGACTACTCATGGTCATTCTTGCTGTAGTACTTGTGCATAAAATGGTGATTAAATAAGTTCTGAATTTTCCACAATCTATCTTCAAAGATGCTTAATCTACCTAAACTCCTTTCCTATTGCTTCCTATACATTTATTTTTTACACATTTACAGGCTATCATTCATTATATCATTGTTCTTAATACATTTGGCAATAAAATAGACTGAATCCTCCAATTATACCAATAATTAAATATATTTATTGATCTAAATATACTGTGATATAAAAATAGATAGCAAGCATAGCTTTGGTAATAAGTAAAAGTTTATACCACAAAACTATTACTTTAAAAAATGAATAAGTAACTTTTCTTTTTAAGTATATACTGCTTATAAGTACAACCAGTAGATTCATTACTGTTGTTCCATCTTTTCTCTTGAACAGTAAACAATGACATGAAAAAATATGGGTATATGTAAAAATAAACTATCATAGAATTATGGTAGTTTTATTTAACAACTGCATTAACATCAGTATTCATTGAATATCACTGCAATATAAAGCAAGCTGTAAACTTATTAATAATAAATGCATACTAGAGAGAAGGGCCAATTAGATCAAAGTATTTTTTGATGCTCATTTGTTATTTATCACTATAAAGATATCTCAAAACAGACCATTATAAAATAGATTACTGCTATTAATATGGTAAATAATGTTATAATGGTTGGGTTCCTTATGTTTTTATTCCTCCCAAAGTTTTTTTTTTTAAATATCTTAATATATTCTAAAAATTTTATAACATGTAGGTAAAACATAGCCACCATATGGCTAAAGTCTTATCATCTGGTTTTTCTCATACAAATGATAAAAGTGGAGGAAGTACTTACCAGGCGGTCCTATTTCTGGGTACTAAAAATTTTATATCTTCGTTTTATCTATATAAAAATAACTGGATAGCTAGATACATTTTTGCTGACCAATAATAGATTGTTTACTGGTTTTGGCTAAAGATCAAAAATTGAATTTACTCAGTCCAGATTTGAACCCAGAATGACAAATCAGTATGGCAAGCAAATATACTACAAATAATTTGCACCATATGGTCCTTTATTATATATATAGGTTTTTGAATAAAAGAATTATAGCTTGCAACATCTGGTTCAATAATAAGAACGGTGGAAAGTTTAAGATTTTGGCCTGATTACCTCTAAAGGAAATCTAAAAAAAATTATGTGTAAATTGAATGAAACTGTTGTGCATGGCATTTTTCTGCTTGGACATGGTTTGACTCCCCCCCCCCAAAAAAAAAACACCAATTAGGTAACATATATTTAAAAAACTGATAAGTAAACTTTGCTTGCATCGTTATATACTCACGTAAATTATTTAGTTATAGGGTTTAATACTACTTTTTTTTTTTCCAATTAAATTTTTATAATAAGTATTTCATAAATACTTGGATTTCAGGCCTTATCACATAAGATTATCTGGGCACAGTTTAAAAGTAGAACTATTCACAACCCAAGTTTAGGATTTAAAGCTAGGAAAGTTTCTATTTTACATAGAGTAAAAAAAAAAAAATGCCTAAAAAAAATCTTTAGAGCCTCATTTGGTGCTGTATTTGGAGTTTATGAGACTTTAGTAATTTTGTGTGAAATGTTCTCATAATTCAAACTTTCTATCCTTCTTTTACGAAATCAACAGATCACATAATTTCACGGTATCAATGCTTCAAGATATAATTAATGTTTATTACACGTGGCTTAGTTGTTACAGTGTGTAAATAATGTATAAGTACTTGCAAGAAATAAATGTGTTTAAGTGAACTTATATCAGTCTTTTTACACTTTTCATAAAGATCTGCTATTAATCATATATATATATAGTAATGATTATTGTAATCCAATAATAATATACATACGATCATTATTAATTAATTAAAGACACATCTGTGCGTAAACATCTTAAAAGTTTTCATTATTTTAAAATCCAGTAAATAACATCAAATTATTATCATCGATAATAAAAGGTTAATTATACTGTACTGTCTTACTGCCTTGTTACCCCATACTAATTCCAGTATTAGAGAAATTAACGCGCACAGACCGCCAAGGATGGTCTAATATTATTACTTGGGAGTAGTATCTTACTGGTTTTTAATCCCACTCTAGCGATATACACACGCATTTTTAAACTAATTTAATTTATAAACACACACGCATGCACACACACTTAAGTTAAATATTATCATATTAATAATTATTTTGCGGTAACATTTTTTTATATAAATGCTAAAGATACAAGAACATAAATTATAAATTTGCCCAATCATTAGATATTTAGCTAATCAAGCGTAGAGAATTCTTTAACATAGTCTTACAAATATCTAAGGACTAAAAGAGATTTGTACATTAGAGATTTAAAACCAATACATCATTTTTAAATATATATATTTTTTTCTACTGATGGTCACTAGTGCATTTTCACATGACCTCAACGGCCTCGACAACCTCATCCAAAAGTGAATAGTTGTTAACTAGGAAAAGAGGTTTTTCCCAGCCTCCCTTGTGGGCTTTCTTCTTCTTTACAACTTGTACGTTTCAAACGTCAAATGGATACAATGCAGATCAGCATGAACATTCAGATACACATAGAGAAAGCAGTCCTACTGACCGTATTTTCATCTTACGTTTCTCCCCTCCTTGTCATCTAACTCTAGATTCTTTCCTTTCATTTGAATTTAAAAGGGGGCGCTCTTGTAGTTCTTAAATTGCATAGAATAAAAATAATGAATGCGTTAGACAAAAGTCTTTTCAAACGAAACCTGTTCTCCTATTTCAGGTCTACAAAGAAGGTTCTATGTGATTGTAAAAAAGAGAGATGATCAAAGAAAGAATAAAAAAGAAATTCAAAAGTGTGTGTTAAAAAAAATAATAACAATTAAATGAAATCCTGAAGAGATAATGACGAATATATCTCTACATATTTGCTTAGCTTTCTTCTGGTATATACATTATTATTTATAAATAACAACTGAAAAAAGTCACTGACAGCCATCTTATAAATTTAATAAGTTGAAAGACTGCCAATATTAAAATTATTTTATTAGTTTAAGCTGTAATATTAATTCCTTTTATGATCGAATATTTACTCCGGCCTTCATTTTGTGAAAAATAACTGAGTTCATTTTTACTTTTAATAAACATCAATTTATAAAACATCTAGATATATACTACACTGGCAATAAGATATCTGCTATCTACATTATTTATTTTCGTCTTAATAAGCTAATATTAATAACAGATTTTATAACCTAAAATTATCCACTTCTAAAATAATATATAATCTTCCTTTTTGCGAAATAAAAGCTACGCTATTCTGATTGTATTAAAAAACTTCTGTTATATTTCATTCATAAATATAGTAATTTAATATTTTTTTTAAAAAAAATACGTTTATATTAAAAAAAATTTAAAACAATTAAAATTAGATGGAGTGAAATTGACCATAATAATGAACCATCTATCAACTTTATTTATTATTGGACTATTTTCCAGCATCCTAATACTAAAAACTGAATACCTTAAGGAAAATTTTAAATTTTGTTAAAACTTTCCAAATGTATTCAATTGTTGTTAGTAATAGCACACAGTTCTTTATTATTTTTTACAGTGCTTTTTTACAACCCACTACTGACTGTTTCGATTGCCCTAGCAATCTTCTTCAGAACTTCTACTTAGATTTGAAGTAGAAGTTCTGAAGAAGATTACTAGGGCAATTGAAACCATCAATAGTGGGTTGTAAAAGAGTATTATAAAAAGTAATAAAAAACATAAATGATATTAATATTAACAGCACACAGGTTAGTATTTAATATGACATTATATTTGGTATTATTCTCTTCTCTTTTTCAGGGATTGCTGGCCTGACCAGTGACAGTATTAGCATAGACATTGAATTTAGAACTTTATTTTAGACTTTTCTTCAAGTGTTGTTGGCCTGGCCTGTGACACTACTAGTGTGGGAACTGAACCTCAATCTGTAGATTATTGAATATTGAAATTTTAAAGTAATGCTCTTAAAGGTCCAGATTCTATTCCGATGCTAGTACTGCTGCCACTGGTGAGTTCAGGAACATCTGAAGAAGAGTGGAGAATAACACCACTCAAAATGTGTTAAATACTAACCTGTGTGCTATTACTAACAGTCTAATGTATTTGGAACATTTAAATAAAGTCTCAATATTAGATGATGGAAATAATCCAACAAATATAATACTAAACGTTCAGGCAATCAAACTGCTTTCTCTTTTTTTACCATCAACTCAAATATTCTACATTTTTGTAATGATAACTCAACTCATAAAATGACCAGAGTAAAAAGTATTATTTTGTTTGTTTTCAATTGTGTATATACTGTCAGCACATATAATGTTGTTGATGTTTCTCCCATCAATTCTGAATCTATATCTGTCTTCCTTCTATTTAGCTTCTCTTACTACATATACATTATGTATTGAAAAGGTAGACTGTTGATATACATCCTTGTCTAGCCTTTATTTATATCAATGTTAAAGTGTTTCATCGTAGCTTGCTTTAGCTACCTTCTCAATCTCCATAAATGGCATATAATAAAATGGTCTTTAGATATGAAGAACAAATGTAAATAAAAAATAAATAGCGCCCTGATTAAGAACTGTTGTTTTGCAGGTGAGTATGTTGGTACAAACAATCTTTTATGTCTCTCTTTTTTCAGTCACTTAAATTATTGTAAAACCCAGTCATTGGGGCCTAACAACATTTCAATCCGTTAACGATGTGCACAATACATTTCTGACTTCCAATTCCTTTTTCCTTTTTTAGAGTTAGCTCTGGAAAATTAAGAAAACAATGTTAGAGACAAGTCTAGTAGACTGATAGTCCTTAGCTATGATCCTTGATCTTGCTAGTCAGGCAAAACCAATAAAAGTATTGGAAACAAAGAAGTAATTTATTTATTGTTTTTATTGATTTGATCTAGGCATTTGATTATGTTAATAGGACATGCTATGGCATTGTTTAAAATTAATTAGTTGTCAGCCAAAACTTATTCATATTATACAATTTTTACATAATGGAATAAGAGGGAAATGTTATTATATAGTGAAAAATCTGAGGCATTTGAAATGAAAACTGTTATTAAACAAAGATATGTACTTTCTCCATCATCATTTTCAATTTTTCTGTCAGCTGTTCTTTGGAACTGTTTGTATGTAGCTTAATGAACTGAACATAAAGATGTAATGTAGATTTGATGATAGAATTTTTTAAAAGCAAAAATAAGAACTTCTTGGCTTCTGGATTTACAATATGCTGTCAATAGTGGCCATTTTTTTTCCAATTTTTACAGAAAGTTCTTATTGGTTTGAATGCAACATGTAAAGACTTTGGTTGATCAATTAATATTCTTGGTGGTTTTGTAAGTGGAGGTGATGATCATAAATCATGAGATACAACACAGACTAGACAAAAACTCTCTATACATATTGTCACTCAGGGTTGCATTAGATCCTAAGATCTAGGTGCTGTGCTGTCAGATCCAAGGCTCCTCACTGATGAAGGACCCAAGCCAGAAACTAGTCTGGGGATATTGGATGAATAAGCACTAGATGGGGATTTTATGCACAAGTCTTCTGGCATCCATTGATTACTCTGGCTTGCACTGGGTGGCGGCACTAGATGGGGATTTTATGCACAAATCTTTTTGCATCCATGATTACTCTGGCTTGCACTGAGTGGCAATACGTATAGAGAGTTTTGCCAGTTTAAAAATAGTAAAACCAAATAATATGTTCTTCAGCTTGCAGGAATGTGATACTACTGGGTCCACTATTGTAAAATGAATAAACAATGCAACATTTTCTAAAAGCATACTTTATGGTGAACTTGGGCATGGTTTTCGTGGTAGAGATAGCTCCCATCTACATTAAAAGAACCATTTCAAAGGCATTTTAAGAAGTAGAATGCCAGTGTTTTGGGAGAATATAATACATTGGAAAAGTCCAAGTAGACAAGATATCAAAGTATTTCAAAAAGAAAAGTTTTCTGCAGAAGAAATAAATCATAAAATATCAAGTAAACAGAACATGGACTAGCATGTTCTACATTTGGATGCATTTGTGTTTCCCAAAGTGCTTTGCATAGTCATTACAAAACTCATTTCTAGAGTATTTGGTCTCGTGTATTTATATATTGGACTATTTTCATCACCTAATATCAAATATTGAATGTCTTTAGAAAAGTTAAACTATTTAAATTTTCCGATTACATTCAACTGTTAGTAATAGCACATGGGTTAGTGTATGCATAATGTTTCAAGTGGTATTATTCCCCTTCCCTCATTAGATAGTGCGTCTTGACCAATGGTAGTACAAGCATGGGATTTGAACCTGGACCCTTAGATTCTTGAATATTGAATTTTAAGATAACGCTACAACAACTGAACATTCTAACCAATTGAACGAGGTTCAGTTGGTTAGAGTGTTACCTTAAAATTCAATATTCAGGAATATAAGACACCCAGGTTCAAATCCCATGCTAATACTGCCATTGGTGAGACCAGCAACATCTGAGGAGGAGATGGCAATATTACCTCTCGAAACATTATGCATATACCAATCTATGTGCTATTACTGACAGTTGAATGTAACTGAAAATTTAAATAAAGTTTAATTTTTCTAAAGACATTCAATACTTAATGAATAGTCCAATATATAACTAAAATACCATCAAGACAATCCTTCAGGAAAACACGAATTTTTCATTGTCCCTTTCCCCCCCTTTTTTTTTTACTGTTTAAAGATGAAATATCCATATTCATTTAAGAGTGTTTTTATTATTATTATTATTATTATTATTATTATTATCATCATCATCATCATCATCATCATCACTTTTAGCTCGACCTAAAGAGTTTTGGAAAATTATGAAAGATTTTGATATTAATAAACGTAAAAGGCCAATAGGTTCATCTTTAATGCCTGATATTAATAAATTTTACGATTATTTTTCAATATTGGGTAGATGTAGTTTTAATGAGGTAAATGATGTGAATGATAACAGAGACAGGGACATTTTAGGATATGACATTAGAATAGGATTTATAACTAAAGAAGATTTTAAAAAAGCTGTTAATCAAATAAATGTAAATTCTAGTCCTGGTTTTGATAATATTCATGCATTCTTAATAAAATGTTGTGTGGAGATTTTGTCATGTCCTCTGAAATATATCTTTAATCTTTCAATTGAAACAGGGATTTTTTCTTCTTACTTGAAAATTACTAAGGTTATACCAATACATAAAAAAGGTTCTCATTCAGAAGTTTCTAACTATAGGCTAATCTCAGTTTTATCTATTTTTTCAAAAATATTTGAGAAGTGTATACATAATGATATTATTGGTCAAGTTAATTCGTTGGTTTCAAGTTTTCAGCATGGATTTTTACCATGTAGATCTGTTGAGACAAATTTATTAACTATACATGATCATATTGCCCATTCTTTAAATAATCAAGCATAACTTGATGTAATTTATTTTGATATAAGTAGAGCTTTTGATAGAGTTATTCATT
Source organism: Epiperipatus broadwayi (assembly GCA_028023455.1). NCBI lineage: Eukaryota > Metazoa > Onychophora > Udeonychophora > Euonychophora > Peripatidae > Epiperipatus > Epiperipatus broadwayi. The sequence goes on from JAQFVV010006198.1 coordinate 33,570,704, forward strand.
CTAAACTTTTAAGTAAAATGTCTGATATGGGTTTTTCATTGAATTTGTTAAATTTGTTTGTGTCATTTTTGCACAATAGACTTTCTTTTATTAAATGTAATAATAATGTTTCACATGCTTATGTTAATGAATTAAGTGTTCCATAAGGTAGTGTATTGGCACCATTGTTATTTGCAACATATATAAATGGTTTGGATAGATATATAGTGAAGGATAGTATATTATCATATGCTGATGATTGTAAAATATTTAAATTAATTACTTAATATAAGGATCATTTACAGCTTCAATCTTATATAGATAGCTTTTCTGAATTGTGTTTAAAGAATAACATGCATATGAATATAGAAAAATATTGTGCTGTTACATATATAAGGAAAGTTCAATACTATATGGACTCATATTATATAAATAATAAAACTATTGAATATAAAAAGTATTATAAAGATCTTGGAGTATGGTTTGATCAAAATGGATCTTTTACAACTCATTAAGATAATATTTTATGTAATGCCAATAAAATAATGGGTCTTATTCTTCGTTATGGACGTTATTTTAATATTTTTATTAAAATACATTTGTTTAAAACACTTGTACTTCCTATAATGGAATATGGCTCAATAATATGGAACTCGAATAAGTTATCTCATATAGATAAATTGCAATCAATATACAATAAATTCAGTAATATAATTAATGTGAAAGATGTTTGTATAAATTTGTTTCATAGAAGAGTGATATGTGATATGAATTTTTTTTATTTAATCATTCATGGAAAAATTTACTTACATAATTGTATTTCAAAGGTATTAATAAGAGTTCCTCGTGTATATACAAGGAATAAGGATTTATTTAGTATCGATAAATATAAATGTGAAACTTTATATTTAGCAGCATTATAGAGATTACCAAATTTTTATAATATGTATTTTAATGATATTGACATATTTTCAGTAGATCTAAAGACATTTTTTAAGGAAACAACAATTACTTTGTCAAATATTTAAGGTTACTTCTCTCTATATAATCAGATTGGGAGTAACATTAATTTTTGTGATATTTTTAATTTTAAATATTGTTTTTAATTTTTATTATGTAAACATTTATATTTTCATTTTATGTCATATGTATTATCTTCCCTTTTATTGTAATGTGTAAATTGTAATTGGCTTTATGCTGTTGTTTAGCACTTAAATAAATGAATTGAATTATTATTATTATTATTATTATTATCATCATCATCATCAGACCCATCGAGAAATTCATTTTTTTCTTCCTAGATTTAGGAATTCAAATTTATTTTTACCAATCTGTTAATTATTGAATCATTTATTCAGATTAATTTGCATATTTTAATCTTTTATTGATGGTTTTCAATTTTTTAAAAAACTTCTTATGTATTCCCATTAATTTCACAGGCATCATTTTTTCACAATAATTTAATTCAACTTCCATTAATAATTGTTTTTCTACATGGGACATTCCATTAAAAATATCTTGTTTGTTCTCTTTATGACAACAACACATGCTTTCATCTCCTTTTATTTTTATTACTTTCATTATTGCTCATCTGTGGACATTATTTAGAAAGTCTACTAGTTGCTGAAATTTTATATTCATTTTATAAATCTTCTCAAAGATAATTCTTGTTCGTTTTTGATTGTTTTCATTTTCAATGACTCAAATATTGTTCTAATATTGCTCTGACTTATCCAGCTCTTTAGAATTTACTATTTGTTATCTTTAAAGATATTTTTATTCTATTTGATTTTGTTTTATTTTTTGTTTTTCTTCTTTGTAATTATCATTATAACTTCTGATATATATATATATATTTGCTAACTGTTAGCAATGTAAAGATTTCAGATCGCATAACAAAATATGGAGAAATGTCAACAAGAAGGGATTAAAAGTGATATATATATGATCAATAGATGGCGTTTTACCAAAAACACTGACCAAGCATAGTTTGTTTACATAAACGACAAAAGAGTCAGTGTTTAAATCTAGTTTCTTGGCTCTGTCCTTCACTGGTGATAGCAAATCAACTTGAAACCAGCTGATCTGAGGGTGGGCAAAATGAAAGAGATAGTTAATTCTGACTCTTTTGTCGTTTATGTAAACAAACTACGCTTGGTTGGTGTTTTTGGTAAAACACCATCTATTGATCATAAATACAAGCGACGGCAAGTTTAACGTGATTAAAACTTGTTTTTGTTTTTCATATATATATATATATGGGTTAAAAACTGAATTGGACATGTTTCTAAAAAAGATGATAGGAGATGGACAGTAGAAGTCTTAAACTGGATTTCAAAAGATTGTAAAGAAACCTGAAAAACATCAAATCAAGGATGGATGGATAAGATGATGAAATTTTCTGAAGTAACACAGTGAAGAGAAGCTACAGGTTAGTGCAATTGGATTAAATTTGGATAAACTTTTATCAAACCTTGGATTTATAATGGCCAAAGGTGATGATGATGATGATTGTTATTATAACTAAGAGTTTCATAGATCATCCCCTTGATCAACAGTCATCTGGTTCAATTACAATTACAAACAAAATTTCAAAGTGATTTCTAATGGCACCACTAAAAGTAATAGTTATACTCCTTAGGTTATATCTAGGCTACTGGTTAAGCTGGAATTTTATTTTTTTCAGTTTCATTTGAAATTTTTACATATGATATTTACGATTTGGTTCACCATCTGTTCCAGGTCCTATGTTTGCAATTATGTCTTTTATTGCCATGGTCCAAGGATGCAATCAATTTAATTCCGTGAACACCAGCTAGTGAAGCTCATCATTTTTAGACAGAGTACTAACTATATACATGTCAGTTCATTTCCATTTTGTCTAACTTTCTTTTTATTTCCAACTTTAGTCCTCCAATCATTAATCATTAAAAGTATATCTTTTTTGGAAGCTATAATAATTTCTTCCAATATCTAATTGCAAAATCTTTCAATTTTTTTTCTTCACTTCGTATGATCAAAAAATAACATTATTATCAGTAATTCAGTCACAAGACTCTACCCCTAGCGCAGTTCATGGGTTAATATTTAAATTTGACATCATCTTCTTTACTCTGTTATGATTATTTTATCTGGTTGTATCAAAAGTACTTAGGATTAATAAATCTTTCTTTTCATAATTTTAACTGTTTTGTTGTTGAATGTTATAATATTTACTTTTCATTACATTATCAAAACTTTACAGGTTTTAGTATTTAGAATTCTGTTTTCTACTTTCAAATCAGTAATGTAACAAGATGGAAGATATCGTGCTATGCTCAACATCTGTATCCATGTTACAAAAAAAATAAGAATCTCTTTCTTTTCATAGGATTTTTTTCTAGTTTAATATCTTTCCTAATTGCTGTCATACTAAAATTAACAAATCAATCTTTCAGTGACATAGGATTACCCTCAAATTTAAAACTATCCTATTAAAATTGATTATAAAAAACCTTTTCAATGTATACAAAGCTGATAAAAAAAGAAAAGCCCATATGGCTCATTACTTTTCTATCCCTGGCCCTATCATCACAAAATGCAAACACATCACTTCAGAGTTTAAAAAATGTTTTTCAATAAATTCAATTTTCTAGCCTGCAAACAAAGGCATTCTTAATTTGACACTAATACCTCCCAAAATTGATTGGGTCAACCTCTCAAATATCAAACTTTCCACCAACACTGTGGAGATTTAAAACTATGGTTTCAGATTTATTGTATGTGACTGGTATTCTCCTGAAATGGAAATTATATTTGAGTCCAAATTTGAAATCGACCCTGAAAAAAAAAACATTTAGTGAAAAGGCATCGAATGTTTTAAAACACCTCATCCTATTACACAGGCACCAATGGTCTTCTAATATCCAATGGACTAGATAGTTTGTTACCTAAAAAAAACCTGGTCTATTTTAAAGAACACAAAAGTCACAAGCCAGTTCTGTTAAACGGTCAAGAATTTGACCATACAATCAACCATCTATTCACTACGCTATGTTTCTCTGAAATTCAGAATTACAATTTGAAGGTGAGAAAGAATCATTTCATATCTTCTATTTTAAGAAAACACCATGGGAAAATACTTTCTGGCCATGGTTTCTTTCAGCCATTGTAATTCCTCCAATTTTCACAAAGATTAAATTACATAAAGTTAATTATCCACTCTGGTTCCTCCTCATTTTATGGTTCCTACTATTACCATGCAACTAAACTCTTCACTCCATGGCTAACTGATCACCTCAGGTTCAGTGCATACAGCTTGAAATCTTCATATGATTTCATTGAAAAAAATTTATAATGTTGCAGTTAACCAAAGCTGTAAAATTACTTTTCTTGATCTATCTCTAATTTACAATCCTTTAACTTCATAGAAATGTTACTATAGCAAATGAATTATGACATTCACAAAAAAATTTATTACCAAAACTCTAAATTGGATTAGTGGGGAAATCATCACCTCCATCAATCACAAAACTTACAAAATGAATATATTGGCCTATGGGGCTTCCGTTTTAGTGAAGTAGCCTCTATCTTTCCAATGTTCAAATGCTTAATTGTTCCCACATTCTTACATCATCTCAACGTCTGCTTATATTTTAGATATGTTGATGACACCTTTATATGTGCTAATGAAGAAACTATTTACCAGATACACACCACATTAACATCACCTACCTCTCGCATGTGAATCATCAAGCCTGAAAAAGAAAACCTTCATAATTTAAAGTTTCTTGACCTAGATATTACAAGACAGCTCAACTCCCTGTACTATAGATTGATTTTAAAGCCATTCAGCATCAAAGAAATTATAAACCTGAACCTCAACGCTTCTCATGCTCATAAATTTGCAGGTCTAAAAAATTTCCTTCATAGAAACTTTAAGCTTGGCAAATTTGAGGCTGATAAAACATCAAACTATCACAAACACATTAATGCAGCAATCTCTAATTTTTATAGGAAGCTCTCTCATCCTTCACCTGATAATAAAAAATGGTGCAATCTTGCCTACATATCAATGGTCATAAATAAGCTAAAAAACTTTTATCTCAATAAATATAATATTTCTTTCTGTTCACCTCCATCACTTCATAAATTTTTAAATAATTCTAAGGATAGGATCCCCAAATACACTTCATATCAGATCATTTATAAGATTAATTAATACTCTGACTCTATCTGTTTAAAAGTATACTATGGGGAAACCTGCATCAACTTCACCACCAGACTTTTTCAACACAGTTATATGTATAAAGAAGAACCCTAACTACTTCTCTCTTTTTGTTGACTGCACTGACATCTGGCCACAGTTTTGATTTCTCCATGGTTGATATAGTCTGTTCAGAGTGTGATGATAGAAAAAGAAAGATTAAGGAGGCTTTATCTATCACCAAAAAGGAGGCTAGCATCTTATTATCTAGAAAATGGCATTTATAGCCCCTCCCTTCTCATTAGCATGCAAATCTTTCCTGCATATATTCATTTCCAATCCTTTTAATATTCAAATTCAACATTACTTATGGAATGCAATTCTCTATCCTCCTCACTCTGCTATGATTGTGATATTTGCTGTATTAAAAGTATTTAGCATTAATAAATCTTTCTTTTCATAATTGTAACCTCTTTTGTTATTAAATTGTAACATTTACTTCTTACATTATATTATTATATTTATATATAAGAATGCATAAGATATTTGGCTAAAAAACTATCTATATTTTTGGAAGATGTTCATCAATAAACCCACATTTAGAAACATTATTCAAAAAAAGTTATATACTTTTAAAGAATATAATTTATTTGGCTACTCATAGTATATTTTTTATTAAGACCATGTTTTTACTTCTTGCAAAAATATTTAAAAAATCGAAATTTTTACAAATGATACTGACATGAAACAGGTGAAACTCTCCATACACTAGGGCTACCCTGTGCCAACCAGAGTAATCAATGGATGCCAGAAGGCTTGTGCATAAAATCCCCATCTAGTGCCTACTCATCCAATATTCTCAGACCATGTGATGTTTAGCAATACTGATATGCAGAATGCACATGTTAAAAATTAATAACAATTTTAAGTATAGTGATTTAAATTTAGGATTTTCAGTCTATATTAATCCTCCATTCTATCTCATACAACTGATAGACATGACCACATACATGTGAAATAGATAAATGATCCCTAATATATGATTTCATGCAGAATCAGCACTCCTCAGCTGGGCCAGATCATAATATCCCACACCTATATACACTCAGTGCTCAACTTATATTAAGATAGCAATTTGTTAAACTTTAATAGACTGACTTCAATCTTCTCCCCTTTTAACTATTCAACCATCCATTTCATTGGAAAACCAACAATGGACTACTCAAAGCCATTTGTGAATTTGATGTTATTGTCCTACCATGTAGACATTAAGTCAATATGACTCCTCATATTATAGGACCATTACATATCCATCAATTATATTAATAAAATTTACAATGCTATCATGTTATTAAAATAAATATCAATCACCACTTTGGCTTTTTCCATCAAAGAGCTCCTGCACTGTTCAAACTTTCTGAGTCCAATTGTATATTTGGAACATATTAGCATTAAAAGGTTTTAAATCAAAACAAAACAATTTTTGAAAACATGAAGCAAATGAAGGGAATGAGAATTACCAACAGTGTCACTAAAAATACAACATTCCCTTTAAAATTCTATTTAGGAAATTAAAAAATCCATTATTTTTCACATATTTTACTATTTAATTCAATAGCTAACAGTATACAAAATAAATAATCATTAATTATTCTAAGAAGGAAATCAACCCTCCACACATGCACCATATTTTACAAATGCTTAAGATTAGCCTATATATCACATGATCACATCTCTTATGCTAGCACATAACTGTTATTAAACAGGCAAAACTCTCTATACAGTAGTGCTACCATGTGCCAACCAGAGTAATCAATGGATGCCAGAAGGCTCCCCATCTAGTGCCTACTCATCCAATATCCCCAGACTAGTTTCTGGCTTGTGGCCTTTGTCAGTGAGAAGCCTTGGATCCTAAGATCTGGGTGCAGTGCTCTCAGATCTAAGACTCCTCACCGATGAACACCACAAGCCAGAAACTAGTCTGGGGATATTGCATGAGTAGGCACTAGATGGGGATTTTATGCCCAAGCCTCCTGGCATCCATTGATTACTCTGGTTGGCACAGGATGGCACTACTGTATGGAGAGTTTTGCCTGTTTATTAGCCTATATAATTGCATTTAAGTACAAAGATTAAGATGGTCATACTTATTTCTTCAATAACTTTATATCTTGTGACTTGGATCGAGATTTTACTCGTATTTAACACCACTAATTGAATATTATAGTATGGCACATATTATTATGAAGTATTGATTCCCATTTTAAAATTACAGCTTAACACTGAGCTAGTAAAATTTCTTGATTCTTTACATTAAATCATCAGTTATATAATTTCAATAAGTTGTAATTTGCTATTTGACAGCAAATAACATGTAAAGAAAAAAATGTTCGGTATTGAGTAGAGCACAATTATTATGACACAAGTTGATATTGGTTTTATTTGCAATCCATTAGAAATAATCTCAGGCATTGTTGAATGATTAAATGGTGATAGACATTTAAATAGGTCATTGAACATCTAAACAGAAAATTTATTACATACATTGATTTTTTAATAAAACTTAATAATAATGACACACAGGACTATACTATGCAAATTGAGCCCATAAATATTAGATGCCTTGCAAGAAAGTAGTTGGTTGCAGACAGTTGCGGGTTCGCCTCCCACAGATGCTATGACATATGGAAAATATTAGATACTTTATCGGCATATAAAAATTCAGGTTTAAAATATTTTTTTATGTCAAGCGTTGTTAGCCAAGAGGTCATCGCAGCTACCTTGCAAGAAAGTAGTTGGTTGCAGACGGTTGTGGGGATTCACCTCCCAGACGATGCTACGACATATGAAAAAAATATTTTTTACACTGAATCATAATTTGTGCAAGTTTGAATTGGATAACAAAGATAACATCAATAAATATATTGCAGAGTTAGTAGATAAGGATTAAATAAGGATTAAAACAAGTACATATAAAACAAATACGTATTGTTTAAACATAAATAGCAGTGATAAGATCCATTAAAAGAAAATGAAAATAGAATTATTGATAATAAATCTTGGATGACTTTTTCTTAAATAAGCTCTGCTTTAACAAAAATAAAAGAAAATGATGAGAAAAAGATTATAATGTAAGTTTTCACTTAACGATATGTTAATCCAATTAATGAATAATAGCAAAGATAGATGAGAAACTAAATTGCTATTATTTTTAATATAGTGAATCAAGAGATAATAATATAAATGTAAAGTTAAAGCAGCTTATAAATAAATAAATAAAATCAAGTCATGCATCACATGACTTAAATAGCTTGTATTTACAAATATGCAAAATAAAGAGCATGTTAATAGCCCTAAACAAGCTTATTTTATTATTATTATTTTTATGATAAATACCACAAAAGAACACATTCAAAATCTTTATTTAGGATTGTCCCCATCCCCAGACCAAATTTGAGTTTTAGTTTTCATCAGTGAGGAGCTAGAACACCAGATTCAAAATGCCATCTCAAGCCAAGCATCTATGTAATACTTAACTATTAAGTTGAAGATATATAGATGTCTGAAAAATTCAGATCTTCTACTTAATAGTTAAGTATTAGATAAATACTGTACTTGAGTTGGTATTTTGAGCCTGGTGTTCTAGCTCCTCACTGACGAGAGCCACAGCTCAAAACTGGTCTGGAGATGGGGACAATCCTAGATAAAGATTTTGAATGGGTTCTTTTGTGGTATTTATCATAAAAATAATAATAAAATAAAGCAGCTTATATATATAAATAAATAAATAAAATCAAGTCATACATCTCATGACTTTTATAGCTTATATTTAAAAATATGTAAAATAAAGAGCATGTTAATAGCTCTAAGCAAGCTTTGTTATTATTATTATTATTATTATTATTATTATTATTATTATTATTATTATTATTATTATTATTATTATTATTATTATTATTATTATTATTATTATTATTATTATTATTATTATTGTTGTTGTTGTTATTATTATTATTATTATTATTATTATTATTATTATTATTATTATTATTATTATTATTATTATTATTATGATAAATACCACAAGAGAACACATTCGAAATCTTTATTTAGGATTGTCCCCATCACCAGACCAGTTTTGAGTTATAGCTCACATCAGTGAAAAGCTAGGATACCAGATTCAAAATACCATCTCAAGCCAAGCATTTACCTAATACTTAACTATTAAGTTAAAGAAATATAGATATTTGAAAATTTCAGATCTTTTACTTAATATTTAAGTATTAGGTAAATACTGGACTTGAGTTGGTATTTTGAACCTGGTATCCTAGCTCCTCAGTGATGAGAGCCATAGCTCAAAACCAGTCTGGGAATGGGGACAATCCTAGATAAAGATTTTGAAAAAGTTTGTTTAGAGCTATTAGCATGCTCTTTATATATATATATATAAACATTAAAAGCTTAAAGCTAAACTGGTCAATAAAATTATCAAAATTATCCCAAGTTCACAACTCAATCAGACTAGCAAAACAAATAAACTCTAAAACACAACCAACAGTTTCACTGCTACAAGCACACTTCTCAAGGGTAAAGGACTACCAAATAACAACATATTCAAACTAAACATTATTCACAATTCCACTTACATCCCATACACCCTCAATATTAAAAAAACTTTTACATAGGTTAATTGTTTCAGAATCATAAATTTTTTTTAATAATAAAGATTTTTTAATTTTTATTAAAAAATTATGATTCTGAAGTAATTAACTTATGTAAAAGTTCTTTTAATATTAAGGGTGTATGGAATGTTAAGTGAAATTGTGGTAATGTTTAATTTAAATATGTTGCTATTTTGTAGTCTTTTATACTTGAGAAATATGCTTGTAGCAATGAAAGCATTGGTTGTGTTTTGGAGTTTATTTTTTGACTAGTCTGGTTGAATTGTGAATTTGGGATAAATTTTGCTTTGACAACAGTTTGAAATTTTTGATTGTTATCTATATTGGGATTGTCTAAATGTTGACTATTTTTTAATGTTATATAAATATATGGGCCGATGGATAGTTGTAATACAATTTAGCTAATGGTGAAAGATTCTTTGATAAAAAATAAAAAATTTGCATATATATATAAAGCTAAAATAGATCCTATAGTATCATCAGGATTATTGGAGCAGTAAAGCTTATTTGGTCATGTTGTTTAATTCTAAAAAAAATCAGTTAGTGTGGACTGAACATAATGACAGAAAACATAAAATTAAGGAGGTGCCATTCATTAATAGCATAGAATCAATGATAAATAGAAAATCTAATAGTGTTCATGTGAGTGCATTTTGAAACATGCACTTAAAAGTGCAATTTGATATTTTCAAGCGTTGTTAGCCAAGGGGTCATCGCAGCCACCTTGCAAGCAAGTAGTTGGTTGCAGATGGTTGTGGGTTCACATCCCGGCCGATGCTATGACATATGAGAAATATATATATAAGTGATATTCGGCATCAAAATGCATCAAGGTTGCATTTTTTCAAAGTTTTCTCTGAATATGTAGTTGTATTGCTTTTAATTATTTTCTAACATCAATGGATATTAAAAAATGATAACTAACATTACAAAATTTATAAATAATCCTCTTTTTTACTATTATTGATACAGGAATCGTAGTCATAATTAGTCATAGTGACACAACTACTGATATATTTCGTATGGATATAAACCCCAAGGTCTCTCAACACATTGGATAAGCAGTAAGATTGCAGATAACAACAAGTATAAGACATCATTACTTATGTTACACTTGGGAACTACTGAGAAATTTGTCTTCAGTATCTTAAAAAACCTTACTTAAAATAATAGTTGCACGATTGTTTTCCTGTCAATTGTGTGGATGGAGCAGTGCCAAAATGGAAACTTTAGAGCTCTCAGCCTATGGATTACAGCTCAATCCATCATTTTCAGTGCTGACTCTTCATTATATCTTTATGTGAACTACTGAACACAACCATTTAATAATTTATTTATTTAATTGCCAAAATCTGGTTATGAAAGACAGGTAAATAATAAAGAAATTGTGCTTAAAACTTAGTTAAGATTGATATCAAACATTGGTAGGCTGATTATTTTATCATGTTTTCTAAATAAATACAGTCCTTAGATAGTGGCTAAGCTCATCTATTGACAAGTTTCAATTATTCTATACAGAAATATTAAAGCAATCAAAAAGGTGCATAGTGTAATCGTGCAAACACACTTATTTTATGAAACATCAATTTAAATCACATTAATTTTCATAACATCTGTATTATTTTAACCAATAGATAATTTGTTTTTTTTTAAAAGACAAATTAGATAGACATATTTTTTTTAAAAAAAATTAGATAACACAATTGTTTAGAGAACAGATGCATGCATATATTTATGTGTGCGTATATTTGTTATTTATATTAATAATAAATAATCGAAAGAATCTGTCATTCCAAATTCTTAAGTTTGAATGCTTGAAGGGCAAGGATTCAAAGTCTAGAAGCTTTAGAATATGCCATTCTACCAACGCATTAAATCATGAAAAGAAAATCAAACAACTTTATTATTTTTGAGTATATATAAAGTTTGAACCCTAAAAGAATCAGAATTGGACTTAAGCTCCAGAAACTGATATTTAATGTCAGCACTGAACCTTGCAAATTATTATTTATGTTAATTACATTATTTTATGCTATTTAAACTTTGTATTGGTAATCTAATTTGGTGTTAATACAAATTTATGTCTGATTTGATGTGTTAAACTGGTGATACTTAATGTTTATTTTATAAATATATATATAATCAACAGATCAACTTTATTCCTTCATTCAAAATTACACAAACAAACTGAGCATAAGCAATAAATGCTAAGAGACTGGTGATATCATGAGAAGAAAAATTAAGGAGGCCTACTTCATTAATTTAGATGCGGACTCATTAAATAAAAGAGACACATTTTACACAATCTCGAAGAAATGGCAGACCCGATTTGAATAATTTTGCATCTGTTGAATTAAGTAAATAAATGAAAATCAGTATTAGAACTGTCTACAGCTTTGAAAATGAAGCTATCGTTCCTTCGAAAGCGTTATGTATAGAAATAAATATATTAGAGTTTAGTGTGGAGATATTACAGTAAAATATCTGATCATTACATACATAAACCACACATTTAATAGTTACATTATATAACTCATTGGAGGCTTTGATTATTTTCTGTTTAATTACATGTAATCTGACTTAATTATTATTTACAGATATTAAATTAAATTTTTATTTCATATTTAGACGTTGTGTAAACTAAAGCTCTGCTTTAAGTCTTTTGAATATTTAAATGGTGATCCTTATTATTTATTCTAGCTATATTTTGTAATCAGTTGGCTACATAGCTGCATTAAAAATAATTAAATCATGGGCAGCATAGTCCTCAGGTTTAGTTTAGGGTTATTTAATTAATAGAAAAGATAATATTTAATTTTCCCATGCATATTTTTTATGATAATAATGGGTCTTCAATTAACTAAATATTTTATGTTCCAATATGATAGTTTGAAAATTCTCAAACATTAAATTTGATAAATAATAGCATGATTTTAGTATGTGAATATTTTGATAAGTTATAAATGATTGTAGAAGGGAGAGAAATTTATAAAATAATGTAAATAAGTTGTTTTTTCTTTCTCTCTCTTCAGTAATTATGATTAATTAGCAGTTTTTAATTTAAACTATAAAAATGTAGTCTTGCATTGGTGGTCAAGAGGTCAGAGGGACTGCCTTGCACTAGCAGGCAGTTGCTCGGGTTGCGGGTTCGCGTCCTGGCCGATGCTATGACACTTAAAAAAAAACTATAAAAATATATTGATAGAAAGTAATTTTTTTTTGTAAATTATTTAATAAATATTAATTTTTAACCTTTCAAGAGAGATAAACTTTTATGTTTAAGATCATTTTTAAAAAGAAAAAAAAACAAAATAAGATTTTAATACTTTTGGTCAATTTTAATTTTAATTAGAGTTGTTGGTTTTCTTTTCTCTTTATCTCTTTTCATTACAGAACATCAAATCAGTGTAATTAACTGATTATCTGGTTTTTATTTTTTTAATTAGAAAGAAATGTCAAGCATTTTAATTTAAGTTCTTGACTTGTTTTTCAATGTCTATGATTGGGAAAATATCTGAATAATTGTATTTGTAAAAAATTACTTAATTGGTAGTTATAAAAATTATCAGGTTAGAGAAAGATTGTGTTTGGCCTGTAGTCAAAATAATTCAAGGAAAAAGTAATCGGGATGTGTGAATAGGTAAGAAGATCCAAGTGACTGTTAAGAAGTAAATTATTCTTAAATTAGCTGTTGAAGAGAGAGCAGTCAAGTCTAAATAAAGAAGAAAGCATAAGTATTTTTCAAGCTGATAGTACAGCAGAAATCTTAACCAGGCAATTGCATAGAATAGCAGAAGTTTTAATCAAGCTTTTAGTATTTTATTAGTTTAGTCAGAAAATGGTTTTTACAATGAAAACCACATGCTAAATTCAGCTAAAGGCTAGATATAATCTTCCTCTATGTAACCTGACTTCACTGGAATAAAAATGTAGAGGAAAAATACCCCCTAAAGTGATTTGCAACATTGTATTCAACCAATAGCAAGAGCTTATGTCTTTTTTGTCTCACCTGGAAATTTTAGTGGAAAGAAATGATGAAATTTGCTATCTTTAATCTGGAATTACTACCAATCAAGAAATGGACAAATTAACCATGTACATGTCCGGAAGCCAATCAAGGAGAAACTCAATTGGGAAAAAGTGGAAATTGTAATTGGAAAGAACTTCACAAAAATAATATCATGGTTAAATGTATTTTTGTGTGCACACTGTATTTTTATTAATAAAAAAAAGAATATTTTTTATATAAAAGTAATGATTTTTTTGCAAGAATTGATAATTTCAAATATTTTCATTCAGTTAATGTTTTCAAATTGTGAAACATATTTGTTTTGAAAATTAAGTCAATTTTCTCTTCAAAATTATGAAACAGTTTTTAGAAAATTTAATTTTTTTGGAAAAAATGTTTTTCTCTTTTCATTTATTTTCCCTCCTAAAATTTAACAAAATGTTAATTAAGGTAAATCAAAGATTGTTTTCTTTGATTTTGAAAATGTTGCTTTTCCAACCCTTAATTATTTTAAATAAATAATTTAATTAACTAAAAGTTAATTTATGTATAGAAATCAAATGATTATAATTTTTATGAAAATATTTTTTTTGATGAAATGAATCTTTGAAATTTTATACTATCATATCATTTTTTTGTTTATTATTAATCAATTAATTATTAAATAATTGTTTTAAAAAAATAAGTTTTAGTCTTAATTTCTTTTTATTCTATCCAATTCCTGTTTTACAAATTGCAATGTGTATGACTTGATTTTATGATAGTTTTATGTTCTAGGATGTTTTAAATGACCCCAATAAGATTATTTACTTATAATAGGGTAAACATAGGAATTATATGAGGTGATATTAATTACATAATTTGTATTCATTTTATCATTTAACCAAACAGAGAATGGCATACATATTTTTTTAAAATTCAAGTCACTGATAATATAATTACCATCAGAGAAGCTGTAATGATTTTTCTTCTTAATGAATATAGGAACAGATAGATTTAATTTACTCAATGCTTATTCTTTATTTATGCTATCAGACTTTTTATAATTTATTTATGCTATCAGTCTTTTATAATTTGTATTGGTCATATTTTTCCAGAAGATGCATTTTATATAATTAGTATCATGTCTTGCTAACTTAATATAGTGTGTATTCCAATATGCCAGTTCTCTTCCCAACTTACTTGCAGCGCCATCTCTAATCAATGCATGTGACATATAGCTAGATATCACTAAAAAGTTTAAGATGCTAGCATGTAAGTTATGACAAGAAAATGTAAAAGTGTGTTGCATATCTTAATCTTAATCACTGTATGGAGAATTTTTTTTCTGTTTTAACATTCAATTTTGTTTTAAATTGATGAAAACTGCTTCTTAACCATTTGAAATGGTTCAAACTACGAATGGCAATGAATTCTGGAGTCGAAAGAATGTTTTCAAATGATTTGCAACATTTCATGATGGTACGAGAGAATTGAGGATGATTAATAAAAGTACAAAACACACTGCCACATTTTATGCTGTAATTCATAATTTAGACATGCTAGCACCTTAAAAATTTTGTGGTGAGTATATAAAAAATATTATTACATAACACATTCATTGATTCAGAGAATATATTGCGGGAAATTTGTAAAAAGAGAAGTCACCTTTTCACAGTGCTTAAATAGCTAAGTTCTCATTACGATTCAGGAATTTAAAATATAAAATTTCCATAGTATTTGATTATTGAGATATAAAATTATTAATGATTTTTTATAGGTAGTGTAAACTATAAAGACACTTTTTTTTAAATCTCTTTCATTTTTTGATAAAAATATTTTTGCGAATTAGCATGGGTGTAAACCCTGCCATGAAGCACATTTTTTGGAAAAATTAATTTCGTGATAAACGTTCATCTCTAAAACTATTTAATGCTAGAAAATTATTGAATTGCATGACAGTAAAAAGGAAAAATAGATATGTTTGTTAATGAGTATTTTATATATAGTACTGTATTTAGTAATGCTTTTATTTATCAAATGTAATAATTAAAAAATTATCTACAAAAATCGATTAATATTTTTTTATTTTTGTTTTTAAAATAAGCAATCGTAATTGTTACGGTCACATGATATTTAATCCCTCTAGTGGCAAATTTAGCATTTTAAAATTTCTTGCAATTAATTTGGGCTTTTTGTAAAATTACGTTATTTAGGTAGAAAGTAAAGCAAAAAGTTTTGGCTCTCAACCCACCACTTTACTGCTGTAAAATTGTAAATTTGATATTTTTATAGTAGGTATTCAAAAATTAAATAAAGATGTCAAAAGCAGGCAATCAGTCTTCTGATATCACAGTGCAATTTGGCCTTATATATGTTTTTTTTTGTTTTTAAATTATCGAATTAAATCTTATTGTTTCCAAATAGTTTTTTTGATTACAGAATATGCCTGTAGAATCAATGACGGAGAGAATATAATCTTAGATTTAATGCATCAATTACCTATTTACATTTTAAATTGATAAAATATATTCATTTCAATTTTAACGTGTTCTGGTAAAACGTGACTAATAAAATCTGAAATTGATAAAAGATTTTGTCGCTTTAAAAGAAAAAACTCAACAACATAAACGAAAAATATATATTGGTTAAACTAAACATCACCTAGTAAAAGTGAAAAAAAAAACATTTACAAAACCACAAACATTTTTACACTTCAAAAAAATGTAAGCTATGAGATGACTCAAATAAGATTTACAATTTTTTTACTACTATTTTGTCAGATTATTGCCCGTATCCTTAGATAGAAAAGTTTCTAAATAGTTTCCAAGTTATAGGAGAATTATGACAGATCTGATTCAAATGCAATTAGTTCCGTCAGACTAAATATTATGTCTACACACATGAAGTTTTTTATTCAAAAATTATATCATTATCATTATCGACCATTATCAATCCACTGCAGGATGAAGGTCTCTCCAAGTTTAATCCATCTTCTTCGATCTTTAGCTTCTCTTCTCCACATCACCCCTGCACACTTTCTTATTTCATCCATCCATCTCACATGTGGTCTCTTTCTGGGTCTTTTACAATCTCTTGGAATCCCGTTTAAAATTTCAATTGTCCATCTATTATCATCTCTTCTAGCAATATGTCCAGCCCAACTCCACTTCAATCTTTTAATTTTTTCAATGAGGTCAGTAACACCTGTTTGTTCTCTTACCCATACATTGCGTTTTCGATCTCTTCTTGTTACTCCCAACATACATCTCTCCATACTTCTTTGAGTGGTCTGAAGTCTCTGTATTGCTCTTTTATTGAGTGTCCAAGTCTCAGATCCATAAGTAAGAACTGGTAAAACACATTTGTTAAAAACCTTCCTTTTCAAACACATAGGCATATTTCCTTTTAGTATCAAGTTATTTCTACCCAAAGCACTCCAACCAAGTTTAATTCTATGATTAATTTCCTCCATTATGTTTCCATCTGTATTAATAATCTGACCAAGGTATTTGTAATCGTTAACTTTTTCTAATTCATCATAATCAATCTTTATTTTCATATTTTGAGCAAATCGATTAAACATTACTTTAGTCTTTTTAACATTTATCTTTAGTCCTACTTTCCTACTTTCATCTGATAACTCCTGCAACATTTCCTGCAGCTCTGAAGCATTATTTGCAAAAACAACTACATCATCTGCGAAATCTAAATGACTTAAATAATCTCCATTTACTTTCACTCCTTTAGTTTCCCATTTTAATCCACAAAATACTTCTTGCAGCACTGCTGTAAAAAGTTTTGGAGATATGGAGTCACCTTGTCTTACACCTTTCTCAATGTTGACTTTCCCAGTATCATTATGTAATCTAATTGTTGCTGTTGCATTTTTATAAATATTCTTTAAAATATGACAATATCCTGGATCTATACCTTGATGATCCAATGCTTTAATCACTGAAGAAATGTTTATAGAATCAAATGCCTTTTCATAATCTACAAATCCAAAACATAATGACAACTCATATTCATTTGTCCTTTCTATGACTTCTCTCAATACCTGAATATGATCTACTGTACTAAAACCACTTTTAAATCCAGCTTGTTCTCTTGGTTGGTGGAAATCCAAAGTTCTCTGTAGACGAGTTGTAATTATCTTGGTAAAAATTTTATATAAAACTGATAAAAGGCTGATAGGTCTGTAATTTCTAATATCTTCTTTATCACCTTTTTTAAATATTAATATTATTACTGCATTCTTCCAATCATCCAGTACATCTTTATCATTTAGACATTTAGTATATAACTTTGCTAAAAAAATTTCTGTTTCTTCACCTGCTTCCTTTAATATATCAATTATAATTCCATCATTACCTGGAGCCTTTCCTTTCTTCATACATTTAATTGCATTTCTCACTTCTTCATTTAAAATTCTGGGCAATTCAGAAAATGTAATAGATATAGGAGGTACTTGTTCTTTATTACTATATAATTCTTGATAAAAATTTTCTACCAATTTCATGATGTCATCTCTCTTTTTAGTAATAATTCCATCTTTTTTTCTTATTGCAGATATAAATTTCCTACCAATACCAAAATGTTGTTTTACATTCTTAAGACTTTTATTTTCTTCTACAGCTTTTCCTGCTAGTTCACAGTTATACTTTCTTATATCATTTTCAACTCTTTTCCGCACCATTTTACAAAATTTGAGATATTCAATTCTTTTTAATGCATCATTTTTGTATATCTTCATATTTCTTCTTTTCTTCATAAATTCTCTAGTCTCAGTAGAAATTTTATTGGTCAATTGCTGCTTTTTTCTACCAGATATCTTTGTTGCAGTTTTTAAAAGTGTATCAGTTATTTTCATATTAATGTCATTCAAATCTGAATCATGTTCAAAATCTACTAATACTTGAAACCGATTTGTAAGTTCTAATTTATATTCATTAGAATGTTTCTGAAGATTAGGAATATCAACTGTAAATATTGTTTTTCTTAACAATTTTTGTCTTTCTAGTTTTACATTAACACATATCTTGCACCTTACTAATCGACGATCACTTCCTGTGTTAAATCTATTAAGAACATTACATTCTTGAAATATGTATTTCCTGTTAGTCAAAATATAATCCAATTCTGCTGTACCTTCATTTGGATGCTTCCATGTCCATTTTCTTTTAGCATTTTTCTCAAAAATAGAATTCATAATATAAAGTTTTTCTTTTTCTGCAAACTCCACAAGTCTATGTCCTCTCTCATTTCTATTACCATAACCAAAATTACCTACAGCACTTTCATCTTTCATTTGTTTACCAATTCTAGCATTAAAGTCTCCCATAACAATTTTAAAATGTTGTTTACTCTGATCAAAAGCCTTTTGTACATCTATATAAAAATCTTCTACTACTTCATCACTATGAGAACTTGTTGGGACATAAACCTGAATTATATGCATTTGGTACCTGCTATTAAGTTGTATAACTAATCTTGCCACTCTGTCTGATACACCATCAATCTCCACAATATTGTTCTTCCACTTTTTATTTATAATGAATCCTACTCCACTTGTATTTCCAATATTTGTGCCTTTATAATAGAATATATGTCCACTTTTTAAATCAATTGTCTCTTCACCTTTTCTTCTAACTTATAAATTATATATAAACATTTAAATAATCAAACAAACGTTATATTTTTAATATCTTCAATATTTCCAAATATCTATTCACTGCATAATAAAGATCTGTGTTTAATTCTCTTACTTTAATCTACAATTTCTCTAATCCATAAATCTTCAGCAAATGATTTTATCTCATTTAATCTTTGTCGCATATTTAATCCAGGTCCATTTAGTCCTTTCATTTTAATCCACAAAATACTTCCTCTGAAGCTGCTGTAAGACATAGAATCAATACTTTTATTACTGTTAATCTTAATATCATAGTGTAGTAAAATCATAGCTGCTACAATTTGATGGCTATTCTACATAATTTAATAATATATTTAAACAAAGGCTAAACTCTCCATACAGTAGTGCCACCAGCACAAGCCAGAGTAATCAATGGATGCAAGAAGGTTTGTGCATAAAATCTCTATCTAGTGTCTATTCATCCAATATCCCCAGACTAATTTTCAGCTTGTGGCTTTCATCAGTGAAGAGCCTTGTATCTGAAAACATGGCACTTAGATCTTAGATCAGTGAGGAGCCTTGGATCAAAGAGCACTGCATCTGGATCTTAGATCCAAAGATTTAGGTGCAGTACTCTCAGATTCAAGGCTCCTCACTGATGAAAGCCACAAGCTGAAAACTAGTTTAGGGATATTGGATGAGTAGGCACTAGATATGGATTTTATGCTCAAACCTACTTGCATCCATTGATTACTCTGGCTTCCACTGGTGGCGCTACTATAGTGAGAGTTTAGTCTCTGTGTAAACAGATTGTGTAAACATAAGAAATGGTGATCATGTGATCTTTAGTGGTTAATAATATATTCATAGTTATAATAGCCATAGGACGCTGCATGATTTTTCATAATTGGTAGAGTGATCCCAGGATCGATTCTGATGTTCATAGGCCTGGCACTTGAACATCTTTTGAACTCCCAAGCAATAATTCTGTATGCTTTTTTCTATAGCCACAGGAATGTTTATAGAGTTTGTTTTTCAAACAAACATCTTTATCATCTACAAATACAATACAAAATAAGAATTCATATTCATTAATTTTTTTCTATAACTTTTCAATACATGGTTCTGATTTATAAGTCATTTCTGTTCACCTTTCATAAACATCATTATTTTTATTGCATTCTTTAAATTATCTATAAGTCTAAGTTATTATTTAGCCACTGATAAATTGACTTGCCAAAAATTTTCTCTATTCACCTTTTTAAAAAGTATCAAATTTTTTTTTATATATAATTTTCAGAAGTTTTTCTATTTTTCACATATTTTATCACACCTCACCTCTTATTTAAAATATAGTGATGTTTTTAAAATGTATTTGCTTGATCTCCTTTATTGTTAAATAATTTTCGTAATTCCTTTTACCTAAGACTGAATAGTTTGTGATAATGATATTATAGTTAAAACTATATGTTTGACTATTACAATGGTCTAATATTAATTATTAAATGTTTTTAGAAAAATTCAAATTTTAAATTCAAGTTTTCAAATACATTCAACTGTTTGTAATTGTGCACAGACTCCTATATCAGAGTTGTATTATCTTCATATCTTCTTCAGTTGTTGCTAGCTTGATCAGTGATAATACTAATGAAATAATTGAACCTGCGACCTTTAGACTGATGAACATTGTATTTAAGATAATGCTTTAATCAACTAGCATATTCTGCTAAATGAAACAGCCAACAGAAATTTCATATTTTTATCTATGACAGCCTCCCATCCCTGATTTTTTTACTCTTTTCTTGAGACAAGATTAATGAATAGTTTCCATAGATTATCACACTAGGTTGACTTATAGGGTTGTTTTCCATTGTTATCTGAGCAGCTTCTTTAAATTTTCTTTAGGCTTTTTTCTCTTTGTCCAATATTTTTGTCTTTTTTCAATTGAATATATGTTTAGTAGATCATATAATCGGCAGGTTTTAGATATATATGTTTTCTTATTTCTAATTATTTCTTTATATTTTTTTAATTGCTTTGGTTTCACCAGTATACATCCTTTTAGTTTCACATGGTCTATTATAGATATAGATTTTATTAAAAACCAGTCAACACTTAGATAATCCCAAAATTAATAACAATCAACAATCTCAAACTGTTACCAAGCCAACCTCTTTTTAACAATAAAGATGGAATCTTGCCTTTATTCATGGTCCGATATTTTTTTATAGGCACTAAAGATTGCAACATGACCACAGAGATTAAAATTAGTGATAATTGTATTTCAAGTTTTGTTTTCATATATCTTTGGATTCCTTGAAGAGTGATATAGTTTTGGAAAGGTGTTTTGATTTTATATTAACTGCATATTTCTTTAGTTTATCTGCTACTCCTGTGCTACAGCACCTATAATTGTTTTTGTGTTTGATGCTTTTTTTGTCTATTTGCAGTTTTCTTAATGACAGCTGATTGATATCTATTTTTCATAATAGTTTGTTCTATGTAAACTGTTTTTCCAAGTCACTAATTTAATAATAAATGTCTTTTGCTTTATTCCATAGGTATAACATAATTCCATGTTTTGGACTTTTATGACGATTGAATGTGTATGTTATTTTCCTGTCTGAGTAGATTTGATTTTAACATGAAAGAATCTTAAGCCAATAAACATCACATGATCACCATTTCTTATGCTTTCTTATAACAGTTATTCAAAGAGGCAAAACACACTATACGTATTGCCACACACAGCAAGCTAGAGTGTGGCTATACATATAGTGAGTTTTGCCTGTTTGAATGAAGGAATCTTGTGAGAACATTTTAAAATGCCAATTTTTGTTCTAATTTTATTGTGAAATTAGCTGAAGGAAATATGTTATTGATGTGTGTAAAAAATGTTTGTCACCATGTGTGCATATAAGAAATGTATTATCAATACAGTGAAGCCAGACTTTTGATGGATATGAAGTAGTATTCATAATTGTGATCTCAAGTTCTTCCATGTAAACATAGCTAAACAGTGGTGACTGTATCGGATCCATAACTTTTCCTTGAATTTTGTTGGAAGAATTCTGTTTTGTGTTGAAAGTTCAGGATGGTAAAAATTTCATTATACTATCGTAAGCTATCATTTAATCTTTTCTATACAATAGAAATGCTTCTTAATAGGGTACATATTTGGATAAAATTTCCACATAAAAAGTCTTAATATGTCTGTTGTTTAATATTTATGTTTTTGATTAATTCCACAAAATACTTACAATCCCTGAAAGAGCTGTGTTTTGCATGCCAAAGGACTAAAAATTTTGAGA
This sequence comes from Epiperipatus broadwayi, assembly GCA_028023455.1. Lineage (NCBI taxonomy): Eukaryota > Metazoa > Onychophora > Udeonychophora > Euonychophora > Peripatidae > Epiperipatus > Epiperipatus broadwayi. The sequence goes on from JAQFVV010006198.1 coordinate 33,593,484, forward strand.
AAAAAATTTTTTGGCACATTTTAATAAGATAAATTGTTAGAATTAACAATAGGTCTTTATGAAATATGGTCCTTATGGATATTAGATCATAAAGATGGAAAAGTTTTTCTGAAATATAATGTTACTTTACCATTTTCTGAATCATTGTAATACTTACGATATTTAATCAGTAATGTTTGTAAGTTTGTTTTATGTGGGATAGTATTTTTTTTACTTTTAGGTATTGGCCTGCAGTGAGGAACTCTCTTATTTGATTATTGTAATCAATAGTATTCATTATAACTATAACATATAGCATTGCATTTGTCAGTAGGGAGAATATAGATTTATATAATTTAAGAGATTTATTGGCTTCTTCTCATCATTGGAAGTCTTTTGGTTTTGGTGTCTCTCAAGCTTTCTTTTTATTCTCCAGTGTAATTCTGCTTCTTTTCCTAGAGACAATTTTTGAATGACTTTCTCAGTTTCTGCCATTTTATCTAATAAAGAAATATTAGATGTTGAGATGGCAAAGTTTCATCGTTTTTCCAGAACAGAAATTTCAATATTTGCTAAAGTGTTTAAAACAAAAGATTTTAGCTCATATAGATGGTGGATTGTATGGTGCAAAATTATATTTGTTATGCCCATGTAGGTTTCAGTGGTCTTCTTTTGATGTTCTTTTATTTTTTCATGCAAATTAAAAAACTATTTTTTATTGCTTGAAAATATATGAAGTTTTCATCAGTAAGTTTATTTTTAAGCATTAAATTTAGTCTTGGCTATAGCGATATATTTCTCTATGATGAAAACCAAAAACACCTGTAATAGTCTCTCAACTGAAGAACATTGCCAACATGGAAGAGTCAACCCTAGTCAATTTATAGGTATGGACATAACCTTAAATTGTACCAAAGACATGAATTACTTAATATTTTTTTAAAGTTACTGATGGTGGCATAGAGGTATACTTATGATAGTAAGTTTTAACCGAGTTATAAAGTAAATCACAGTAGGGGTTTTAATTTTATATATATATATATAAATAAGAGTCCTCGATAATTTTATTATATATTTTAATTTGTGTAAATATTGTCTAAGATTGTTTTTATATGCATATAAAAATATTCCAGTGCATATCGCTAGCTGAAAATAGAAAATATTCAAATCCCCCTCCCGAATGTTGTATTTTAGCAACACTTTCTGTGAATAAATATAAAGTCTAAACTTCAAAAGAATATCCTTTTTAGTCAGCTGCTTAAAGTTTAGACTTTATATTTATTCACAGAGGGCATTGCTGAAATATGATAATGTTACCATTTTGAGTCAGCTAGCTGTGTAACGGTAAGAATTGTCACTCCACATAACAAAATCTAGAACACAGGCAAAATACACTAAAGCTGATCGAATCTGGATGCTGGGATCCAGATATGGCCAACATTCAACCCTTTCACTTCTGCTCAATGATGTAATATCCTATGGATGACATTTCTCAAGTTACACAAACATTCAATTTAACTATGGTCCGGCAGTCACCCAGGGTGGAACAAGAGACTCATAAATTAACTAACTTAACACTGATTTGATCAGATATACACACATATGACTAAGTGATTAATTATGGAACCTAATAGAATGATATATATATATTGTAACGATCCGGAGAAAGACTTAACGTAAACTGCACTACGGGGCGCCATCTAGGCATTTGAACCTAGAAAAATTTATAAAGTAGGCAGATATGTAAGTCAAAAACAAAAAAAAAATTTTTTTTTCCTTTAAATTTTATCCCTAATGTCACTAGTCAGTGGAATAGCAGAGATTAAATAATATAAGATCTTATCTAATTAGATTTCAACATTAAAAAATAAATAAAATAAGCCACTGCCAGTAATTAACATATAAACATTTATTTACACATATATATATATTTAAAATTATTTTAGTATTAGTTTACATTTAACATTTAACATTATTTTTAACTTTGATTTTGATTTTAATTTACCTTTAATTACTATTATATTCTAATTTTAATTTTAATTAAGTTCCACAGATGGATTATAAAGCTTTTATAATATTTGCTATAGATCTTACATAGATTACACTTAAAACATTTCAAAGTAAACATAACATCAAAATATAAAATCATTATTACTACAATTGAGAAATTTATCTAACCCAATAGTATTCACCATAAGATACTTCATTGCACCAATAACTTAAAAGACATCCGAATAAATATATTTTAGATACTCACCGTAAGGTATCATTATTTATCAATCTATATATTTTGACAAATATGAAACAAAACATAGTTAACCAATAAACAATCCATCAACTCTATAAACAACTTAAATTTAATGCATTTTTATTTAGATCATATGAATAGACACATAAATTTCTTTGAAAATAAACATCTACCCTATTTAACCTTAGCTAAAATTCTAGTCAAACTGCATCAATTCATCTGATATATCATATCAATTAATAAAATACAACACAAAATAAAAGAAGAAATTCTCTTATGAGATAGGAATATTAATCTATCTTAAAAAACAATAAAACAAAAACTCCATAGAAAAATCTATCCGACTTATAATTCTTCCATAGCAAACGGAAGTGTGTAAACATTTCGTAGCGAATCAATATTACATCTACTAATCACACCAATATATCCCATCCATTGACCCAATTTAACCATGAAACAAATAACCTAAGATTTCCCTCCCCTAATATAACTTTACAAATCTATACAGCTATTCACGCCCGACTTAAGTTTAACATTTATATAATTAATTTAAAAGAACAAAAAAATATATAAAAACTTAAAGAATAAAAATAAATAAATGAAATATTTTACTAAATAAATAAAAAAATACATCAAATAAATTTTAACTACTTTGTCAGATAGAAACTAATGCAATTATTTTAAATACAAAGTTTTTAACTAATTTCATTATGTAAAGTTCTTATTTTAAACAGTTCATCTTTATCTTAAGTTTGAACGGAATTCCACCACTGAAGATATTGATACATTTCGATGTTTTTTTTTATTCATTTTTTAATTTAGTTGGCCTAATGTAGGAAACGATAGTTATTTTCTTTCTTTAAGCTGAAAGAATTGACGGGCTGTCAATTCCTCCAACTGTACTACTACATATATCACATCGTAATAATCATTTCCGTCACTGATTAATAATTTCCAAATTTCTTTTATATTAATGTGAAGGATTGAATTTAAATTACGCACCAAGCGATGGTCCTTTCGCTGGGTCCAATCCATAGGGATTTCTTCTTATTTGCTAACGTTTCTTGTTTTCCTATCGACGGTGTTTTTACTTTAAATGCAGGCTGGTTTACATTTAACTAATTAACAATCATTTCCATTTCTGATTAATTAACCTGTTTTCCAAATCAAAAATATATTTAAAGATAAATTTAAAGATATAATTTCATCTCCAAATCTTTTTAAAATTTAGTTTTAAAATACTTTTTCTTTAATAAAGTTTTATTTTAATAATTTTTCATTATCTGTGCGATTTAATATATAAGAGTTTAAGATGATATTTAATTTCAATTTTTAATTCTTAAAGAAAATTTTTAAATGCGAACTTTTTAATTTACTTTCATGTTTAATAAATTTAAAAAAACAACAATGTAACGAACGTCTATGCTCGTTACAATATATATATATATATATAAGGATGTATGTGTGAATAAATCTAGAATTGGATAAAATGAACTCATGGACAATAAAGATATAAAAACAAGTTATATTTTAAATAATATTAATTTAATAAATAAAATAAAAGATAGTAAAACTAAAATATACAGAATTATGTAATGAGAACGTGAAGGATTATGCTCGGAGGTGTTGCATAACTAATGAGATTATATGTTACAGGTTACCTCATTATAAGTATCCAATAAAGTGTAGTGTTATATTTAAGTTTATGCCTATATTAATATGCCAAATTTCTAGCTCTTGTGTAGTCTGCTAAATCATATGGAACTTAATAGCCAAAGTTATATAACTAACTTAATAGCACTCCTATGGCATCTATCTATAACAAGTTAGGTTGAGCACATAAGCAGGCTCAGAGATATGCAGGTTAGCATGTTAACCCAGATTAGGATATACACTCATGCTGAATAAGTATTTAATATAAAGGGAGAGAGAACTGGTTTATGATAGGTTTACCTATATACTCTAAGACAAATATTAAAATATTAATAAAGTTAGAAGGTGTGAATGGGTCATTATTCAGGGGGTTCAGCCTCAAAGGCTTGGTCACCCTACAACTGATCAACCTGCTATGAATAGGAACATCAGTAGTTCAGGGAGTCAGATAAGCATTAATTATGAATAATCTGTATCCTTAGGCCCCCAGTTCTAAAACAGTGTGCTTTACCCAAACTAAGTGGATAAGTGTGATCTCCACCAGAAACTCATCAAGAATCATGCAGCAAGCAGATAATTGTACATAGCATACTTAGTAAGAACACACCTGCAACTTATACACATATATAATGCAAATACGTAAATTTATCTTAGTATGCCCTAGAAATAGCATCTTTTTACATATCTATACAACCCAGTTCTCAAATTTAGTATTTCAAATATACTACTTAGAGACTAAATTAATTAGTAACCTAGTTTAAGGTTATCACGCATCTCAACATCTATAAATCTAAGGACAAAGCATATTTGTGGGGTAATTATGAATAAAACATTAAAATATGCTTTGAGAATATCTCTGTGACTAGTTTCTATGATGTACAAGTTACATATATAGATAGTTATAATTTATAACTAGAGTTAAGCAAACCACAATTTTAACTAGAGCAATACTGATTGTTATAATATTAATACCCAAAATTAATCAGTAAAATAATAACATGATCTCGAAACAGAGAGTGAGAAAAATAATAATTCAATTATTTAATAATTATTATCATGAAGATTTGAAATTATCTTCGCAGAGCAATAAGCTAAAATTATACCTATAAATACTCGCGGTTTCGAGTTATTTGGCATATTAAACACAAATAGTATTCGAATGATAAAATTATAGAATTGAATAGATCAGAAATAGACATAAAAGCCCACAGAAAATTATATATTTAGTTTAATATAGATTATCATAGTTTTACAATCAGACAAGATTCAAACATTAGTGCTTAACAGCTTTCTTTGCAGATTTTAGAAAAGGTGTTGGTAAGGGCAGATTTAAAATAGAGAATTGAAAGTCACAGTTTATGAACAGAGCTCTGAGTGAAAATTTACCGATCAGTTGTTTTCATTGCAGTTCTGGGCACTTGGGATGATAATAAGTTGACATTTTTCACGATGATTTAACATTAATGGAGGTTCTTCCACAGGCTGTTTGGCTGATATATGGCTCATTGTGTTTTATCACACCAAAGTCCTTTCCATCCCTGGCAAGGAGAGAGAGGTAAGTGATTGCCGACCTACCCCATCATTTTGAAGATAAAATGATCGTAGATTTGATTTACAATTCATTTACTAAAAATAACTTTTTTTTCTGGCCACAAAATTTTAAGTATTTATATTTTCTTAACTCTGCCCACATGTTTATCTTTACAAGCTTGTCCGTAGTTGAAAAACCCATTACTTTATTTTAGAAAAACATATTTAATTACGACAACTAAGTTAGATTTTGTTTTTCTACATTTTTTCCACCTGTGGTTTATTGTGACATTTCTATAAAATTCTGCAAATTGCCATTAAAATTTTAGATTTATAAAATCAAGTTCATGCTATTTTAAGACTATTGCATGACATAATTTAAAAGTTGTTTACAAGTAAAAACTAAAAGTTGCTTTGATAATTAGTATAAAACTAATTTTATTACTATATATGTAGAATAACAAGTTAAAAAATTAGTTATATACATATGCAGTTTCAGTAATATAACCATAAAATTGATTAAATAATTTAGACTAAAATATTTCTTAAACTAGAAATCTTTAAAAACGAACACATATCTGTAATATATACATATATTATTAAATTACAGATATACTGTTCGCATATATATGTGCGATCCCGCATATATAGTAAGTTATGGTTGTTTAAATGGGTACTCTGAAAGGGTTTAAACCTGACATAGAGATAGGTGTGAGGGTAAAATACATGAAACAGACAGGTGGATGAAACTGACTGTTTCAGCTGTAGTTTAGACTTTCTATTTATTCACAGAGGGCATTGCTGAAATATAACATTACCATTTTCAGTCACCCAGTTGAAGTTTAGACTTTCTATTTATTCCACTGAAATATCGTAATGTTACTGTTTTGAGTCAGCTGGTTGAAGTTGAGACTTTATATTTATTCACAGAGGGCATTGCTGAAATATCATAACATTTGGGAGGATGATTTGAATATTATATATTTATTTACAAATTTTAATATTCGAAAATAAATAAACATATTTTATATGGCTAATTATTTATATGCAATTATTATTATTATTATTATTATTATTTTATTTTTTAAGTGTCATAGCATCGGCCGGGACATGAACCCGCAACCCGGGCAACTGTCTGCAAGTGCAAGGCAGTCATGCTGACCTCTTGACCACCAATGCAAGACTATTATTATTATTATTATTATTATTATTATTATTATTATTATTATTATTATTATTATTATTATTATTATTATTATTATTATTATTATTATTATTATTATTATTATTATTATTATTATTATTATTATTAATATTATTATATATTATTATTATTATTATTATTATTATTATTATTATTATTATTATTATTATTATTATTATTATTATTATTATTATTATTATTATTATTATTATTATTATTATTATTATTATTATTATTATTATTATTATTATTAAACCACCACTAAATTAGTAAAGTTAATAATGAATGTGAATGTGTTGAACAGGAAGATTTTGTAAATTGATTGGAAATTAAAATCTAGTAAATATCCCCTTTTGTTTTTTCAACATACATTCTTTATTGCCTTAAATGAGCAGTTTTGCAATTTAAATTATGTAGTTTCTTGTGCCATTCTTAATTTAATAATCTCATTCAAAATGCATATAAGAGTAATTCACTATAGATCTTGAGAAATTATATTCTGAGCTGGAGTAAGATTAGGATGTTAATGATGTAAATTAGGATGGTATTGTCAGATGGTAAGGTATCCAAGTGGTATTCAAAGCCAGGATATAGAATAGTTTAACCCCTATTTATAAAAAAATATATATCTATGGAGAAAAGTTAAGTGGGACTTTCTAAGGGGTAATTTGATATGTAATGATCAGAGAATATAGCCTGGATATATCTATGTTATATAAATGCCAAAGTTTGTTACTTTATAACTCAACAAATATTGCACCAATCTTGAATAATTTTGCATGGTTTTCTTGCTTTTTTTATGTAGAATTTTAACTTTAATTGTTTGTTTTTTTTAATTATAATTTGCAATCTAAAAAGCAGAAAAAATGTATATCATAATTGGTTTCAAATGACATTAAAAAATCAAAAAGAGGGCATTACTGGTTAAATGATTATAAAATTGGATTTTTTTAAAAATGGAAAATAATTTTTGATGAAGCAAGGTAAAATGTGATTTTGTAAATATATTTTAATTAAGTTGTGTTTGTAACTACATATTTAATTTCTCATTTGAATAATGACAATATAGATCAGTTATAATGAGAATTTGATAAACTTTTTAAGATTTCAGTTTAAATATATATTCAACATGTGTTAAAATTTAAAATAGTACTGTATATAGCAAGACAAGTACTACTGAATTTGATAAACTTTTATTATGAAATTGATAAACTTTTAGGATGACAATTTAAATATATTTAAGATATAACAAATAAAGTTTTAAATGTCATGGGTAAAGCTTGAGGAAAAATGAATTTTATAAACTTTTACCACTTCCCTTTAAGCATATTTTCACATGATAAAGTAAAATGTTGTGGCCTCCATTAAAGAAATGAAGGAATATTAGTTTTTGATAATCCAGGGAAAATTTTATTGAATAAATATATTTTAAATTATTTAAACTTTGTTTGGGCGATGTATTTAATTTCTCATTTGCATATATTATGATATGCATATATTATTATTAAAGGTTGCCTTGACTACAGTTTGAGATTGTTAATATATTATATATATTATAATGATGTTACAATTTTGTAACCATTTTGAAAATTGTTTATTATATTTAGTAAGTTATATTTTGATGATATTCCTGTTGATACTTATTTCATGTAAATCTATAACAATTTTTACTCCTTTTACTATGTAATTCTATGAGCATTTATTCACTTTCAAAAAAAAGATTAATTTATTTAAATTTTAAATAATAAATAGCTGAGTGATTCTTTCAACCTAGGTCATATTCATAGTGCTCCAACTCTGAGACTGACGCTATATTACATAATTTTTAATTATTAACATTTATACTAATGTAGTTAGAACAGCTAGAGAAATGGAGAGACTTAATGAATAAAGTTTTTATTTTGTATTCAATATATCAAAAATATAGCTTAGACTATAAAACATTAAAAAATTTATACTGCTCAGAATATATGCTTTATATACATTAAAATAGACTCAACTGCATTATATTCTTTGATTTTTATTATTATTCTACTAATGCATGCAAAGTGGCAGGTCAGCTTTGCTTGCATGTGCAAAATAAAACAATGTCATATAGTTGAGAATTAAAATATAAAGCATATTTGCATGAAAGACTAATACACGTGTTAACAACTGCAGTTAAAATGATCTACAATATTCTTTATAAAAACATGTTACGATAGTTATTTTTACCTTCTCTTTGTATCTCATGTATAACTATTTCATATAAATATTATTTAAATATATTTCAATTATCAACTACATTACATTCTTTTGTTCTAATAATGTGTGCAAAGCCATAACTACTGCTAGTTTTATACAAATCAAGTAACATATAGTTCGCTCATCATCATCAATATCATCCCATTTATACTTTGAGTAAATTAAAATTTGATCCATCTTCATTCAAGTTTCTATATATAATTCTGTAAATAAGTGCTGAATATATATGTAATGATAAAGAAGGTAATTAATCTTTCTCATGTGTTGTTCATTAATGCATAAATCACACACTTACCTACCAGCAAGAGTTTTAAAACAAGTTAATTACTTGTGTTTATAGCTTATTCATATATAAGCCAATCTTTGCTGACAATGCTTTTTAAAGCTCTTCCTGGTGGGTTAGTGTACAGAGATTTATACATTAATGAGCAGCTCATGTTGAAAAGGTTAATTTCCTTCTTTATCATTACATATATATTCAGCATGTATTTACAGAATTATATATATCATAATTAATATCCGTATAATCACAGATAATTAAAAATGATAAATCATCTCTTCTCTGTGATATATTAACAAAATTTGTATGATTCAATTGTCAATTATAATATCATGCACACAATAGGTTCAAGCCTTGAGATAAGCTTGGTCAGCAAGGGTTGGCTTATATACGAATATGCTCTAAACACAAGTGATTCACTCATACTTTTAAAATTCTTGCAGGCACGTGAGTGCATGGAGATTTATACATTAATGAACAGCACATTTCAGAAAGATTAATTTCCTTTTTATCATTCAAGTTTCTAGTACATTTATTTTTAATTAATGATTTTGTCATTATATTGATGACTTTAGTTAAGCAGACTATTTTAAATAAGTAGGTAAAATAGCCTTTTGTAATAAATAGGCCATTGCAGTCAATACAGGATAAAAACTTTTTCAACAGCTTCTCGTAGTGAAGCAATAAAAGAGGAAGAAATACTCACCAGACTTGTCAACTAAGGGATAGTTAAGATTTGAGCTATTTTTCATTTTTGTTTAACCTTGAAGCTAAGGATATTTTGACACCCAGTTAGTGATAAGCATTATATCATTAACTATGTTGACTCTACACATCTGAGAACATCTCTAGGTTTTTTGAAAAGCAATTAATTTAGCCTGAATTCAAACCCTAGGCTGTAGATATGGCAGATGTGTGTGTTACCTCTGCACTATGAGCCTCTTTTAAATAAGTACTAATAGGTGTTTCAATAATTTTAAAAAGTGCTGCTCTTTGATTAGCCCAATCCTGAAGAAGCCAGTTAATCATCAAAACTGTACGGGCAATATTAATAACAAAAGTACATTTTAAAAAGACTTTCTAGTTGTTGATTTTACAACTTTGTAAAAGAACAGCCCAAAATATGTCAAATGACATTATATATGCTCTCGACCATATATAGTACCTTTTTAGGAATATCTACCATCTTGTAAAATAGTACAAAAAAAGAGATAATAATGATATAAAAAAATATAATTGTGAATTGACAAGGAAAGCTACAAAAAAGAATAAGTTTCAAAAGTATAAATACATTTTGGTATTAGCTATTTTAGCAGAAAGAAAGGAGTATACTAAAAAAAGAGATGACAACATGAAATACGGAATATTTCAACAAAGAATTATATAGTAATTAAATGTTGTATTACAACTGTCAAATTAACTCAACTCATATCTTTGACACCATCCACTTTAGATAAATATAGTAATGATTATTATTAATCATCTTACTAAACTAGAGATTGTCTCTAGTACAGATATAAACTGTAAAACTCAATTAAAGATTAATTTATCTAAATTGTTAAAATTAAATACACCATACATGGAATTATTCACATTTCTTTTTCCCACGTTTAATATCTTTATAAATACATTTAAAAACCTCAATATTACCACATATTCTTTTAAATTCATATAAATAAAGATACAATAACAGACATATGACCCCCAAGATGTATTTCTTTTATTGTATCTTTATTTATATGAATTTAAAAGAATATGTGGTAATATTGAGATTATTTAATATATTTATAAATTATATAGTAAGAAAACAAAGTATCATCTACTACATCTTCTAATTTGACAAATATTTTAAGTGAAGAGATGAAATTTGCAATTATATCTGTGAAGAAAAAAAAAACTGTAGGAAATGATGAAACTACCTTTAAGATTTTAAAAGAAGCAGGTGAAGAAATAGATATGTTTTTGTCAAAGTTTATACCCAATATCTAGATGATAGAAATGTTACAGATGATTAGAAAAATGGAATAATTAGGATAATTGATAATTAAAAAGATGATGGAGAAGATATTAGAAATTATAAACATGTTGGTGTTTTATCAGTTCTCTACAAAATCTTTATCAAGGTTTTAAAAAAGGCATATGACCTTATTGCTTGGGAATTCATATGAAGTTCAAGCATCAGACCTCTGAGCACCAGAATTAATTCTGGACTTCCTGGTTCCAAGTCAGATGTTCTATCTAGTGTCTCCTACCATGCAGGGTGAAAAAATGGACCTCCTAATCCCAAGTTGGATGCTCTATCTATGGTACCATATCATGCAGGGCGAACAAAAATTGGATCGCCTAATCCCAAGTCATGATGCCAAATCATACAGCACCAAAAACATCCTGGACCTTTAAAACCCAAGTCAGATACCCTACCTACTGTTTTAAATCATCAGGGGAAAAAAAATCAAATTCATTTACAACAAGCTTTTGATTCTCACCAATCATAAAACAAGCTGATTTGGTACATTAGATCATTTCCAAATATTGGGAAAAGTTATAGAAATAACCAATGAATATGATTTGCCATTATGCTTTGGATTTGTAGATTATGAAAAGGCATTTGATTCTATAAGCATTTCTTGAGTGATTAAAACATTGGATCATCAAGATAAAGACTCTGAAGATTGGCATATTCTGAACAATATTTATCAAAATGCAATAGCAATGATTAGATTATGTAATGAGGTAAAGAGGATTAACATTGATGAGAGGGTGATTCCATATCTCCAAAACTTTTTACAGCAGTTTCAAAAGAAATATTTGGTGGATTAAAATAAAGAAGTTAAAGAAATAAGAGCAGATGAACTAGATTTTACATGTAACATGGTTGTTTTTGCAAATAATGTTCCAGAACTTCAGGAAGATAAAAGTGAAAAGGTAGGACTAAAGACAAATCCTAAAAAGGCTAAAATAATGTTCAATGGACTTTCTCAGAAGAAGAAATGAAGATTGGTAATGATGAATTAGAAGTTAACAACTACAAATACCTTGATCAGATTACTAATGCAGATGAAAACATAGTGGATGAAATTAATCATTGAATTAAAATCTGTAACATACATATTTGATACTGAATCAGCACTCATCAGTTGGTCCAGAACATCATCTTCCACACTCATATACAGTCAGTGCTCAGTTTATATTAAGACAGCAAATCTTCAAACTTTAATGGATAAGCTTCCATCTTCTTGACCCTCCAACTCTTCAGCCTCAGTTCAAGTCCTGTTTAATTACATTAAGTTCAGTATAGACAATATACTTGTATTTGAATATTACACATTTAGTCTGTATTCTGCCCATCCTTTTAAGTATTTAAATGGACATATTAAGGTCCTACATATGAGGGAATCGGAGTAACTTAAACTCAACATTGATATGACAATTATATTGGCATCAACAAGGGCTTTGAGCATTTATTTCATCATCAGATTTTCAATGATATGGATGACTGAAGAGTTGGAGGGTGGAGAAGATTGAAGCTTGTTCATTAAAGTTTAAAGATTTGCTATCTTAATATAAACTGAGCACTGAATGTATATAGGATGTTGGAGTGCTTTTGGATAGAAATGACTTGCTGTTAAAAGCAAATATGTTTATGTGTTTTAAAAAAATAGATTTAAATTCTTTCAATGACGTCAGTAACATCTGTTTGATCTAAGCTTATTCTTTTCATCTTTTCATATTTCTTTGAGTGGTCTGAAATCTCTTAAGTGCTATTTTGTTAAGTGACCAAATCTCATTTACATAAAGAAAAACTGGTAAAAGACATCCATTAAGAGACTGAAATGAACATATTGCTAAACAAGCTGATAATAGATTGACAATTGAAGTCTTAAATTAGATGCCAAGAGATTGTAAAAGCCTAGAAAGAGATCACATGTGAGTTGGGTCGATGCGTTTGTTGGTATATTGTGGAAAAGAAAGACTAAAGATCAGAGAAAGTGAATTTGAAAATAAACTATGTTAAGGGAATACTAAAGAAATGACAAACTATCGCCAATGATAACCATATTTTATTATTTGATCTTTGAATCACATCTTGTTAATTTGTTTACTTGCTTTCCGGCAGAAAACGTACCTTACGTACATATATATAGAGAGAGTATATAAGCACAGACTTTCACACGACTCACCACTCTCCACTCTATCTCGTAACACTGATACACCTGAACACACATATGTCGAAAAGATAAATAATCACCAATATTATATATAAGACTTTTGCCTGTATGAAAAATTTCAAATGGAAGGAATATAAGGCTTGCAGCATTGCAGCTATATAGATGAGGTCAAAAGTTATACGTAATCTAAACAGGACGGAGGAGGTATTATACCCAGAATTAATCGGTCTACCCTTTCCCCTTTTTTCATATGTATATACAAGCAAAGTCTCATAAAAACAATTCATTGTTTGACTTTAATAAGAATGTGTTATATATTAATGTAAAAATTGCAAATAATAAAATGTTTGGAGTTATAAATTTTTATCTTTTAAAACGCAACCCTTGGAAGTTTGTTTAACTGAGATTTATTTCAGTTAGAGATTTACACTTCCTGGTTCCTCATCACATGATTCTGGCTGATAACATAATAAAATGAAATTTGAATGTCACCCTCAAGTTTCTGATTACTAATGGTTTCAAGTCTTTGTTTGATGTTAGTTACCTAAAAGCTTTAAAATGTGAAATATGTTTAGTGAAGCTGAAAACAAAGGAAATATTAGTAATCCGTATTATTTTACAGTAACTATTAATAATTAACATCAGTAGAGAATTACTCACACTGGGAATTAGCTTTCCTTTTTTTAGTTATATTTATTGCTTGTTAGTAATCTGGATATAGTTTTAAATATAAATATGATTTTTAAATACAAATAAGTCATTTTAAAAATTAATTAGATCAATAAATTATAGCGCTAATGTAACACAAGTCATTTTAGTTAGTATCTGGTTGGAGATTATATAATCGTATCCTATGTTATATGCTATATATTGTAATAGAACAACAAACGGGAAAACTGCTGATTTTATGATATCACCATTAATAAACAATAGACTCTGCGAAGTTTAGGGTTGTGTAGGGTGATATACTTTGGAATTAAAGATTTATGAATCGTGACGTCAATCTGTCACTTTCGGTTTCTGAACAATTGTTTATTCTATTATTTATTTATTTAAAAAACAATAAAAATATAGAATTACTTACGTATACGACACTTTTGATAGGTTACTTACATTTGTAATTAAGATATTGCAGTTAAATACTATACATAATTGACCAATTCTACTAATATATAGGATGTCCATATTTCTACAAGGCCTAACCGGTAAAAAAAAAATCAACTGCATTGCAGATTACTGCATATTTCAGCACGAAATAAAAAAATCATAAAATATATCATATTTACATTACTAAGCTATATTTATTTTATTATATAAACAAAGCAAAAGGGAATTCTTTGTATACATATATTATCTATTAAAACGAACCCTGTATTGTTTAGTATAGTTGGTAGATTGATTCTGACCCTCGCAGATCTGGTGTTCAAACTACTTAGGAATTCCTGAGCAATAAATTCATATGTCTTATTATTATTAAAACAAAATCACAAGTAAAAATCACGTAATAATGTATCAAATTAATGGCAGCCACTTCCATTTGGGAAGATTATAGATTAAACCAATCAAAAAATTATTTATAAAAAAAATAAATATTAATTTATAAAAAATAAAAAAGTTAAAATAAAGGCAAAAATAAATAGTGAAGAAAACCGGGACAATTAACTATCCTGAAAGAATATGTCAGACATGGGAGACAGAAAGCTAAAATTGGGACATATGGGTACCCAGTTCATATGTTCTAATTTCCGGACATTTAGATGAAGAAATTAATTTTATGAGATTATTGAGTACTTGCCGTTTCAAAATATCATGAGATATAAAAATTGGAATTCTTGTTGATAAGAAATTCTGAGAGGATATTTATGATTATGGTGTAGTGATTAACACATTTGTCTGCATATCTATGAATGGAAGTTTGAATTTAGTAAAACAAATATAGTCATCCAATTATTGGGGAATAAATGAGTTTCTGATTATTATTATTAGCTTACTTTTGTTAGATAATTGAATTGATGGATGGACTACAAAATAAAAATGATTACTATAAGATATAGCCTTCGTATATATGAAAAGATGGCATATTTCTAGTGATTCCAATGGTATAATTTATTTTATCTTTTTAAAAAGAAATTATAATTAATAATTCTTAATTCATTGCAACATACTGTTTCTAGTTAGTTTTTCTTCTTTTCCTACAGTTTCAAATACCCAGAAATCTTCAACAAAGCTACAAAAGTATTTAAATTTATGTCAGTACACAGAAACAATACATTACAGTATATCTAAAAACAGATATATTCAATATATCTAAAAACAGATATATTTCATATTTTAATTTCAATTAAAAAAATCTGTCATAAAAATAAATGGTAAACACAAGGAATATGAATTATAAAAATGCGGAGCTAATCAGTATTTAATAAATAGGAGTATAACCTAAATGCATTTTTGATACTGAACACTATTCTCATGCTTATGTTTATGACAGTGAATAAAGAGCAAATATTGATGATATAAGGCTTAAATAGCATGTGTAATGTTACAGTAAAGCTAAGTTGGATTCTTCAATGTCATCAGTGTCTTTGGAGCATGAGTGTTTATTCGGTCACATGTTCAATCCTAACTCACTATATATATATATATATTGCCACACACAGCAAGCTAGAGTAATCAATGGATGCCAGAAGGCTTGTGCATAAAATCCCCATCTAGTGCCTACTACATCCAATATCCCCAGACTAGTTTCTGGCTTAGGCCTTCATCAGTGAGGAGCCTTGGATCTGAGAGCACTGCATCTAGATCTTAGGATCTAATGCAACCCTCCAGCAACCACCACTTTTTATCTCCATTTAACTACAAAACTATGAGTCTTAAACTGAAAACACCTTAATGTTTTCAATCCAAGCCCATTAGCCTATATAGTCATATGGGTCTGAACCCAGTTCAGTACTCATACAATTTTGGTGTCTTTGGTTCTTTAATAACCATATCCACCACTATCCTATGAGGCAGAATTGGTTTTAAGCCCATAAACATCACATGACTCCCCCCTCTTATGCTTGTGTATAACTGTTGTTAAAACAGTCAAAACTCACTATATATATTGCCACACACAGCAAGCTAGAGTAATTAAAGAACCAAAAACACCAAAATGTATGAGTACTGAACTGGGTTTAGACCCATATGACTATATAGGCTAATGGGCTTGGATTGAAAACATTAAGGTGTTGTCAGTTTAAGACTCATAGTTTTGTAGTTAAATGGAGATAAAAGGTGGTTGCTGGAGGGTTGCATTAGATCCTAAGATCTAGATGCAGTGCTCTCATATCCAAGGCTCCTCACTGACAAAGGCCTAAGCCAGAAACTAGTCTGGGGATATTGGATGTAGTAGGCACTAGATGGGGATATTATGCACAAGCCTTCTGGCATCCATTGATTACTCTAGCTTGCTGTGTGTGGCAATATATATAGTGAGTTTTGCCTGTTTTAACAGTTATACACAAGCATAAGAGGACGTAGTCATGTCATGTTCAATCCTAGTGATATAAAAATGGTTTATGCTAATATACCTTAAATATTACATACATAAACCCAGGTATATAATAAGCCTGTGTGTTTCTGTTATTACATAGTAGAGATGTCTGCCCATCCCTTGTATTAAATGGATTATTTCCTGTGTATGAGGAGTCACATTGACTTTAGGTCAACATGGGTGTGACAAGAATCTCGGCCTTAAGGTGGCCTTTGAGCATTCCATCATCAGATTTTCAACTGGATGGACAGTTGAAGAGTTGGAGTGTGGAATAGATTGAAGCCTGTCCATTAAAGTATGAGGATTGGCTATCTTAATATATATCTGAGCACTTATAGCATATATGTGTAGAGATGGTAATCTGGACCAACTGATGATTGCTGGTTTAGCATGAAATACATATATTGGTGATTATTTATCTTTTCAACATATATGTGTTCAAGTGTATCAGTGTTATGAGATAGTGTGGAGAGTGGTGAGTCATGTGAAAGTCTTGCTCATATACCCTAAATATTACATATATAAACCCAGGTATATAATAAGCCTGTGTTTCTGTTATTACATAGTAGAGATGTCTGTCCATCCCTTGTATTAAGTGGATTATTTCCTGT
Organism: Epiperipatus broadwayi; assembly: GCA_028023455.1. Lineage (NCBI taxonomy): Eukaryota > Metazoa > Onychophora > Udeonychophora > Euonychophora > Peripatidae > Epiperipatus > Epiperipatus broadwayi. The sequence goes on from JAQFVV010006198.1 coordinate 33,610,934, forward strand.
GTCTGAGGAGTCACATTGACTTTAGGTCAACATGGGTGTGACAAGAATCTCGGCCTTAAGGTGGCCTTTGAGCATTCCATCATCAGATTTTCAATTGGATGGACAGTTGAAGAGTTGGAGTGTGGAATAGATTGAAGCCTGTCCCATAAAGTATGAGGATTGGCTATCTTAATATATATCTGAGCACTTATAGCATATATGTGTAGAGATGGTAATCTGGACCAACTGATGATTGCTGGTTTAGCATGAAATACATATATTGGTGATTATTTATCTTTTCAACATATATGTGTTCAAGTGCATCAGTGTTATGAGATAGCGTGGAGAGTGGTGGGTCATGTGAAAGTCTGTGCTCATATACCCTAAATATTAATAATAGAAAATGTAAAATTAAAGAGAATTCATTTATTTCTAATGATACCTTAGTACTAAATAAAAAGTCTAATGGTGTTCCATTGAATACTGCTAGGAACATGCACAATTATTCTGGCAACTTCATAACTTCTGTGTTGAGGTTTAACATTGTAACAGTTTTTAATTTTTTTTAAAAATTTTATATCTATTACCTTTGTCAACGAATGCTCAGCACTGAAAATGCCTTTAGGTTACACTGTTATTTGTTAAAACCATTTGTCTCCTATTTTGGAATTATAATTATATTAAATTAGTTATTAAATATATTTATTAATTAAGTTAATGTATAGAAAATAAAAAAGATTTAAAAAAAATTTTTAAAGGAAGCAGAATAAATTATATTAGCAAAACGAACGATCTGTTTATTTTTATTTAAAATAATTCTAATCAAAAATTCTAAAATAAAAATGATTTCCATTTGCCTATGGATAAAAATTGGTACTGATTTAGTATGTGCTCAGGGCCATTTTGAATTCCTAAGAGCTGCCCAAAATCTTCGTTGACACATCCAAATGATAAATGACATGGATTAATCTACACGTGATCATGATATAACCATTCATTACAAAATCACAATTTTCATCACTAATTAAAAAATTAAAAATGCAAATTATAAGAACTTGTAAAATATGGTTGGATTTTGATATCAACTGGACAATGTTTACTGCTGAGGAAGAATTCCACATACACATTTTTGTTAAAATTTTACAACTTACCAAAATTTTACATGGAGTTCAAAAATAAATATCCAATACTTAAAGACTTCATAGATTGCAAATTGATTCATTTAATAGATTCGTCACATCATGGAACATACAAATTTTATTGCTAGAAAAAACTTTAAAAAAAAAAAAAAAACTAAACTTCCTATATGGAAATTGTTGGTACCACCAACTTCACCTTATATTAAAGATTACTATTAATTATTTATTAGATTAGAGATTAGCATGTCTTTGCTAGCCCAAATATTAAATTTAAATCCACTTAAAGGTTAATATATTTATTTTTTATTATTATACATAGCCACATGGCATTATTAATATACTCCATCTCTCTTTCAACACACATTCTCAAAACATAAATAAAGACATCTGAAAAAGAGAAATGGCCACCAGGGTGCACTTCATGTTAAACTAACATTTTTCAGTTGATCAAGCTAACAATCTCATTTAATCAGTATTTATCAATATCAATTTATTATAATTTGAAGCACAAATGTCAAATTTCCCGAAATCACATCATTGATCCCATCTAATACAATAGTGATTATTACTAAAGATTTATTAAGCTAGAAATTATCATATCTCTCCTAGCATAGATATAAACTTTAAACTCAGTTATTTGTAGGTTACTTATCTGTTTTTTATTACTATATATAACCAAATGCCATGTTATCTTTTTCTTATATATTTAAAATTCCCATTCCATTACACATTCTATACATGAATACATCCGAAATGTATTTACTCCCCCCCCCCATCATTTATTTTCAATTTGTTTAATCAATTACTTTAACAGATAATGCACTCCATCTTATAAGTCCTTTTCTTGTGTAGAATCATGCATTTGTGTCCCAAAAGTTTTGTAGTATCTGATGATAACCTTGACTATCCATTTGTATTAGTTCAGAAAAATGTTTGTACTGGTTTTTGCTTTTTATTTCTTCAAAGATCATATGTTCATATTGATTAGATCCCATGTTATCCTGTATGTCACTTATGATGCTATGCAATGGTCCCTGTCTCTTATTTTGATGAGTTTTTTAAGAAAGATCTGGAACAGTGGTATATTGATCACTTTGAATATTGTTTCACATAATAGTCAGCCAGATATTATACATAAGGATTGTGACACTTCTCACTATTGCAAATTAACTGTTCATAAACATGTGTTTGAGTAGGATCATCAGAGGTTGTTTGGCACTGTAGATTGAATGTATTGTGGTTTTGCAGTCATGTAATAATTTACATTGTTCAAATAGGTGCACTATAGGCTCATCTTTTTTACACAGGGGGCAGATGGGATCCACATTTTTGAAGCCCCTTCAAACTGCCAAAAAAATGTTGGTTGGAAGAGCCTCCATATTAACCTTGACTAAAAAGTCAAAGAACTTAGGTTCTAAGTGCCATCATTTGAACCTTTTTATAATACCAAAATTTGTGATATTAAGCACTGTAGTCTCTGTTTCTGGAATTTTGTTTAAGAACAGGAACGCATCCCAATACGAGATCTTCTCCATATTTTGTTGTAATGGAGGCAGTGAGATTTTAGACATTTCATTTCTAATATTACTTTTTAAAATGAAATATACCAAATTTGCAAACAGGATAATGAGACATTTTTAAAATTACAATTTATTTCAAAGAATGATACTTTTAAACAAAGCAAAGTTTTTTAAAAAAGATAAAATCTAAGTACAGATACCCATCTACATTAACATGAGAACATAATTTCAAATTTGATTCAAATTAATTATTATAAAGATGAGATACAATATAGTTACTGTAAAACCAGGATATACCATTGTAGCTATAAGTGTTTAACTAGACTTCCACTTTGTAAATAAACTGTATTGCTTTACATGTCTAAATATTAATAATAGGGTACAAATGTTTTGAACCTTGGTTTAAAAAAAGATTTTTCTATGTTGATTCTTAAGACATGATAAGCATCACATGATCACCATTCTTTATGCTTACACAAACTGTTTTTCACAGAGGCAAAACACTCCATACAGTAGCACCATGCAGTGCAAACTAGAATAATCAATGGATGCAGGAAGATTTATACATAAAATCCAATATCTAGTGCCTACTCATCTAACATCCCCAAATTAGTTTCTAGCTTGTGGCTTTATTTCTCACTGATGAAAGCCATAAGCTAGAAACTAGTTTGGTAATATTGGATGAGTAGGTACTAGATAAGGATTTTATGAACAAACCTTCCTGCATCCATTGATTACTCTGGTTTGCACTGAGTGGTGTTATTGTATGGAGAGTTTTGCCTCTGTAAAAAAACATGCTTAGCATTCTGTACTTATCATGCATTATTGATGCTGAAGTATTTTATGGTATGAAGACATCTATAGAAGACAATAACATGTAGTATAATGATTATATTCTTCAGGTACTATACTATAGGGATTGTATTCATTCAATATATATATTCAGTGGGATGACTAAAATTTTGGGGCCTCTATACAACATTTAAAAAAAGGCTGTTTTTAATATTTATAACATATACCTTAATGCTTTTTATTATCTAAACAAAAGAGCCCTGAAAAATATGCATTGCCTTGTTTTTTTTCACATTAGTTATACAACATTTTAAAAAAGGCTATTTTTAATATTTATAACATATAGAGTCCTGAAAAATATGCATTGCCTTGTTTTTCTTCACATTAGTTATGTCAGTGTGTATAATATAAAACACAGTATTATCTTATTCACTAAATTTTTTTATTTTTTTTACAATTATATATTTTAATACAGAGAGTGTACCAATAGCCCAAACAAGATCTTAATTGATAAGTGTGGTCTGAGAAAATATTTAAAATCTCTATCAAGAACTTTCCCATCTCCAGACCAACTGGTTTCCAGCTTATGGCTCACATCAGTGGAGAGCTAGAATATTCGAATACTATATCTAAAATATCAACTCAAAACCCAGCACTTATTTTATATGTAATATTTAAGTAGAAATTCTGAAATTTTAGATCTAGTGTCTGAATATTTTAGCTCTCCACTGACATGAGCCATAAGCTTGAAACCATTTTATCTGGAGATGGGAAGGTTCTGGATAGAGATTTTAAATATTTTCTCATACTGCACTTATCAATTAATAAATTGTTTGAGATATTGGTACGCCCTCTGTATTACATTTTTGTAAATACAAGCTTATATAAGTAATTTCACGTTATATATGGCTTGCTTTTTTGATTATTAATTATATATTTTGTTTTTCACATATACATTTATATATTACATTTTAATTTCTATGTTGTATACTTATTTGAAAAAGCTATATGTAAAGGAAGAAAATTACTAATTTTAGCAGCATGTAAACATTCTTTCAACACTGCTTAAATATGTAACCTGTAGAAATATAATTAATCTCAGCAAATTCACATTCAAAGACATTACGTGTAGTTATCTTTCTTTAGAACTCGACTTGAACTGTTTCAGTTTCACTTGTATCTATATGTCATCATCAAAATGATTATTTTACTGTTATTACCTGAAAGATCTGATTAAGAATTTAGTCACAAGATAATTTTTTCAGAAAAATGTTTAATCAGGTTTGATTAGGTCACTTTTCTTCTTCACAAATTTGCTTATAGCAGGTAATTGCTTTTCTCCACTCTTACTAATATACCATATTCTGCACTGGAATCTATGCTTTCTGCCTATTTCAATAATAAATTAGAATGTTTTTTCGTAGATCTTTCATAGTAAAATGATTCCTCTTTTATTCCGGCTGTCTTTTTTCTTAGACATGCTACTGCAATATAGGAATCTTTTAGTTCAAGGAGCTCTTCATAGGTCATTTCTTTAGAAACAATTTCTATTCTTTGTTATATGTTATCATCCATTTTAAAATCTAAATTACTGCCAAACTAACAATGCTCTGATTATTTTAGCAATTTTTTTTATATTCTCAAAATTTTTAAAGCCGGCTTTTCCAGACACCATTCAGAGTATATGTGGTCACATGACTCCAAGATATATTAATGTCTTTAGTGCAGTGCAAATATTTTTAATCTGTTATTTTAAATAATTAATTTAAAAAGGCAGCAATGCCTTAATGCATGCATTAAATTGGTTTGTATTTAATGGGTGAAACACCAGAATGGGACCCATAAGAGTGCATGGATCATTGTCAATAAATAAAATATTAAAATAAACCTTTTTTTATACAATGATTTTTACACTCAAATAGTATAATGCTTTACCAAGACATTTTCAAAATCTTTCTACATCATCAAGAACTTTTTACTATTATGATAGCATAATGTATATTTGCCAATGATTTCAAATACCATAGTGCTTTCAATATACCAAACAATAAATAGTTTCCAACTTGTAACCAGCAACATTATTGTATAACAAAGTTACTACATAATTCCTAAATGCTTTGAAATCAAGTGCCAATTTTTGATACTTTAAGGATGAATATTTAATCTCATACTCTTTTTACAAATAAAGATTTTCCATCTATTTTAAAATTTTACAGAGACAAAATACTAACTGTGCCCTCTACAATTCCGCCAAGGCTTCAGCACCTTTCCCATTAGCATTTGGATGTTCCCTCTCAACTCAATGTTCTGCTAGCATGTAAAGCACCCAAACCAACCAGAAGTATATGTTGTTTGTAGGTTTGCATATTCGTGAGTGTTTCAAATAAGCTAAGTATATTTGATATAATTGTCATCAATTTAAGAAGATGAATTTCAGGTCTTCAATAAATTGCAAGCATTTTTTAGATTTCAATGGTAAGTTTTCTCTGCTTCAAAATTTATATTTGAATTTCATTGGTGTATATTCTTTACCAGCAACCCATTTTTCCTAAGATAATTGCTATTTCTGAGCAGGATAAAGATATGTGATATAATATTTACAAATTTGCATCTTTCATATTTTCCCTTTCCAAATTGATGGTATATCTTTTCATTTTTTTATTCCTTCATACACTTGCTTTAGAAAAGTTTGCAGAACATGGTATATTGTATATTTTATTACACATGCTTTATCCATTCTACCATGTTTGCCAGTCTTTTTTTTTAAATATACACTTTCAGGGGGCTACATTTCCCTCCCCCCCCTCAATTTTATTTTATTAAAATATACACTTTCAGGGGCCTACATTTTGTTCTTCAATTTTATTTTATCAAATATGTGTTAATTGTTAAGTGGTCCTACTTAATATTTACATTTTTTATTATTGTTCTATTAAAAAAAAATTATGCAAAAATTAATTATAGTATTTACATTTTATCTGCTATTATTTTTAAAATATTATATAAAGTTATTGATATAAAAATGGAAACAACTTTATATGCATTATTTTTAAAAAATGATATGAGGATTGCTCGTGTTGGTGACTTGATATTCAGAATGAACTCCAAAATTGTCACAAATGAATCTTCTTCTTTATGCAGAGGATACTCATAAATTTGGATAAATAGGAATCCATGTGTTGTCATGCTGTTTCCTAATGTTTTTGTCTCACCATTTGCCATGATGCATATAAAGATGTTTTGGGTATTTTTTCTATTTTTATATTAATAACTTTATTTAATACAAAAAAATAATTATAAACAATATGTAAATATTATAATTAATTTTTGCAGAATTTTTTTCTTTTTTAAAAAGAACAATAAAAAAATCTGAATATTAGATACAACTGCTTCTTAACCAAGACTTATTAGTGCCCTGAACATGTATATTTAAAGAAAAAAGGCTGCCAAACTTGGTGACCAGATAATGCACAAGTATTTTTTTAATTAAATATAAGAAATTTAGTAGATTTGATACAAACCAGTACAGTATAGACAAAATGCACATTAATACAATAAGAATAAATAGAACAATATTATTTACATTGAACTATTTTCATCAATTTTAATTGCTAAATGTTTTTTTAAAATTCAAATTTCATTTAGGAACTTTTTAAATACACTTAATTGTTAGTAGAAGCATGTAAGTCAGTATATAGTACAAATTTTCAAGTAGTATTATTGTTTTTGCTTCTTCAAGGGTGGCTGGTCTAGCCAGGTCAATGACAGCATTAGCATGGACACCAAACTAGTGATTTTTAGATTAATGAATACTGCCTTTGTAACAATTCTCTAACCTATTAGGCTATCTGTCAAAAATAGCAGCCAAGAAAATTTTATTCCTTTTTTTTAATAGGATCCTCCTGATTTCTTCTCTTTTTTTCTTAAGAGCAAGATTAAGGAATGGTTTCCAAATGTGGAGTATTCTATTAAGTTGATTTATTTGCTATTGTCTTTAGAGATACTGTAGACTTGTATTTTGTATAAGTATTATATTATAAGTTAATATGTACTGTCTATTATTATATGGGTCATCCTACTACTGATTTATTTTCATCTTTGAGGTTATATGTTGTATGTGTAATAAGCGATTAATATCTGCTAATAATTTTTTTACTTTTTTAAGTTCCTATAAGAGTCTAATATACACAGAGACAAAACTCTCCATACAGTAGTGTCATTCAGTGCAAGCCAGAGTAATTAATGGATGCATGAAGGTTTGTGCTTAAAATCCCTATCTAGTGCCTACTCACCCAATATCCCCAGACTAGTTTCTAGTTTGTGGCTTTCATCAATGAGGAGCCTTGGATCTGAGACACAGCATCTAGATCTTAGGATCTGATGCAACCACCTTTTACCTTATTAGCTATAAAGCTTTGAATCCAAAATGAAAACATAATGACGTTTCACTTCAAGCTCATTAGCTTGTAAAATTGTATAGATCTGAACTCAGTTCAGTATTCATACTTTTTGGTGTCTTTGGTTCTTTAATAACCACAGTCACCATAATTCTATTGGGAAGGATTGATATTAAACCACTAAACATCACATGATCCACATCTTTTATGCTTTTACAGTGGTGCTACTGCATGGAAAATTTGGTCTCTGTGTAAAACAGCTTGGGTAAGCATAAAGAATGATGATTGTATGATGTTTAGTGGTTTAAGAATCTGATATGTATATAAGTTGAGATATTACTTAATAAGATATAAGTATAGTTAGCTGAAATTAAAATCATTAATGAAAAATATAGGAGTAATGTAATTTTAAGAAAATTAATAGTAGAGGGATGGATTTGTTACATATAAATGACATTTTAGATTGATTGTTTACGGAAATGAAATAAAGAATTTCAGTATAAAAAAATAAAATATCTTAATGTGAAAGATGAAGTCATAATCGAAATGATTAAAGTTAGTGGAAAAATGAGTTAAAATATTGCATATACAATTATAGAAAACACTCCAAACAGTTGTAACAATACACATGCTATTACAAAATAAATTTATTAATAATAAAACCAAATCACTGTGACATATATTAACAACAATTGTTGCAATATTTTGGTTTAAGTAAAATCTTTCTGTAAATAGCATATACTATACAAATTATAATATTTTAAATATAACTATATTTCATATTCCTGGAGTCTAGATGTAATATAGGGGATTTGAATACAGATTTTCAAGCTCTCTTCCCATCCATTGTATCTCATACAACCAATACACATACTGAAGACCATTTATCTTTTTCACATGTGTGTGATCATGTGCATCGGTTGTATGAGATAGTCGATGACTAAAGAGAGATTCAAAGTCTGTGTTCATATTCCCTGTATTATATATAAATTATATTTACTTTGCACCTAAAATGTTAATCATCAGTTTAGATTATTATCAATGCACTGCTTGTCGAATGTCTCTCTACATTTAATCCAGTTTGTCTAATCAATAATACTTCTTCTTTACTCCACACCTCCTTATCCAACCAAGTAATACATAGTCTCTTTTTATGTCTTTACCATCTCTTGGAATTTAATTTAAAATTTCAACTATCTATGGTCCAGCAAATTTATATCCCAACTCCATTTCAGCTTTTCAATTCTTTCAATGATGTTAATAATGCAAATTTGTTCGCTCAAGCTAGTATTTCATTTTTAATCCTTTTTTTTTACTTCTTGGTATATATTTTCCCATGCTTTGATATGTGATCTGAATTCTTTGTATCACTCTTCAGTTAAGCATCCATGTCTCAGATTCAAGATGTTTGTAATTATAAACATCATTTAAATCATTACTATCTATCTTTAGTTTTTCTCTCGGAAAAATAATTGAACAATCGTGTTTTTTTTTAGAATTTATCTTTTGTTCTACATTTTTGCCTTCTATCTGCTTGTCACATGTATTGCAACTCTGAAATATTATTATAAAACAAGCATATCATCCACAAAATTTAAGTAACTTAATGATGATTCTCCAGGCCGCCATATTATTTTTTTTAAAAAATTTGACTTGAGACACAATTTTCACAATAACTTTAGTTTTAATAATGTTAGAGCAAGGCCGCCATATTATTTTTTTTAAAAAATTTGACTTGAGACACAATTTTCACAATAACTTTAGTTTTAATAATGTTAGAGCAAAAACTTTACATTAGTAAAAAATAGAACAACTACGGAAAACAATAAGCCTAAGACAAATAGTGATTACAATTTAAAAACTAAAAAAAAAAAAAAGAAATTTCAACATCTGACATAATTATTACTTTATTGTTTGTTCATAATTTCTAATTTATCATTAACTAAGTTTAAATTACATTTTCATTGATAATTTCTTTGTATTCCTCACAAAATTATCTTTCAAACCATATATAATACTTCTTACCTGAGATAATCCATAGCTTCAAAATCTCCAAAAGTATTCGCATAAGAATTCTTCATTTTTATCTTGTACCCCAAAAGTTGACAAATCTCAAAGGCATCTATAAGAAAAAGATTCATTCTAATAAAAGATATAAAACAAATCATTTCCAGAAGATGGATACGTATTTATCATCATAAAAATTGGCTTATTGTCTATCTAAAACTAGAAATTGTAGGCTATTGTCTGTATCACTGATGGGTTTTCTCTGTATCACAGACGAGTTTCATCTCTACAATTTATATTTTTTAGATACATCAGTGATGTTTATATTCTTTATACACACCAGTGATGCTATCTTGTTATATTTATTGTCCCCCCAGAGATATAATTTATTTGCATATATCTCATTTGCTAGCTATAGACTTGAAAATAATGTGGCAAAACTACTGACCTCACAACACGAGTATCAAGGTGTAGGCAAGAATCAGAATTTGATTCTTTGCCTGTATACAATTCCATATGGTATATGTATAGTCATTGTGGCTACCATTACACACACCATTTGAAATATCTCTTTATTGATTTTAAGTGTTTATATTTTCCCATGGTACTATGCCTAGTAAATTTTGTGATAGCTTTATTAACTAAAATCTTTCTGTACATTTGGTAATCATTCTATTTTTATATTGCACTGCTCTATATATGTAAATCATTACTGTTATACAAACACAAATATAAACACAATATATCATTAAACCTTTTGCAGATCATTATGTCTATAAAATAAGGTTGCTTCAAACTTGAATATGAGACCCAAAATTACTTGGTATAAAAACCACTTTTGTTATATTTGAATAAATTTATATACTGTATAATAGAAACACAGTATAAAACCCACTTTTGGTATATTTGAATAAATTTATATACTGTATAATAAAGTGCATAAATGATTTAAATATATATAATTTATATACTACATTATAATTTTAAAAAAATTATATATATAATTCAAAAAATTAAAATTTCATATTTACGACCGCTATTTTGCGTTACGTTTATAATGTGTTCAAGGTCTTGACAAGCGAATCATTAGTGTATTTTTAATCCAATTTATTAATTACTAAGGCCGATAAAGACTTTGTGTCTTTATTGTCCGTGTAAACTAGACAGCTGACCAGAAAAAAGAAAAAAAATTAAATGCACCTACTAATAAAAATATTCATAAAAAATGCAAATTTTATCCGAATTCACTGCAACATAGCTCATTTCGAAGATGGCATTAAGCAGAAACAAATGTTGGGATTTAGAATACAAATATTTCAGCGAATCAGCTGCACGAACGCATAACACGCTGCAGGAAATCAACCTGGTTAAATAAGATTCATTTATTTTTATTCCTTTGTTTTTCCATTTAATTCGTAAAATAGTTCCCCTAAATTGAAGTAAAGAGTTTTGGGTATAGATAATAATAAAAGAGAAAAAAAGAGAAAATAAATAAATATTAATCAAAAAAAGAAGGATAAAAACAGAGATGAAAAAATAAAAATAAAAAGAGGGCTAGAGAGATAATAGAAAAAGAAAAGAAAAATAGAGAATATCAAATAGATGCACAAAGAAAGAATGAGAAATAAAAGAAAGAAGCAGAATGGGTGAAAAAGAAGATTAATAATGAGGAGTAACTGTATTATTAGAAATATTAATAGTAATAATTCATGCAATATATATGTAGTAGGTATAATAAAACTAGAATTAGTACTAATAGCAGATATATTAATAGTAGATGCCATTATTACTATTGTTAGTAATTAAAACATTAGTACTACTAGAAATAGTAATATTTCTAATCTTACAACAAATGGTTATGCAACAATAGTATTAAGTTCTAATAATAGTGGCATATGTGGACTCAATAGTATTATTGAAGCTATTATTGATTAATGTTGGTAACAATGATAATAATAACAATAATACTATGAAGAAATAATGTTTGAATTATTAGTAGTACTAATACAAATCTCTATTTAATCTTATAAATTGATTTTAATATCTTATTAATGAATTTGTGGCAAGTATCCATATGTAATAAATAATAATTCATGAATACGTAAAATTTTTCTCGCTTAACTTTATATTCTATTATAAAAAAGCACCATTCTTTAATTTTATTCCGGATTTTTTTTTAATGTTTCCTATTTTTCTTTATATATATATATTTTTTTTTACAGATTCTCATACATTTAATGTAAAACTTACATTAAGCAGTCAATCATTGGTGGCCGAGTGGTTAGCACAGCTGCCGTACAAGCAGTTGTCCCGAGGTTCGATTCCCAGCTGAAGCTTTGACACATTAAAAAAGAAAACATACATTAAGCACACAATTACATTCAACACTTACAAATAATAAAGCAGTTTGAATTTTTTTTCATTCAATCACTCTTAAAGCAGCTTTTTTCTTCTGAAATTTATGCATGTATTTTTAAAAATTAATATTTGAACACTTAATCATAATCATTATGAATTTATTTTTTTACCACAGTACCATGCAAAAAAGATAGATGATCCTCAATATATGTATTTCTTGCAAATCCAGCACACATCAGTTGGGCCAAAGTATAATCTCCCACACATATATACAATCAGTGTTCAGTTTCTATTAACATATATATAAATGAATTAGTAAATGGGATCACCATTATGTATGTGAAGTTAAATCCACAATGAAGCTGTACCGATGTGCAGCAACCAATCAGACATAGTTCTGCAAGGGATATAAAAACAACAGCACCCCTTCGCAATGTAAATTAATTAATAATGGGATCACTGTTATATAAATGAAGTTAAGTCCACATTTTAGCTGTGGATTTAATTTGACCTATATAACAGTGATCTAATTAACCAATTAATTTATATTTATATCAACCATTAACAATAATAAGTTTATATATATATATATATATATATATATATATATATATATATATATATATATATATATATATATATATATATATATATATATATATAAAGTTTTCTGCATATAAATTCTTTTAACAACTTGGGTTTGAAGTAAAAAGAGCACTTCTTTTTACTTCAACAAAAAAATTACAAAAAGAGCTATTATAGGCTAATGAAGAAACTTGTTTAGCCTTAGGAAGATCATCATTTAGTAATAATTGATAGTTGCCTGGCAACATCAAATGCAAAGTGTTACCTCTGATTACACAGATATAATCTCTTATTTCTGTTCTTTATTACAATAACAATCCATGAAAATATTTAATTCAATATGTCTATATGTATAATGCCTGTTAAGATATGTGCAATTATAAAAATAGAAATTTTTATCGTAGAAAAAAAAAATTATAAAAATAGACGAGAAAAAATATGAATAACAAGCAATGAGCAAATAATCATAAAGTAGTTTAATGCTTTTAAAATCTGAAAGTTGGTTACTTGATGTTAAAAATAAATAGGTGAAAAATTAATAAGGAAGAGATTATTGCACATCCTAGCAAATCTATAATAAAAATCATTGTTAAATATTTTATTAGAAATGTAACTTAATATGAGAAGCATCATGAATATGGAAAAAAAGTTATTTTAAAGATAGATGTAAAAAAGAATGAAAAAAAAAACATTTGAAACAAAAGATTAGCAATGAAGAAATGCAAAGTAAAGAATATTATTTATTAAAAATATCATGAAAAAAAATTGGACTGAATGAGTGCTTAAAAGCTAAAAAATTATTAAAGAAATGTTGGAAAAGGCTGCAGGTTATAAAAGAAAGAAAACCGATTGACAAATTTATGTTTTTAAACAAGGCAAAACTCTCTCCATACAGTAGTGCCACCCTGTGCCAACCAGAGTAATCAATGGATGCCAGAAGACTTGTGCATAAAATCCCTATCTAATGCCTACTCATTCAATATTCCCAGACTAGTTTCTGGCTTGTGGCCTTCATCAGTGAGGAGCTTTGGATCTGAGAGCACTGCACCTAGATGAGATGGTGATCATGTGATGCTTCAATTTATGTTTTGTCATTAAGTTTTGACAAATTGATGTTCATTTGTAAGTATTTGATGTTTCCAATGCTCTCCTTTTCATATATTATTTATGATGTGATAAAGGGTTTGTAGCCACATTCTTGTAATATTTCATTTGCCTCTGATAAATTTCAGCGGCATGTAGTGAGATTAAAAAGAGAAGCTAACTGGAATGGCATGTAATGAGATTAGAGAAAAAGATGAGAATCAAGCTTAGGTGGCAAGTGGTGAGATTGGAGAGAGACAATGAAAATTTCAGTAATGTATGCTGAAATGAAGGAGAGGAGAAGCAAATATCAATGTCATATAGTGAGATTAGAGAAAGGAAAAGCAAGCCTCAGTGGCATCTGATGAGATTAGAGAGAAAAATAGGAAAAGGAAACATATATGGGATGTAGCAAGATTAGCAACAGGAGAAGCAAACTTATGTGACGCGTGCTGAAATTATGAAAAAAAGTAGCAACTCAATTTTTTTTTATTCTTTTAGATAATTGAACATTTTTCATGTTTTTATGAACTTTAAGCAAATTAATTAAATCATAAAAACTAACTGAACTTTAGACTACAAAGGCATAGTCGAGAACATTTGTTTTTTTTCTTCATATGTCAAAGCATTGACCAGGAAGCGAACTCAGGCCAGCTGCTTGGAAGGTAGCTATGCTAACCACTAGGCCACCAATGCTGACTAATTTGTTTTTTTACTCTCTATTTAAAGAAGTTTTTGTGTTACTATAGGTAATATTGTTAGCTGAATGTAGACTTTAATTTTCTCATCTTAATCTATTAGAAACTTATTTATGGAACAACTATGATATTCACAAGTCATATTCCAAAGAACATGCAATAATGTCCACCTCTCTGTATCAAAATGAATCTATTGGTCGCATAAAAGATGGTTACTTTTATCTGATACATACCTAGAAGCAGGAATTATTTTCAAGTTTGTTGGAGAATATGATTTATGAGTTTTTATAGTAATGTATGCAAATTTAATTGTTCCAAACAATAAGTTTAAATTATTAATGTGACATATTTAATTCCCTTAATTTGTTTACTAGATTGAGAAAATTAAAATTGCTAGAATTAAATGTATCCACTTAATGAATAATATTTCTGTAGAGTAATTTTTACTACACCACTCTCATGCGAGGTAGGGACTATTTGCTATCTGCTTTTAACACCTTGTGGAGGAATATAACCATAAACATATAACCAAAGATGTACAAAAGCATGATCCCCAAGATGCACATTTCATGCAGAACCAACACTCACCAGTTGGCCCAGATCGCAATTTCTTTACCTATATTTTTTTTATTGTTCAGAATATAAAGATAGCCAATTACTATAGTTTAATTGACAAGTGTCAAACTGCCTTCACAACTTTGATACAAAGTACTTGGAAGTATATTAATAATTTTTATTAGTTACTTATTAGTCTAGAGATTATCTGCTTAATTAATATTTCTGTAGTATAATTTTCCCTTCACTTTCATATAAGGTGAGGATTGGTTTATGAGGATTGGTTTATATCCTCCTTTAATACCTCATGGAGTAATGCAGTTGTAATACAGAGAGCATACTAATAGCTCAAACAAGCTCTTAATTAATAAGTGTGGTATGAGAAAAATATTTAAAATTTCTATCCAGACACTCTCATCTCCAGACCAACTGGTTTCGAGCTTATGGCTCACGTCAGTGGAGAGCTTTCCACTGACGTGAGCCATAAACTCAAAACCAGTTGGTCTTGAGATGAGAGTGTTCTGGTTAGAGATTTTAAATATTTTCTCATACCACACTTATTAATTAAGAGCTTGTTTGAGCTATTGGTATGCTCTCTGTATTACACTTTTGTAACTACAAGCTTATTAAAAGTAATGTCACATTATATATGATTAGCTTTTTTAATTATTAGTGCAATTGTAAATATATAATCACAGATATTCCCAAGTGCACCTTTTATGCTGAACCAGCAATCCTATCTTACACATATCTTTAGCATTGTTCAGTGTATATAAATAGTGAATTACTACAGTATAATTGATGTGTCAAACTTACTGCCCTCACAACTTTGACACAAATCATTTGAAGAAAGTATATTGATAATTTATATTAGTCATTTATTAGTGTAAGATGTGCATTTTGGGAATAATGCATCTTTTTCAAATGTCTTTGGTCATGTGTTGATGATTACACTCCTACGCAAGATGTTAAAAGTGGATGGAGCCTGTCCCTACATTGTGCAAGAGTGGTGTAGTAAAAATTACATTACAGAAATGGAAAACTTCTAATCTAATGACTGATTAATAAAAATTATTAATTAAATGTATCATTTTTGAATTTGGGCTCCCATGCCTACTATCATTTTTTTTATCAATAAATCTCAGAAATCTAAAGGATTTTGTCAATAAAGACTCAATTATGCAACATATATCAATAGATTTGCTCATTTCAAAATTATAATAGTTCTAATATATATATATATATATATGATCACTAGATGGAGCTTACCAATAACTCTAATCAAGCTTTTATTTTATAAGTCCCAAATGATAAAAACATGTTTTATAAGTGCTGACTTTTGAATTGGGTATTTTAGATCTAGTTTTTGGCATCCCAGTGCTCCACTGAGGTGAGCCATAAGCTCGAAACCAATTGGTCTGGAGATAGGGACCCCCAATAGAGATTTTGAATTTTTTCTCTTTTGGCACTTATAAAATAAAAGCTTGATTAGAGTTATTGGTAAACTCCATCTAGTGATCATAAAACGCAAACTTAAAAGCAAGTTACGAAATTTATAACTTGTTTTAATTATTATAAATGTAGCTTTGAAGGTTTTTGCAATGCTATATATTGCAGAGGCTATTATTATATGGTGAAACTGAGCTGAATTCAGCCCCATATAGCTATCTGGTTTGTTAGGCTGGATTTGAAGACATTTATGTGTCTGATAAATTCATGCTCTCAAATTGATAGAAATGTGTTTTATAAGTGCTGACTTTTAAGTTGGTATTTTAGATCTAGTTTCTGGCATCCCAGTGCTCCACTGAGGTGAGCCATAAGCTTGAAACCAATTGGTCTGGAGATAGGGACCCTCGATAGTAAAGGCAAATTGGAATATTACTCTTACTTTTTATACAAGAATTTTAATAAAAGCATTTGTAATAATACTTGAATTGCAATCAAAATTTTACCATATTATACAATTCATTCAGAATATGTCACAAAATATTGTATAGGCTACTATAAATGTGTGCAAGTACTGTCATGCCTTTATATCATATTATTTGTGAATTTAATTTGAAAATTGTTTCACAAAGAAAAATAATACCATATAATGATAGACATCATTAGCAAATGTTATCAGCCTAGTGTTTGGAAGTACAATTATATGACATTCAATGCTTTTTTTATTTTTCTGAAAAAAAAAAAAGTTAATATAAAATGCTTATTTTTGACATTCTTTCTGAAAAATGTTAAATAAACTTATACATATGATGTGACATATATATATTCTACCAGAGTATGTATACAATTATTAACTATTACGGTAATAAATCTTTTGTACAAAACATTTGTTACTTTGCTGAACCAGACTTTTGATGCAGCATATCTGTCAAAGTATATATAAATTAAGTAATTCATAATTTCAATAAAATTTGAAAATCACAATTGACTATTTCACATGTGCTTTGTTCACATAGTGCTTTGCATTAGCTTAATGGCTGATTATTAATATTACAGTTTATAAAAACATAGCGCTATATAAAAATAAATATCTTAATTGATTATTTATTAGTCTGCTTTCAGAACAAATTATATTTGCATGTTAAATGAAGTTTATTTAAATTTCTTTGAATTAATAATTTTATTTTCTTTTGTCAAGAAGCAATCTTTAGGATCTATGTGAACATATTAGCCCCTAGATAAAATTGTAACTCCATCTTTATTGTAAAAAGGTTGTTTTGACAACAGATTGATAGTGTTGATTATTGATATTGTTAAGATATGGACTGCTGACATGTATTTACACGTATAAATCTATCTATCCTTAAACATTATTAGTTTTATTATTTAAGCAATACAAAATTTCAGTGCAGTTTGGATATTATAATTGACTATTTATTAATCTGTTTTCAGAGCAGAGACCAATTATTAATGGTTCTAATTGTTATTTCAATAAAGTTTCTAAATGGTTGGCAAATACGTTTTAAAAAAAAATATGTTAATAATGATTATAAGTCATGTATTAAGAATAATAGTTTTAATAAATGAAATTAAGGATCTAATGACAGAATATAATAATTATAAATAGTAAATAAAATCAAGGTTCTAGATAGATATTTTACATGCTTCACTTGCGGCAATTATTGATAAAACTTGTTAGAGCTATTAGCACTTAATAATTAGAAATTAACAATGGTATAAATAGATGTTGTTTCACTGTGTACAAATACCAATGTGGATGATATAAAAAGGATAACAATAGAAATATAGATTTACTTGTAGAACAATTAAAAGAGATTATTGAGTTATGTTGCAAAGAAATAACATTTAAACTTAACAATAAATATTATAAACAAAAAAAGGCTTGTTAATGGTAGGGGCATTAAGTGGAGTAATGGGCAGTATTTTATGAAAGATTTAGAGGAGGCATGGTTAAAAAATGAAAATGCTCCAATTTTTATGAAAAGACAGTGAATAATGATATATTAATATTTAACAGAAGTCAAAGACAAATAGATTTTTTATTGAAGATAATAATTTAGATGTAAATATTAATTTTACTCTTGAAAAAATAAATAAATGTACATATTTGAATATAATGTTAATTAAACTGTAAATAACTGGTAGATGTAATATAGAAACATCAATATATAAAAAAAGGAATAGAGATAATAATATTACTAATTGGAACTTTAATATAGATAGGGAATATAAAGTTAATATTGTAAGTTCTAGAGTCCAAAGGATATAAATTATTGTTTAAACAAGAATGATTATTATAGACAAATAAAATTAATAAAAACAAGCTTGTAAATAATGATTACCCAATTAGGTTTATAAATAATAATATAAGATTGACAGAAAGTAAATTTATTTGTAAAAATAACAAGGAATAAAAAGTTTTAATAATGTTGTTAGTTATAATAAAAGTAATTACATGGGTATGAAAATTTGTAATAATAATAAAAAAGTTTAAAATTTAAATAAAATTATTACTAAAATCAATAAAATTTCAATAATATAATAAATTTTAAAAAAATAAAATGAAAAATATAATTAAAAATGTAAATAACAAATATACTAAAAAATATAAAGAAAATACTGATAATGTTATAAATAGGTGTATAAAATTAAATGCAAAAAATGCCAGCTTAATAATATTAAAACTAATTACATTGGGGAAACAAGAATTCTGTTTATAAAAGATTAGCACAACATAAATATGATAAAAATTTACTGGTTTATTTACATTCAATAAAAATAGGGCATGTGTTTGAGAAGGATAGTATTAAAATAATTCAATATACACATGATAAAAGAGAACTAAAAGTCAAAGAAGCTATTCTTATAAATAATATTAAATTTATATTAAATAGAGATTTTGGGATAAAAACATTCTTAATTTAATTAGGACTGAAATAATACTCTCAAATAATAAATTTAAAAGAGTTGTCAAAAAGGGAGCTAATATATAACATTAAAAAAGCAAATGCAGTTGGAAAAGCTGAATAATAATAAGAAGGTGGGTTATGGGATTAGTTAAGTCATAGTATAATAAAATAAAAATAATTAATAATGGATAATAAGTTTAATGATAATAATTTTAAAATTTTATATAGTAGTATTCAGAATGATAATAAAAAATTAATTAAGTAGTAAATGATTATAAGTTTCATAGATTAAATATATTTTGCAGTTTTATTTGCATAATAATATTAATTGATCTAAAATAATTAAGAGGACTTACTGATTTGACTTAGATATAGTATATGTTGAGAATAGTTTAATGTATGTATCTATGTTTAAAGTATATATGTATATATATTAAATATAGATATATTGAAAATGTTTTTATTTATGTATTGTATATAATAGTAATGATATATGTAAGTGTAGTATAAATGAAGATTATATATATATGATATGTATATATTGATATAGGTAATAATATATATATATTGTAATGGGCACAGACGACATTACATTGTTTTTTTATTATTAAACATGAAAAAAATAAAAGTTCGCAAATAAAAATTTCTTTTTTAAGAATTAAAAATTGAAAATTAAAAAATCATCTTAAACTCGTATATATATAAAATCGCACAGATAAAAAAAAAATTTATTAAAATAAAACTTTATTAAAAATATAAAAACTAAATCTTTCAACAAAAAGATTTAGAGATAAAAATATCTTTAAGTTTGGAAAACACATTAATTAATCAGAAATGGAAATGATTATTTTAATTAGTCAAAGTGAACTAGCCTTTGGGCATTTAAATGTATAAGCAATGGTCAGATAGGAAAACAATAGAAACTAATAGCAAATGAGATAAATCCATTGGGAAATTGGACCTCAATGGAAGGATCATCATCAACGATGACGTAATGTCCATTGGATCCTAAAGGTAATATAAAAGGAAAAGTTTGGAAATTATTAGTTAGTTATTATTAAGAGTGGTGATATGTATTAGTGCGGAGTTGTGGGAGAAGGGATTGAAAAGACGCACTCTTCAATCCCTTCAGTTTTGTTAAAAAAGAAATGACATCATTTTCTACATTGAGGACCAGCCAAAGCAAAAGATCTCCAGATGAATAAATAAATCAGCCAACAGAATACCAATCTCTTTAGGACGGCATGGGAATTCATGTTCAAATGGCAAGCAACAGATAAAAGGAACGTTTTGAAATCGTAAGAACTTTTTGAACTCTCAGCTTTAAATATATATAATTAATGAACATTTCTAAACCATAAGAACTTTACTTCTAAACTTGTTCCGTATTTAAAAAAAAAAAAGAAATAGATTCCTATCTGACCAAACTAAATTATTTATTAATTAGGTATAATTTTATTTGATGTATTTCTTTTGTAAATCATTTCCATTTATTTATTTTTTGTTCTTTTAAGTTTTTATTATGATTTCTGTTTTTCGATAAATTAAAATATATAAATATTAAATTTAAGTCGGGCGTGAATGGCTATATAGATTTGTAAAGTTATATAAGGGGAGGGTAATCTTAGGTTATTCGTTTCATAGTTGAATTAGGTCAATGGATTGGATATATTGGTGTAATTAGTAGATGTAGTACGAGATTATCTACGGGCAGAATCGCTATTATATGCCACACACATTCATTTTGCCTATGGGAGGAATTATAAGATGGAGACCACAGTTCCTTTCTATGGAGTTTTTTTTTATTGCTCTCATCGTCAGATAGATGTAATATTCCTATCTGACGAGAAGCAGTTTCTTTTTTTAACCTAACTGTGCTGCCGTATTTGTATTACATTGAACACATCAATATATCAGATGGATTGAAGTTTGGTTTGACTGCAAACCTTTGGCCTAAGGTTAAACAAGGAATGAATATTTTCTTTTCAAATGCAAATCTATGTAGTCTATTCATACTCGACACTGTAAATAAAGATGCATTAAAATTAAGTTGGGTATAGACGCTTGCATGGGTTCGTTACCAGTTAATTATGTTTTTGGTTTTCATATTTGATCAAAATATACTAGACATTCGGTAAATACTGATACCTTACGGTGAGTATCTAAGATGTATTTATGTCTGAGATGTCTTTTAAGTTATTGGTGTCTTGCGGCATCTTACGATGAATGCCATTGGGTTTCTTATAAATTTCCCTTTGCATTTCCATCAATGACTTTATATTTTTATTGTTTATGTTTACTTTGGAATGTTTTTGACCATATAATCTATGAAACCGATCTATACTCAACATTTATAAAACAAACTTTTATAAATCCATCTGTGCGAACTTAATTAAAATGTAAACTTATAATATTACAAAAATTAAAATGTAAATTTAAATTCTAAAATTAAATTAAAATCTAAAATAAAAGTTAAAAATAATGTTAAATGTTAAAGTAAACATGCTAAAATAATAATGTTAAATTATATATATATATATATATATATGTGTGTAAATAAATGTTTGTATGTTAATTACTGGCAGTGGCTTATTTTATTCTTTTTTTAAAATATTCTTAGATAAGAATTTATTGTAAATATAAATCTCTGCTGTTCCATTGGGCTCACGACCGGATATCAAAATTTTAAAATAATTTTTTTTTTGTACTTACATATCTGCCTACTATATAATTTTTTCTAGGTTCAAATGCCTATATGGCACCCTTGTAGTGCAGTTTATGTTAAGTCAAACTCTCCGGATCATTATAATATATATATAAGGAATCATTTACAAGTTTATATGATTAAGTATTTATATATGTTTTGCAGCTCTGAGAAAAATACTGGGCAATCGAAACTGTCTGATGGATTAATATTTAATTTTAATTTTAATAAGTATTGAAAACAAAAAATGGAGAGTGGATTTGTTTGATTTTTTTAAATGATGTTTATTTAAACTTCTTCAAATTAATAATCACAATCTCTTTGGCAAGTTGTAATCTTTAGTATCTATATGAACATAGATCATAGAAAAAAGTGGGTATCCATTTTTATGATAAAAAAGTTGCCTTGGCAACAGATTGAAATTGTTGAATATTATTGATATTGATTAGATGAGAATTGCTTTCATATATTTATATTTGTAAACCTATCTAGCCTTGAGCATTATTAGCTTTATTATTTAAGTAATATATAGTTTCAGTGAAATTTGTAAGTTTTAATTGACAATTTATTGGTATACTTTCAGAATAGTTTGTATTTTCCTGTTTAATGAGGTTTATTTAAACCTTCTTTGAATTAATAAGCTCACTCTTTTTAGTCATGTTGCAATCTTTAGTGTCTCTATAAACATATTGGTCCATAGATAATGGTGGGTATTGACCTTTATTGTAAAAGGATGTTGTCTTGACAACAGGTTGAGATTGTTGTTTGTTATTGATATTGATTAGATGTGGATTGCTTTTATATATTTATATTTAATTGTTAATTAGAGAAGATATAAATTAGTATTAAAGTTTATCAGCTTAACGTTTTCAAGTATCAATGCCTCATATTCATAGCCTTCATAAAATGTATAATAAAATATATGCAAATACAAATATTCAAATAAGCTAGTATTACATAGCCCATTTCTTTGAGATCTCGAAGCAAGTGTCTTTTCTATTAATGGCATGGATGTTTCCATTGATGTAAAATGCCTCCTTTATTTTTCTTTTGTGATCATTTGATTCTGAGCACAATATTATGGGATTGGCGGATGTGAAGTTGTGTCCAGATTGTTTAGCATGCTCAAAAAATACAGAGGATGTGTTGCTGTTTTTCTGAGCTCTGTTAAATGTGTAAATATGTTGAGCCTGTCTAGTATTGATTGTAGTTTCGTTTCACCATAATATATCACATGGCATCTGGCCTGAGGGCAGGCAATAGAGTACACCACGTGTGGGGTGAATGATCGATCAATGTGGTCTTTAGAGTTGTTAATCAATCTATTAGAATTAGGTGGAGTTCTAACTGCTATGTTAAATTTATCGTTTAAGGTTTTCATTAGTTTGTTAGATATTTTAGGAATGTAGGGGATTGTTATTCTAGGTAGATTGGTGCGAGGTATATTATTGTTTATTGTATTATTAAATTTTATGATTTTATTTTTAATAGCTTTGAATTTGAACCCTGCTGCTAATAGATCTTTAATATAGTTGTTTATGTTTTCTTTCCTATCTGCTTCATATTTACATAAATAAAAGTTTCTAAACAAAAATGTGTGGTGTACTCTATTGCCTGCCCTCAGGCCGGATGCCACGCTATATATTATGGTGAAATGAAAGCTTTAATCAATACTAGACTGGCTCAACATATTTACACATTTAACAGAGCTCAGAAAAACAGCAACACATCCTCTATTTTTGGAGCATGCTAAACAATCTGGACACAACTTCACACCCGCCAATCCCATAATATTGTGCTCAGAATCAAATGATCACAAAAGAAAAATAAAGGAGGCATTTTATATCAATGGAAACATCCATGCCATTAATAGAAAAGACACTTGCTTCGAGATCTCGAAGAAATGGGCTATGTAATACTAGCTTATTTGAATATTTGTATTTGCATATATTTTATTATACATTTTATGAAGGCTATGAATATGAGGCATGGAGCCTCAAAAACGTTAAGCCGATAAACTTTAATACTAATTTATATCTTCTCTAATTAACAATTATATATTTTACATAATAGTGAGAAGTAAAGCTGTACTTATATTTGTAAACATATCTAGCTTTGAGCATTATTAGCTTTATTATTTAAGTAATATATAGTTTCAGTGGAATTTGGAAGTTATAATTCACGATTTATTAGTCTACTTTCAGAATAGGTTATATTTGCCTGTTAAATAAGGTTTAATTAAACTTCTTTGAATTAATAATCTCACTCTCTTTTGTCAAGTTGCAATCTTTAATGTCTATATGAACATATTAGGCCATAGGTAAAGATGGATATTCATCATTGTTTTAAAAAAGAGATCATCTTGACAACAGATTAAGATTATTGATTATTATTAGTACTGTTTAGGTGTGGATTACTCTCATGTATTTACATTTATAAACCTATCCTGCCTTGAACATTATTAGTTTTATTATTTAAGTAATACACAGATATATTGCACCATAGATAAAAATATGTAACCATTTTTATTAAACTGAGAGAGTGCAAACCTCTTAAGCGCTTAGCCAATCAGATCGCAAATACTGAGACAGAGAATTTAACAAGAAAAGAGTGGTTCCACTCTCTTCTTTACTTGTCTTTCTGTATATCCAAGCCAGTCCAAAGTACTTAGATTTGAAAGCATGAATCTTAAATATCTTCACACTCAACTCACTGAGTTCAAATTACAAACATACAGTGTGAAATCTTTTGATTTACTATGCAGTAGTTTTTTGATGTTATAACTTGCAGCAATATATGTAAATAATATTTATTTTACAAAGTGCAGACGGTATTAGAAAATTAAACTGAGAGAGTGCAAACCTCTTAAGTGCTTAGCCAATCAGATCACAAATACTGAGACAGAGAATTTAACAAGAAAAGAGTGGTTCCACTCTCTTCTTTACTTGTCTTTCTACATATCCAAGCCAGTCCAAAGTACTTAGATCTGAAAGTGTGAATCTTAAATATCTTCACACTCAACTCACTGAGTTCAAATTATAAACTTACAGCATGAAATCTCTCAGTTTAACCATCTTTATTGTAAATGGAGGTTGCTCTGACAACAGATTAAGATTGTTGAATGTTATTGACATTGGTATTGTTTTAAGTGTTGACTGATTTCATATATTTACACCCACAGACACCCACACATATATATAATTTATTAAGGAAAGTAATGCTTTTGCTTTTTCCATGAACTTCGCACAATTCTTATTTTTTCTTTCTTTTTGCCAGTCATTATCAGTTTTTACAACTTCCAAATATAACATATTCCTCTTTATCCCACTTATCAAAGATAATCGGTTCTTCAAAATTCATTGTAAAGCAAAAATGTCCTATAAAAAGCCCAAAAGATTATGTGGAAAAACATTTAGCTTATTTCTGAATTGTGAAAATTGTATTAACAAACAACTTCACCTAGAATATATTATAATTTTAAAAAAATCCTAATATACAATATATGCATGTGTAAATTGTGCTGTGTATGTATTATGAAGGTACACATTCAAAATATGTATGTACATTAAGATAATGCAACTTAAATTTATGTAAAAGGAAAAAAACCCATTTGTTTAAAGTTGTTCTTTATTTTTATAATTAATTCAGCAATCATCATCATCAAGTTTTTTGTGTCATCAGTGGTTCATTTTAAAAGGTCATCATTGTCTTATAAATCCATTAATGATCTTGGCTTTTTGGAGGAAGTATACCAGGAGTTAATGGTGAAGAATCTCTAGAAAAGTTTAAAATGAATTACTGACTCACTTCTTTGAGTTTCTTGTTATATATTTTATAAGATCTCACTCAGTTGACTTTATGCTGTCCATGACCTCATGATACTAAATCCAATTTCTTTAGTTTTTTTATGCCTGTGTTCTCTATAGGCTTATCTTTTTCATTTCTTTATTGTCTTCCTTCTCTTCATCCTGTTGCATTGATTCCTTGATAGTTAATTCTTCCATGTGTTCTTCAATGTTGTTATCATCAACTTCTGTAAATCCTGATTTCTTGGTTAGGTCAAAAATGGTTTTCTATACGAATGAAAACAGTTCCTTTTTGACTTCTGTGTTTGCAATGAATTGTGGGAAGATTTTCTTCCACATAAGGTTAAGAATTATATTAGTGATTTTGGTTCATGTCTTGCCTATAAAATCAACAGCTGCTTTTATATTGAAGTCCTGCCTAAGTTGTGGAATTGTTTAATTGTCATCCTTACCTAAAGTGTTGACAAAGTGCTATATTACTTGTTGAAGATAGTATGTCTAGAAGGTTGTGATGGTTCCTTGATCCATATGTTGAAGAATTGATGTAATGTTCATTGGTATCAACTGCTGCCATGACTTCAATTGAAAGCATATTTAGCAATAAACTTTTTAAAAGGAAATATATAAATAAAAAATTCAATATCACTAGAAAAGAGCGTATGGTTTTACTGTGCAAACATATTGCAAAATGGAACTACAAAGAGAGAGTAAGCTTATGGTTGACAATTTTTTGTGAATTATTACTTATTGTACTGGAAAAAAGCCATACTGAAGTTTTATTTTTTTTAAAATCACAATCATCTATTATTTATGTGAAATTATTTAGAATTAAAAAAGGCAATGATTAAAAATATCTCACTTAACTGTACTGACATGATCATAAAGACTTGTTATTTATCACCAGTGTAAGAGTAGCTAAATTATAGAACTGTACATGACCAAAATCTAATCATGCAGTTAACTTTGGACAAAATAAAAATTCTGACAGATTAAAATTTTAAAAAAAGTACCCAATGCACTGTAATCAATATTTAAGATTTCTTTTTCAGTATGTACTAAGCAGATCTAAATAAATAGCACTTTATAAACAAATAAGCTAGCTGTAAACCTTTTTAGGGCATGAAACATCACATTTTATTATGTTCAGTAACCATTTTCTTGGACCAACTCATAATTTTTCAAATAATATAGTACATTGTAATGGACCATCAAACATCACATGATCACCATTCTTTTTGCTTACAAAAGCTGTTTTTCACAGAGGCAAAACTCTCCATACAGTAGTGCCACTCAGTGCAAGCCAAAGTAATAAATTGATGTGAAAAGGTTTATGCATAAAATCCCTATCTAGTACCTACTCATCCAATACTGCCAGACTAAGATCTAGATGCAGTGCTTTCAGTTCCAAGGCTCCTCACTCATGAAAATCACAAGTTGGAAACTGGTCTGGGATATTGGATGAGTATGCACTAGATAACTAGATAGAGATTTTATGCACAAACCTTTCTGCATCTATTGATTACTCCAGGTTGCACTGAGTGGTGCTACTGTATGGAGAGTTTCTGCTTCTGTGACATTGTAATTGCAAAGGTATGGCTATTTAAATAAAAATTAAAAGCATGAATCTTCAATTTATGTATATTGCATTTTCATGATACAAAATTTATTATTAAATGCATAGTGCATGAAATTATTTTTTTTTCTTTTTTTTTACCAAAAATGTGTTTATGATAATAGTAGTCTTGATTTGGCTGAAATTAGCATTCATAAAGATTTAACTTTAAAATTGTTCAGCTGAATATTTTAGCTAATATATATACAGTACACAATTGAAAATTAATTATTAATCCTATACTACCACAATTTATTTTTAGTTTTATGCTAAATGAAATTTGTATTTTGTTTGGTACTCTACTTTTGTTAAGTCTGTGATAATGCCATTGTTTGCTAGGATATGTCTGAAAGAAGTTACAAGATTATAATTTAAAATCAAGTAAGTAAATGTTATTTTTAATTTTGATTTAGTAATTTTTGATCATATAAAGTTGATTATTAATTATATATTTAATGAAATTATTTTCTCTCCCATTCTTTTTTTGCTGAAAATAGTTTAGACTTATGATCATAGCAGTTTTGATGCGACTGAAAAGTTCCAATTCAAAATTAGTTATTGAATATTTCAGTTAATACAACACACAATTTAAAATTAATTATTAATAGTGCAGTATATGCCCAAAATTTATTTTTAATTATATGCTGATTGAAATTTGAATTTTTTTTTTAAATTTGATAATGTATTTTTTTATGTTTGAAGTAATGTTCCCTTTTCTTGAATATGTCTAAAACAAATTACATTTAAATATTTTATTTATATAGTGTGATGCTTTTTATATAAATTATAAACAATAATGCAGTTTAAACCATGGCACATGTACTTTACAGATGGAATCACTATTTAAACTGAATACTCTCCTTTCTAAACACAAGATAACATCTTTTTAAAAGATAGAATGGATCTATCTACCTTTTTCATCCAAGCTATATGTATGGGATAATCTGAAGCATTTGGAAATGAGAGTGTGAATATTTTTGATTAATCACTTTAAATTATTAATAATATGATTTTTGTTAATGACGCTCACAAAATTTTAACAATTTACGATACATCATTATTAGATGGAAAGTTAAACATATGTAAATATTTTATTTATATAGTGTGATGTTTTTATATAAATTATAAATAGTAATGTAGCTTAAACCATTACACTATATAAATAAAATATTTACATATGTTTAACTTTCCATCTAATAATGACATATTGTAAATTGTTAAAATTTTGCAAGCGTCATTAATAAAAATCATATGATTAATAATTTAAAGTGATTAATCAAAAATCTCTATGCTCTCATTTCCAAATGCTTCAGATTGGTCTATTTGTATAGCTTGAGTGAAAAAGATAGATTGATCCATTCTATCTTTTAAAAAGACTTTATCTTGTGTTTGGAAATGAGAGTATTCAGTTTAAATAGTGTTCCATCTGTAAAGCGCATGTGCTGTGTTTTAAGCTATGTTATTATTTATAAATTACAATATTATAATTTAAAATTAAGCAAATACTGTGCAGCAAATAATATATTAAACTTATATTTGTAATTTTGATCAAGTAAAGTTTACTATTAATTGCATAATACATGAAATCATTTCCTCCCTCAAAATTACTTGCAATTATAATAACTAAATTTTACGATTATGATAGCCATAATTTTTGCTGCAAGCAAAATACTGTTCATAAGAATATGTCATGAAAATATGTTTTGAATTGCTTAATGTACTGAATAAAGCATATTATATCTTACTTTTGTTATCATTAAGAATGAAAATATTTACTTTGGACAGGTCATTAATGAATGTATTGATTGTCTTGCAAAGTTACTGGATGAAAATGAAATGAAATGCTGTCTATTAATCATATTTTAATTTTATATTTTATAATCAAAATACTGTATACTACAATATTATATACTGTATTGTATATAATAAATAAACTTTATACTGTACATTTTTAGCATAAATGTTGCCATTTTTCTTTTGGGTAACATAAAATCACTACCCTATGATGTCATCTTATAAAATGGCCACCATTTTGTAATTAAAAAAATCTAATTTTTTTAATGATCAATACAGTGAATGATCAATTGTAAATCAAAATAGTGGGTACGAACTGATGACGATTGCTATGGTGAATCCTTACATAAAGATCTGGCACTATGTAAGGTGTATTCGATTTTATTATTTTGATTTTTCATGAGCATTGGGGCATATTTTTTTTAAGTAAGTGAATGATATCACGTCACACCACTTTTATATTTAAAATTTTTAGTTCTTGTTTTCTATTGGTTGAATATTTAATCCTGTTATATATCAATGCTTGTAAGTGCCTCTACAATGATGTTTATAATAACATTCTTTACCCAGTAGATGGCAGATGTGTTTTAGCCAAAATGTTAGGATAGTATTGTGCACTATCCACAAATGAATGTAAATAATATATTAAATATTGCCTAATGCTATGCTAGTAATAATAAATAAAATAAAAAGTCATATAACATTACAATATTAGCCAAAGAAATGAAACTTTACTAAATTCATCCAAAACTATGGTTTCATCTTATAATATATATACTATATAATATTAAATTGTCCAAGCACTTTACCACTGTTACACAATGCTTTATTTACCACCCTTTTTTATAGTTTACAGTTTTGATTATCCTAGCAATCTTCTTCAGAAGTTTATATCTCCTAATCTCAACTGTATGTAAAAAAGGGTGGTAAATAAAGCATTATGTAACAGTGGTAAAGTGCTTGGACAATTTAGTATTATATGGTATACATGTGGCAATGCAATAAGAAAGAGTAATATGAAATATATATATTAAATTAAAGATTTTCATAATCTTATAAATATAAATGTTAAATATAAATGTGAATTTTCAAGTAATAATTTAGATAAATTCTTCGATCAAGATTTAATTAAAGCCATAACCAATTAAAACTAAAAGAGTAAGCTAAAACCGGAAGATCTAACAAAATGTCTGAAATCTTTTAAGCTAAAACAATAACCGCATTATAGTTTAGTACTCAAATAATTTAAGAATTAGTAGTCATAAATAGTATATATATATGGAAGAATTTGAAGTATAATAACTTCTCTGAAATCTCACAAGAAATCAAGTTTCTTCCGTAATGAATTACACATAGTAAATTAAAGACTTTTACAGACTTACAAATATAAACGTTAAATGTAATTGGGAATTTCAATGTAATAATCTAGATAAAATTTTCTAGCTTTAATTGTTTATGACAGAGCCTTGATTTCTTTTCAGATTTCAGAAAAGTTAATAATATTCTTACATTTATATAGTATTCATGTCTAGCTATTAAATTTCACAATAATCTGAGTATTAAACTAGGACAAGGTCAATCTTTTAGTTTAAATTATATATTATAGTATATGGATGTGAGACATGAACATTGAATATGCATAGGGAGAACAAAATTGGTGTTTTTTAAATGAAGTGTTATAGAAGGATGCTTGCTATACTTAGGACACTTAAGATAAGTAATGAATAGGTTTTGAAGAAGTTTAACTACAAAAAGACAACTGTAGGAAATGGCAAAACAATGAAAATTACATTTTGGACATGTAAAAAGGAAAATTACCATACTTGAAATGAATACCATATTTGGTATAGTGAACAAATCAAAAGAAAGAGGATGACCAAGATTTATGAGGTTGACAAATTTTGGAGGCATACAGGAAGGCAAGAAGAAGTTTGTTTACACTGTCACCCATTGTTGAATTGGCTGATCAGGCATTAAATAATAATGATGATGATAACCGCTGTTGTTGGATAGATAATGTGGTTTCGGTTTCTCTTTCTATTTTAATTGGTTATGATCTTGGTATCATCATGACTGAAAAAATTATTTACTTAATTACATGGAAATTCTCATTTGTGTTTAAGGTGACATCTATAAATATATAATATCAACTGAAATAAATATAATAATCAAAATATTCAAAAATAACACTACCAAATTTGAATATATCTATATAAAATTAAACATAAAATCTTCACTATAGCCAGCTTACAGCATGTTGCACCATCTTGAGTAGCAATGAACTGTTAATATTTAAATCTCATTAAAAAGCACATAATAGTAATGTTCCCACATGAATGACTCATTTTAATGTTGTATTTAAGATTGTTTCAAGTACTGGAAGATTAGTTATTAATGGAAAAGATTGTGTTGATAAAATCAATAAATGTAATATTATTTGTAAAGTGATATGCCATTGTGGATCAAGTTATATTGGCGAGACTAAATGTGCATTAAAAAAGAGAATTTGGGAGCGTGAATTATTATATAATAAGTTGTGTCATTCTTTGGATAGATACAAATCTGTTTTGCAGAGCATACGGTGACTTGTAATGAATATTTCTGCATTGATAGTGTTTTTGTTTTACATATGGAAAATGGCTTGAAGAAAAAGAAATTAAGGAGTCATATTGTACAAATATTACAAACAATGTGTTGAATAATCAATGTAATTGTGTGAGTATTCATAATTTATGGAAAGTTATTTATTCATGTAGGAATAATATTGTTATGTGATTTTAATGAGATTTAAATATTAACATTTCGTTGCTACTCAAGATGGTGTAAAATGCCGTAAGCTGGCTATAGTGAAGATTTTAGGTTTAATTTTACATAGGGATATTCAAAATTTGATGTGTTATTTTAGAATATGTATATATACATACTATTAAATACTAAAGGGAATGAAAGTATAAAAGGTTTAAGAGCAGTAATTTATTCTTCTAAATAATCAAGTGGTTCATTATTTACAGATAAATAAAAAGATTAAGTATTAGAAGTGACAAAGATAAAATCACGAGAAGTGATAAAGATAAAGTCATGAGAAGTGACAAAGATAAAGTCATGAGAAATGACAAAGATAAAATCATGAGAAGTGACAAAGATAAAGTCATGAGAAGTGACAAAGATAGTCATGAGAATGACAAAGATAAAGTCATGAGAACTGACAAAAACAGTCATGAAAAGTGACAAAAATAATGTCATGAGAAGTGACAAAGATAAAGTCATGAGAAGTGACAAGGATAAATTCATAAGAAGTGACAAAGATAAAGTCAAGAAGTGACAAAGATAAAGTCATGAAAAGTGACAAAGATAAAGTCATGTGAAGTGACAAAGATAATGTCATGAGAAGTGACAAAGATAAAAGTCATAAGAAGTGACAAAGATAAAGTCATAAGAAATGACAAAGATAAAGTCATGAGAAGTGACAAAGATAAAGTCATGAAAAGTGACAAAAATAAAGCCATGATGATAAATGACAAGAATAAAATCATGAGAAGTGACAAAGATAAAGTCATGAGAAGTGACAAAGATAAAGTCATAAGAAATGTCAAAGATAAAGTCATGAGAAATGACAAAGATAAAGTCATGAGAAGTGACAAAGTTAAAGTCATGAGAAATGACAAAGATAAAGTCATGAGAAATGATAAAGATAAAGTCATGAGAAATGACAAAGATAAAGTCATGAGAAATGACAATGGTAAAGTCATGAAAAGTGATAAAAATAAAATCATGCGAAGTGACAAAGATAAAGTCATGAGAAGTGACAAAGATAAAGTCATAAGAAATGTCAAAGATAAGGTCTGAGAAGTAACAAAGATAAAGTCATGAGAAGCAACAAAGATTAAATTGTGATCCAGAGATATTGATCCAATGTATTGAACCATGTAAGACATTTATTCTACTCCAGAGACATCTATTGCCATGTTGATTAATTAATGGACCTCAATGATATGGCTATTCTGTTCACATTTTTAAACAAGTTTCTGACTTATGACATACTTATGAAAAACTTTGGATATAATGATCATATATATCCAGCAGCCATCTTTGCTTTTCATGTCAAATGTGTTGACCGGGAAGTGAACTCGGGCCAGCTGCTTGGAAGGCAGCTACGCTAACCACTAGGCCACCAATGCTTGACTATCCAGCAGTCATCTTTATTTTCTACAAAAACATTTTCAGCATAAAAAGGATTATTAAAAATGGAAAATATTTATGGAATTTATGATGAAACTGAACAAGATAAAAATCAGAAATCAGGAGGAATACTTAAGTTAGCTAAAACTTCTCTTTGACAAAATTTCCTGACCTCCTACATTTTGTGACAGTATTCTAAAATATAATTTGTAAATTCTATCTGAAGAATCAAGTGATTAGTATTAAGAAAATGCTTTAGTAAAAAATCCACATTAAGAAATAAATAAATATGATTCAAAGTTGACTTATAATTTTTTTTTTCTAGGAGAAATAATAGTCTCAAGTTTCACTATTCCAGCAAATTTTATAAAGCATCCAAAATTTTAAGTGCCAAATTCACCAAAATAATTATGGGCTAGGGGGTCTTGAGCAGTATTTTTGATTGTTGTAAGATAACAATAAATAAGATTCTTTACTCAGCTTCAAAAAAATTAATTATTTAATATTTATGATTGGAAAAAATGTTGCAGTAAGTAAATAACACTAGCATTAATATACAAATTTTAAAGATACATGTTACCAGTATGGTATGTGTAAAAAAATGGTCAGGATACAAAATGTAGTCTATGCTAGTTTCTTTGTTATCAAATTTACTCCATGTGGTTGTATTTTTTTCTCCATATGTCATAGTATCGGCCGAGAGGCGAACCCACATCAACCGTCTGCAACTAACTGCTTGCTTGCAAGGTGGTTGCGCTGACTTCTCGGCTAACAACGCTTGACTGTGGTTGTATTTTTCTCTTTTAATTTTTTAAAAATTTGAATTGCCATATTTACTGGCATATAAGATGCAGGGTCGTTTAAGAAGCACCCCTCTTTTTATGTAAATTTTTAAAAAATAAAATAATTTTCTACATCTTTTCATGAATTTCCATAATGATTTACTGTTCTAATTTTATAGTTATTTATTTCTACAAAAAATGTATCTAGGAAAAACTGTAGTAGATATCTTTTAATCTTTATCCTCAAAACTCAGAAATTCATCTCCAGAGCTAAACCTTTTGAAGATTATCTATTTTCTTAACTGTATGTTATTTACCTTGTGGATAGATTTCTATTTTTGAGAGAACTTTTTTGATATATTTTAACTATTTAATTTTAAAATAATTTTTTAAAAATTATGAGAATATTATTTTGAATGTTTTTCTTTGATATTTGATATGGTTATGAGAGTATATACATTTATATTAACCATTCGAAACCACTCAACACTTAAACAATTCCAATATAGATAACAATCAACAATCTCAAATTGTTGTCAAGGCAACCTCCTTTTAACAATAAAGTATGACTATGTTTTGTATTCTTAACTAGCTTATATGCATGCTTACATACAAGAGTATATCTAAATAGTTTTTTGTTTCACAAAAGAACAAAATGTAATAGAATACTTATTTATGTATATTAATATAAACCAGAAGTTTTAGGCTGACTGAAATTTCAGTTCATAATTTTGATTACCAGCACATAAGACACACCCCATATATCAGCTGTATTTTGAGAGGGAAAAGTGCATCCTATATGCCAGAAAATACAGTAATATATTGTAGCAGCTGATCTTAGCCCAAGATCGAGCTTCACTGTTCTACCACTTAACCCACATTTTATCCTGTTTTTCATCACATATATATAAACTATATGTATATTTCTGAGAAGCGTCTATAAAAATTTATAAATATAAATCTCAAATAAAAATTTTCTTTAATTTTAAATATTAACTTTTATGGATGTGACTCAGATATATACATATATTAATGGAGCTTTTATGTAGATAAAAGCACAAACAAATCATATAAATAATTTTGTATTTTTTTTTAACTAATGTTATTTATTTTATAAATATTTATCTTCATATAATTACACAAATATTCAAGATGGAAGATGCAGTCATTAACTGTCCAAGAGTAATTAAAGGGGTGGGATTCATGTTTTTAAAAGGAATTTTTTAATTAAAGTTAATGAAAGTAAAATTTAAAACAAAGCTAATTGATTTTAGTTAGCTGTTAACATTTTTATCAAATTTATTTCCAATCTGGAAATTGATTTGAATTTATTTTTAGATAGTTATCTAACAATTGCATCTCCACTAACAATAGAGAAAATATTTCTGTAAATTAAATAATAATTAGAGTTAAGAAGTTTAATTAAAAACATTCTTTGAATACCTCAAAGTTTGTATAAATAGGGCCAAAAATCTATTGTGTCAGAGTTCGGTCAATAGTCATTAACCGACTTCATGTCGGTTTGATTTTTAAAAAGAGGGGCTTAAGCCACCTTCCCTTCCATCTTCAGCCTGACTCTCACCGTACAGAGATGTAGCTCCTATCGCTCATTTGTGCACATGCCTTCAAAGAACCACCGAGGCCAAGAGACATGTTAAATCAAAGAATGCTACCTGCCACAGAAGACTCATGCCTACTTCATCCCATAGAGTTATGAGGTAACAAATCTCAAGCCATTACAATTGTCTTACATGAATCCTAACTCTTTAAAATTAATGTTTTCTTTATGTTAAACCTCCTTTTAAATGCTAATCAGTGAGCATATTAAACTAATAATTATTTCCTTGGTATCGATTTTCTATAACCTAATCCAATATTATAAAACTTTTCATCCAACTCATGCTTTTTCTTATCCTTATAATTTAGTGCAGTTATGATTTATTTTTAATGATATTTTTATATTTTTCATTTAATTTTATTTGTAAATGCTAATCACACCCAGTCTTACAAACTTCTATATCCTGCTGTGGAATAGAAAAAGGGGGGGGGGGAAATTAATGAGTTCTTATTTATTTATTTCTAAATAGTTCATAAGACTGAGTTTTTCTTGTAAAATGAATATATGCTTTTTTTAAAAAAATATATTTTATCGTAAAATTTATACAAAATGTACAAATACTTTGCAATCTGGGGTGGATATTGGTGTCGGTTAATTTATTGATTTCGTTATTGATCATCATCGCCAAAAGGCTGGTGAACAAATTCTATTTTGTTGTTTGCGCTTTTAAGTGCATGAATTTTAGTTTTTTTTATATATTTAAACAAAATAGTATTGATTCAAGAAGGGGGAGAAATGCATGCTTCATTAATTATAGTTTTAACTTCTGATTAGTGATTCTATCTTACACTGGTCATTATTTTAACATGTCATTATATATTTGTTAACGTCAAATTATTAATAAGCCACATAGGGCTTGATCCAATTCGCCTGTACCTCATTCCAGGGAGTCACAATCATCTTCATTCATCATTCTTCTCCTCCAAGTATATATTTATATACTGCTTTGATTCACCTGCACCTCATTCTAGGGATTCAAAGCCTTGTTTTTGTTATTGTTCTCATTCATAACAGAAGTCTAAGTCTACTTCTGGAACTTACATGTCAGTGTAGTTGAAGCTCTGCATGGACTTACTGTAAACCGGATCCATAGCAACTTCCTACCAATCTTTTTCCTCTTTCGGTCCTGCTTTAGCATAAAGCTGTCTAACCATCTTAATAATCGGAGAATGACCTTTTCTTGGCCAAAGCTGCCATTTTTCTCTCTCACACTGACAATGCTAACATCACAATTTCTTATAGTTCGTTTTTCTTTTAGCCTGTTTGACAAAATAAATCATAATTATATGTGATAATGAAACGTTTTGCTCTTTAAATATTTTTTGTTGGAGTTTAGATCCAACTTCCCATGAAGCTGCCCTCCCCTTTATTAAAATAAGCCATTCCCATATGTATAGAGTTCCGCTATATTCTATTGTTAAATGCTGAAAATGTAAAATAAATAATGTTTTAGTCTACTTAATGATCAAAATGTATCTTTATTTTTATTGTTACAAATAAAGTCGAGAAATGAAAATAAACTTATGTATGAAATGCCAAGGGCATCCTACTAAAATTGTATAATCAGCGAAACTCTATCATATCTTAATATGTATTATTCTTCATTTATAGACGTCCACCAAAAGACCCAGATCCATTTCGTAATATGAATTAAAATCCTATTTTTAAATATACGTTCAGTATTGTAACCACCGCACTAAATTGATATTTGTTAAAATAAAATTGTAGCAAGTTTGTTAAATGTTTGTAATGAAAACAAAGTTTAAATGTGTGAAGTTGATTATATATATAAAAATCATCTTGAATTTTTGACAAAATAAATATTTATATTTTTAAACTTTAATCTAGTTGTTTGAATCTCCTTAATAATATATTTATTTATGTATGGTTTTAACTTATATCTTGGGTTCACTCAATCTCTCATTATCATCATCAGCTGAGTTCTCATCCAAAACGTTGTAGCACTGGGCTGGGATAGAATGAATTTATGTGGTATCACCGGAAGTGTTGTCCGTAATGTTATAGATTTGGGGAATGGGCAAATAGGCTAGAATTCATGATTGTCCCTGACCTGTGTATCTCGGGCATGATTGGATTTGGGAAACTTTTGCTCAGATTTTAAGTCTTGTTGGATGGACATACATTTTCGACCGGTACAATATTTTGGAACATTCTGTTATATCTACCCATACAGGGATTAGAGTTTAAATTCAAAGTTCTAGAACATCCTGTGAATAGCAGTAGGTAAATAATATTAGCATTTACATTTCAGAATTTTAAATTTTTATAGAATTACAAATAGATGAGTTTTTATACTCAGATTTAAAAAAATCATTTAACAGTTATCAAGAGGAAATAATGTTGCCATAGGTAAAAAAATTTAGTATCTTATCCTGATTAGCTTCATGGTTTATATCTTGCAAATAAAAGTGTCAATCATTTATAAAAGTCAAAGCAGGTTTCTATATGAATATACTCAATAAAACATTGGTTTACTTTTCTTAAGCAATGGTAATTGACATTAAGCACTTAGAGATGCTGAGTAAGGAAAGCTTAACAGTGAATAATATTTTTAACAAATATCATAGTCTTAGCAAAAGAATACATGAATTGTAGGTGGAGGGTATAATATAAATATCATGTAAATTATAAGCAAATATACTTAAAAGCCCACTTTTTAGAGGGGGGAGGGCCAGAATTCTTTTTTATTGATAGCATTGGCATTGTTGGAAATATGCCAAGACTTTTATTTTACATTTTGCATCATTCTTTTCTAGACATGTAACACTTATTGCAATAGATTCAAGTATGGCCAAGTTGATTTGACTTTGCAACAAGACTGTCCCAACGCCAATATACGTACAAAAGGGCCAAAAACAATACAGACCATAAATCCATATTTCTTGAACATGAAAACCAACTTGACAATACCTTTGAACCTATTGCAGCCAGAATTGTATGTATAAAAAAGATTGATGCAAAACATAAAATAAAGGGGGCTTGGCATATTGCCAATGCCAATGCTATAAATAAAAAAAATCCTGCTTACCCCTTTCTAAAATGTGGGGCATATAAGCATATTTACATATAATTTATATAATATTTATATTGTTACATATAGAGCTCGCAAATAAGCTCTTAACAAGCTTTGCAGAATATCCCCAACCCCAGACCAATTTCTGCTACTGGCTTCCTCAATGAGAAGCTTGGATATTCAAGCATTAGATTAAAAATACCAGGACAAGCCCAGCACTTTATCTAATGGATAAGTATTAAGTAGAAAATCTGAAATTTTCAGACACCCATATGTCTTCCAATCCAGCTATCTAACTTAAGAAGCCATATGGAACTGAACCAAGTTCAGATACACCATATATTAATAACTTTAGCAATATAAAATCACCAAAGCCTTAATAACAAAAAATAAAATTACAAAGAAATCAAGTCATATGTCACATGACCTAATTTATATTTATATTGGTATTTATATTATACCCTTCATCTACAATTCATGTATTAATTGCAATGATTATGATATCTGGCAAATATATTGAAAGTACACTAAGAACACTATATTAATATTATTCACTGTTAAGCTTTTCTTGCTTAGCATCTCCAAGTGCTTAAACACCAATGAATGTTTTCAGTTTAACCATTTTCATATTTATTTCAGAATAAAGCCAGAAGTTGAGGTTGATGGAAAAAGATTTGTAAACTAAAATATAGATTGTCTACTTAATGAATAATATCTCATGTAGGATCTATCTGCTTTTAATACCTTGTGGAGGGGGGGGTAATCATAAACATATGACTAAATACATGTGAGGAAGATATATGATCCTCAAGATGCACATTTTATGATGAAGCAGCACTTATTGACTCAGATCACAATATATTATCTTTATCATTATTCAATATATATTTGTATAGTCAATTACTCCAGTTTAATTGATAAGTGTCAAACTTAACCATTCTCATAACTTTGACCCAAACCACTTAATGGAAGTAAATTAATAATTTTTATTAGTCATTTATTAAACTGGAGATTGTCCATTTAATGAATATTACTTTTGTAGTATAATTTTTATTACACCACTCTCATCCAAGATAGGGACTGTTTCTATCTGCTTTTAACATCTTGTGAAGGGATGTAATTACAAACATTTGACCAAAGACATAGGAAAAAGGTGTATGACCCCCTAGATGCATAGCACTCTCATGCAAGATAAGGACTGATTTCTATCTTTTCTAACACCTTGTGGAAGGATGTAAACATAAACATATGATCAAAAACATACGAAAAATGTATGCTCCCCAAGTTGCACAATACGAAATGTGCATTTGGGGGATTATATAACTTTTTCATATCATACCATTTACACTTTTTTAGACACTTTATCAATACTTTTATTTGTGTTAAACTAACAGTTTCAGCTGTCCTGCAGTCATCATCAGAGCTCTTGTTAATTCTTGTTAAAGAGTTGGATTTTGGAAATAGAATTAACAAGAACTCTGATGATGACTTCAGGATGGTCGAAACTGTTAGTTTAATACAAATAAAAGTATTGATAAAGTGTTTAAAAATGTGTAAATGGTATATGTTATAATAGAAATCAATACATAGGAAAAGAAGAAGTAGAAAACCTTTTCATATGTCTTTGATCACATGTTTATAATTAGATCTCCCCAAAAATGTGCATCATGAAGATCATATCTTTTTTTCATGTGACCTTGGTTGATTACATCCCTCCACAAAATGTTAAAAGCAGATACAAATCGGTCTTTAGCTTGCATTAGAGCGGGTGGAGATCACATACGGTTTTTCATATGACTTTAGTCATATGTTTATGACCACATCCCCCTACAGTATCTTAAAAGTGGATAAAAACCAGTCTCAACTTTACATGTGGAGTAGTGAATATTCATTACGAGTATAATGATTTAATCTAAAGAATGACTAATAAAATTATTAATAGACTGTCCACTCTCCCTCTTTTTTTAAATGACTATATTAAATGCTTAATAATTTAAACCAATAATTATAAAGAATTATGGGTTGTCTACTCCCGGGCAATAAAGCCATATGTTTTTTTTTTTTTTTTAATATTAAATATTTAAGCAAATTCATTGCAATTAAATTGTTACATAAAATTGGAACTTTAAATTATTCTTTATAAGTTATGAAAAGCTGGTGAGTTTTAATATTAAAAAAACTGCTTTGAATCGCATCACAAGTGGTTAAATAAAATTTTAAAATGAAATGTAAATTAACATATCACATTATATATATATTTTAAAGATAAAATTATTATTTTTAAAACATATCTTTTTCACTTAGGAGTTGGCAAACTAATTTGAAAAAAGCTACATTTAGTTAGAAATCTTTGTAAAACAAATTATATTTTTATTGTAAAGAAAATAGTATTTCTATAATTAGATTCTGTTTGTCAGTATATAAATAACTGTTAATTTGATTTTTAAAAAAACAGAACAAGTTTAAAGTTTTAAAATAGTTTAAAGTTACACTTTTTAAATTGATTAATTATTCGCTAGGTGACGCTATCCTATCAAAGATGAATGGTATTACAACAGTCACGTGGTTGGAAAATGAATTTGAAAAAAAGAAAGTTGATGGAGAACTATTATTCGATATTATTTTTTTCTTTAAAAAAAATAATTATAATTTTATTGCTATTTGTTCATCCTCTCCTACTTAAATACAGCAATATAAAATAAAAGCAAAAAACATAAAAAATAAAACAGTTAAAAAACACACCTATTTATTACCTTGTTCTCAGGGTAATAAAAATAGTTTTATTACATTGTAAACAAACTAAAAATACAATTTCTGGTTTATAAATAAATTAAAGTTCAAAACGAATATTTGTTCGCTAAATAGGTAAAGCAGTATTATTTATAAAATTATTTTAATATATAGAGCACAGAATGATGTTGATTACCTGAAAACTATACCCAAAATGTCAATTAAGTGAACTACTTAGTTTTCTCTATGATTTATTCTTATCACACTTGTTGTTTTACTAAAGCATTTTAATTATTTCCAATTGTTTAATTATTTGCAGATATGTATATGTCCAAATCAAAGAAGGGTTTAACAAGAAACGAGGATTATTACCATCTAAAAATATATCCTTCCATGTTAAATAACATGCTGTACATTATTGTTGAAGGGATGATGGAGGAAAAGCCATCAAGGAAACATCCATGACCGAATATATGGATGCAGTTAGAGAGAAATGGTCCTATAGATATATAAAAGATATGGGGATAGAAAAATGAACTTACAGTTGGAAAAAAGATTAAAACAGGCAGAACTCATCATACAGTAGTGCCACTCAGTGCAAGCCAGAGTAATCAATGGATGCCAGAAGTCTTGTGCATAAAATACCAATCTAGTGCCTACTCATCCAATATCCCCAGACTAGTTTTTAGTCTGTAGCTTTTGGCAGTGAGAAGCCTTGGATCTGAGAGCACTGCACTGGACTAGTTTCTAGGTTGTGGCTTTTGTCAGTGAGGTGCCTTGGATCTGAGGGCACTGCACCAGTGCAGTGCTTTCAGATCCAAGGCTCCTCACTGACAAAAGCCACAAGTTAGAAACTAGTTTGGATATATTGGATGAGTAGACACTAGATAGGATTTTATGCACAAGCCTTCTGGCATCCATTGATTACTCTGGATTGCATTTAGTAGCATTACTGTATGGAGAGTTTTGCCTGTTTTAATAACAGTTATGAGCAAGCATAAGAAATGTTTATCATGTGATGTTTAGTGGTTTAAGAAAGAAAGATGTGTATACAGTAAAAGATTGATTTGACAATGGATTTATCATTAAAAAAACGTGATTGTAGCTTAACAAATTGTCAGAATATTTAAGACTTATCTTAATTACATTAATAAATTTGAACTTAAATTTTTTTGTAAATATATACATATATATATTATTGC
The DNA here is from genome assembly GCA_028023455.1 of Epiperipatus broadwayi. Taxonomy (NCBI): domain Eukaryota; kingdom Metazoa; phylum Onychophora; class Udeonychophora; order Euonychophora; family Peripatidae; genus Epiperipatus; species Epiperipatus broadwayi. Next base: position 33,653,884 of record JAQFVV010006198.1, read on the forward strand.
AACAACAACAGCAACAACAAAGAGAACATTCTTCCAATTTTTCATACTTTTCAAAGTTGATTGAATAATATAAAAAAATGTATGAGATAATTAGAACAATACCACATGTCCACCATTTTTTATGTGTATATAATCTATTAAACAGTAGCAATTCTCTTCAAATAGTAGTGTTACCCAATAATCAATATATGCTAGAATATTTGTGTATCAAATCCTATCTAATGCCTACTTATCCAATATCTCTATGCTAATTTCTAGTTTTTGATCTTTATCAATGAGGAGCCTTGGATCTGAGTAGAAACTAGATAGGGATTTTGATGCATAAACTTTCTAGCATTCATTGACTACTGTGGCTTGCACTAGATGGCTTTGAAGAAACTTGCTACTATAATTAGAACTGTTTAGCCTCTCACTTTTAATGTAAACTCACAGATTGTATAATAATCTTATATAATTATTATTTGCAAGTTTTAAAAAAGTATACATTTTTACATTTATGAAAATCATATAATTTAATAATAAGCAATTAAATAAAATGTAATCCTTTGTTTTATTTTGATATATTCTTATCTGTTAAACCACAAAACATCACATGATCACCATCTTTTATGCTAGCACATAACTGTTATTAAACAGGCAAAACTTTCCATACAGTAATGCCACCCTGTGCCAACCAGAGTAATCAATGGATGCCAGAAGGCTAGTGTATAATATCCCTATCTAGTGCCTACTCATCCAATATCCCCAGACTAGTTTCTGCCTAATAGGATAGTGGTGGCTATGGTTGTTAAAGAGCCAAGGACACCAAAATGTATGGGTGCTGCACTGAGTTCAGACCCATATGACTATATAACTATTGAGCTTAGATTAAAAATATTATTGTGTTTTTAATTTCATTCGCATAGTTTTGTAGTTAAGTAGAGATAAAAGGTGGCTGCTGGAGGGTTGCATTAGATCCTAAGGTCTAAGTGCCGTGCTCTCAGATCCAAGGCTCCTCACTGACGAAGGCCACAAGCCAGAAACTAATCTGAGGATATTGGATGAGTAGGACTAGATGGGGATTTTATGCACCTGCCTTCTGGCATCCATTGATTACTCTGGTTGGCACAGAGTGGCACTACTGTATGGAGAGTTTTGCCTGTTTAATATTCTTATCTGACTGTTAAATTAAACTTTGTTTAGCCTAATTTATTTAATGCTCTGATTTTGAAATGGATTATATGGCTTCTAATTTAGATGAAGCATGAGGTTTTTCAAAACATTTTAATTAATATTTTTTTAAATCAATTATTTTCATAATACTTCATATTTTAAAAAGTAATATAAATAATCTTGCAAGAGAACATATTGTTTTTTCTAATCTAGGTATTCTCATGTATGTATATATAGAATAATGCTTGTCCCAATTAGTCCAAAAATTAATATCCCACTGTAGAATAATAATCCAATAATTATAAAGTGTGTTATATTACATTTCAGAAGATACAGAAAAATTCAATCTACAATTACATGCATAACAATTTAAAAAATAACAACACTAGATCAAACTTAAGTACTCAATAGCTCATTGCATAGGAAAGATATTTCTAGCACTCCTTGCATAGGAAAGATATTGCTAGCATTCTTTACAAAAGAATAATCCAAGAAAAAGCATTTTTATGAGCCAATTGAGAGTTGGTAAGTATTTTATGGTTATTCTTTTGCTAGAGGTCATTGACTGACTAATAAATAAATGGGTGATGATCTTGAATAACTAAGAGCAATATGCCCCCCCCCCTTCCCCAAAAAAATTGTAAGCTTCCTTAAAAGCACTTATTTGTCTGAGGAAAAATATAAAATTAAATGTGGGTTTGAGCTTTCAGATAGCAACCAGATGTGCTAACCAATATACTACAGCCATTGTAACAATAAATACAATATTGTTACAATTTTACAAGTGTCAAAATTATTCTATCCACAACTTTGACACCATCCACTCTAGATAAATACCGTAATGATTATCAATGTAAACCAAAATGTAACAATTCACTATTGATAAATACTGTTGTAATGGTAAGAATTGTCCCTCCATGCAACAAAATCTAGAACACAGGCAAAATACCCTAAAGCTGATCAAATCCAGATACAAAGCTGATCAAATCCGGATACTGGGATCCAGAATCCAACCATCATTCAATCCTTTCACTTCTGCTCAATGATTTAATACCCTATGGATGACATTCCTCAACTTACACAGACACTCAATTCACCCTCGGTCCGGCAGTCACCCCCGGTGGAACAAGAGACTCGTAAATTAACTAGTTTATCACTGATTTGGTCAGACATATACACATATGGCTAAGTAATTAATTATAGAACTTAACAGACTGATCTACATATATATGAAATGGTGTATGTGCAATTAAATATAGAGTTAGATAAAATGAACTCACAGACAATAAAATATGGAAACGAGTTATAATTTTAAATATTATTAATTTAATAAAACAATAACAAATAATAAATCAAAACATAAAAAATTATGTGATGGAAACGTGAGATATGATGCTCGCAGGTGTTAGATAACTAATGAGATTAATGTTATATATCTCATTATAAGCGTTTAATAAAGTGTAGTGCGGTATTGGAATTTCATGCCTATATTAATTAATATGCCAAATTTCTAGCTCTTATGTAGTCTGCTAGATCATATGGAACTTTCCAGCCAAAGTTATATAACTAACTTTAATAGCACTCCTATGATGTCTATCTATACAAAGTTAAATCGAGCATGTAATTAGGCTCAGAGAAACGCAGGTTAACGTGTTAACCTAGATTAGGGTATACACTAATGCTAGATAAGCATTTAATATAAAATGGAGAGAAAACTGGCTTATGATAAGTTTATCTACATATTAAAATATTAATTAAGCAAAAATATGTGAATGGGTCATTATTCATGGGCTTCAGTCTCAAATACTCGGTTTGCCCTAAAACCACTCAACTTGCTATGAATATGAACATTAGTAGTTCAGGTAGTCAGATAAGCATTATGAATCATCTAGGTCCTTGTGCCCTAGTTCTAAAAGTGTGCTTGAACCCGAACTAAAGTGGATGAATGTGACCTCCACCAGCAAATCATCAAGAATCATGCAGCAAGCAGATAAGTGTACATTGCATACTTTGTAAGGACACATCCGCAACTTATACATATATATAATGCAATTGCGTAAAATTACATTATCGTGCCTTAAAATTAGATAGTGTTTATTTGCATATCTATACAATCCAGTTCTCAAATTTAGTATTTCAAATATACTATGTAGGGACTAAATTAATTAGTAACCTTGTTTAATATTATAAATAAATATATAAATAGTTAGGACAAAGCATATTTGCGGGGTAATTATGAATAAAACATTAAAATATGCTTTGAGAATATCTCTATGGCTAGTTTCTATGATGTATGAGTTACATATATAAATAGTTATAATTCATAACTAGAATTAAGCAAACTACATAAAATAATTAGATAACTGATTATTGTAATATTAATACCCAAAACTTAATCAATAAAATAATAATATGATCTCAAAACAGCGAGTGAGAAAGAAGAAGAATAATTCAATTATTTAGTATTTATTATAGTGAAGATTTGAAATTATCTTCGCAGATTGATAAGTTAAAATTATATTTATAAATACTTGCAGTTTCGAGTCATTTGGCATATTAAATACATATAACATTAAAATGATAAAATCATAGAATAAATCGAATAGATTTAGAAATAGGCATAAAAAGACTGCAGGAAATTATACATTTAAAATAGATTATTAGAGTTTTACATTTTAAAAGAGAATTCAGGTTTTACAACCAGGCAAGATTAAGCATTTAACAGTCTTCTTTGTAGATTTTAGTAAAGGTGTTTGGGAAAGGCAGATTTAATAAATAGCTAGCTTTTAAAAGAAAGAAACAAAAGTCACAGTTTATAAACAGAGCTCTGAGAGAAAATTTACCCTTTAGTTGTTTCTATTGCAGTTAGTTCTGGAGCACTTGGGAGGATATTAATTGGACACTTTTGATGATGATTTAAAGTTAATAGAGATTTTCCACAGGCTAGTTTTGCTGGTCATGGCATTAGGTTTCATTGGACCAAAGTTCTCCATTCACTGTGAGGAGAGGCGGTGAAATATTGCCACCCTACTTGATCATTTTTAAGGTAAAGCCAGCATAGGTTTCGCTTACAGTTCACGTAATATATATATGATCTCTTCCTTGGTAACAAAACTTTTAGTATTTATACTTTTTAAACTCTGGCCACTTGTTAATTTTTATGAGCTTGAATGTAGCTGAAAAGTCCATTTATTTATTTTAGCAAAACATATTGAATGGTTACAACCATTAGAAGAACTCATTTATTTATTTTAGAAAAACAATTTTAGTTATAACAAGTAATTTAGATTTTGTTTTTCTGCCTATTTTATTATTAACATTTTATATTTACCAAATAAAGTCCATGCTATTTTAGGACTGATGCATGACATACTTTAAAATCTGTTTACAAGATCAAATGTTATTTTGACAAAATTACCTTCATAATTAGTAGAAGACTAATTTTATAACCATACCTGTAGAATAACAGGAAATATACGTATGCGATTTCAATAATAAAGCAAATAAAATTGTCTAATAATTTAAGTAAAATATTTCTTAAACTAGAAATATTTATAAAATGAATATATATATATATATATATATATATCTGTAATATATATCATTAACATAACAATAATTTAAACTAAAATATTTCTTAAATTAGAGATATTTATAAAATGGATACATATCTGTAATCTATACATATACTATTAAATTACAGACATACAGCTTGCATATATATATATATACATGATTTTGCATATATAATGATTTAATTTTATTTAAATGGGTACACTGAGAGGGTTTAAACCTGGCATATGGATAGATGTATGGGTAAAATAAATGAAACAGGCAGATGGATGAAACTGACTGGTTCACTGTACATATAGTAAAGTTATATATGAGAGATGGTGACCTAGACAACTAATTGACTCAGCATGAAATGTATCTTGGGGTCATTTATCTTTTATTGTATCATTATTCATATGATTTTAAAAGAATGTGTGGTTTAACACACACATGTACATCTTAATTTTCAAAAATTCATTCTATGTATAAATAAATATAAAGGAAACTTCATAACATAGTAGTTAACACAATTGCCTTTTTATATCCATAATCTGAGATTGAATATGGGCTCAGATTGTAAACAATAATTAGATTTTTTTCTCAAGTCCCTATTCTAGCTAACCGAACAATTATTGGTTGTACATGGATATCTAACTATTCTTACTTAGAAAGTGGAACAAGAAAGAAAAACTATACCCCTCCCCCTCCACACACACACTTAGCTAATTTGGTGAGTATTATCTTCTTTTGTAGGGATCTTTATTCTACAGTGAGTTATTTAAAGGGATTACATGTACATACAATTACATGGAGCTATGAAAATTCGGTTACCATAGCAATACATTAATCAGTACAGGTAAGAAATTTTATAATAAAATAAATTAGGCACATGCACAACAAGTAATAAACCATGGATAAGTTTTCCATACATATTGAAGCTATCACACACAAAATAAAGAAAATGTGCTTTAATACATGCAATGTAAGTCTGAGAATCTCCCACCTCCAAAATGGACTATTAAATAATACAAAGGATATATTCCAGGATCAAACCTTTCAGATTGTTTATAAAAGTGAATGCAGCAATGATTCGTGTAGATCTGTATACTATGGGAAGTCTAGTGCAAATATTGCAACCAGAATCTCACAATACAAGTACTTATACAAATATGCAAAAGATGATTCTGAATATAAATCTATCATCTTAGAGCATAAACAACAGCCTGGCCATTTAAACATTAAGGTTGTCTGTACTAAATGTGATGACAGAAAGCTAAAGATAAAAGAAGCACAGTTTATTTCTAATAATTTCCACACAATCAATAATAAAGGAAATAGTTTGGCATATGCAAATTACCAATTTACATAAATTAGCATGCCATATAAATTGTAAAATGCATCCTGCAGCTCATGAGTGCTATGAATCTGATTTCATCAGCTGAAACTGCAGTCAGCCATTGCCTCCATATATATACTGAATAAAATTTATTTGTAGCCAATGTTGAAATAAATCAATTCCAATTGTATGTATACTAAAACATTTAAATACTAAAATCAATGCTCTAATTTAACTTATTTACTAGAGTAATCTGAGCATTGAAAACCAACTAGATTTAAATATTATTCACTCATGACATTCTCCAATTTATCTCATTTTCTTTTTAACATTAAATAAATCACTACTAGTATATTATAAAGGGGATTTGAACACAGACTTTCAAACTTCTTTCAGCTATCCACTCTATCTTATATAACTGATACACACAATCATTTACATGTGAAAAAAATAAATGATTTCCAATATGTGTATTTTATGCTGAACCAGCACTCATTAGTTAGCCCATCCCATCATCTCTCACACATATATACAATCAATGCTCAGTTTATATTAAGATAGCAAATCCATTAAAGTTTGAGGATTTACCATCTTAATATAAACCGAGTACTTATTGTATATATATATATGTGTGTGTGTGTGTGTGTGTTTGTGTGTGTGTGAAAGTTGATAGTCTGAACCAAATGATGAGTGCTGGTTCAGTATGAAATACATATATTGGAGATCACTTATTTTTTTCATATGTATGTGATTATGTGTATCAGTTATATAAGATGGCGTGGAAAGCTGAAAAAAGTTTGAAAGTCTGTGATCAAACCCCCTATCATTTTTAACATTTATTAATTCTTCAGCTTTGTTAAGCCAATAGAATTTTTTTGACATTTTTCAGAAATGATGTTATAATATATATATATAAATGAAAGCATTTCCATTATTAGATACAATTGGTGGACCTTCTTTTTCAAAGGACAATCCCAATAAAAACAATCTCATAAAGTTCATCACACGTAGCTGCCATCAAAGGAAAATTTATGAGACAGACCCACAAATATTTTTAATGCCCCTTTTTTAATTTTATATTTAAAATATTACCAAATCAGCCTATTTATTTTACCCCCCCCCCCCGAAAAAAAAACTCTGGGAAGATTTTGTCTAATAAGAAAAATATTGCTCAAGATGAAATAATTCATAACTTTAATATCGACTGATGGCAAATTTATTTACAAAGTGAAATTTCCCCAATTAAAAAAAAGAGATTAAGAAGCAGATGTTTTTTTTAAGAAAGGAAAAAATTGAAAATGATGCAACAAATTTGAAATATAGTAAACAGAATATCTTGTGTTTGAAATAAATACATGGATCACTATTAAAAAACAGATTTTAAAAAAATATGAATCTTCATATATATCATTCAAAACCAATCAATACATAGACAATCCCAATATCAATAATAATCAACAATTTCAAACTGTTGTCAAGGCAACCTTCTTTTAATACTAAAAGAAGAATTCCACCTTTATAAATGGTCAGACCATTTATATATAGAAATAATATTTGTAATGACAAATTTGGTAAAAGAAATACATATTCAGCAAATATAGCCGAGATGCCAGGTATAGTTGCTGAGATGTAATATGCAATTTCAGATATAAAGAAATGAATCACCATAAAAAGATGATATAGTAACAGAAATAGTTAAAGCTTGTGGTAATGAATTAATAAAAAATTTGACTTGTTTACAAGAGGCTTAAATTACATATATATGAATTTAGGTAAAAGAGAAAAGACATCCGATTCTTTTCTCTTAATAAAGTTTTATCTTGTTTTTTTTTGGATTGAGAGTACTTTAATAAACCAGTGTTGGCTTTTAATCTAATGTATTACATAATATTAATTGCTGGGAAAGTTTATGTATATCATTAAAAACCAGTCAATACTTAGACAATCCCAATATCAACAACAATCAACAATTTCAACTTGTTGTCAAGGCAACCTTCTTTTAACAGTAAAGGTGGAAATCCATCTTTATTAATAGTCCAATATACTTATATAGACACTAAAGATTGCAACTTGACCACAGAGATTGAAATTCTTGATACTTAATATTAATTATTGATATATAATATTAAAAATACACACCCTTTTATGGCTAATGCACTAAAAAACAAAATACATTTTTTTCTTGAATTGGTTGTTGAAATATAAGTATGGGGTAATCATAATTAATTAATTTTAAATTTTATTAAGAAATTTATGATCCAACTATACCCCATTCTTTTATTTCAAGTTACATATAATAATCAAAATTATGGCTCAAGAAAAAAAAAATTATTTCCTTTTACTGTAATAATAATAGTCAGCCATTAAGCTAATGCACATGCACTTTGTGGATTTTTAACTATAAATGAATACTCTCATGTCCAAACACAAGATAAAGTCTTTGTGAAAAGATAGAATGAATCCATCTATCCTTTTATTATATTAGTCATTTAGTAAAACAAAATCATTTTTAAAAATATATTTTATATATATAATATGTTATCAATCTATTTTTTTCAATTTCTCAAACTCATTTAACATAAATAAAAAAGTTATCCATATTCAAATTTAAAAACTGAGAATCTTAAAAATATTGTCACATTTCCAATATTTGAAACAATATTTTGACCTTCCAATATTGTTATATTGTACCACCCTGAAGTGCTGGAGAGAGGGGGTATAATGAGTACAAATTATAATAATCAGCAGCTTATCACTTTCGAGGTGAGTTGCCTCATACCAAACTTGAGTACAAATTTTGGCAAAAACTCTTTTGGTAGTAGTAAGTTAAAATCAATTATGAGAATTTTGTTTTTATTAAGACAATGATTTAAAAAAGCAATTTTTACATAAACAATCCAATGAGAAATTAATATTTTATCCTTGATTTCTTTTTTTTCTGTTTTAATTAACTGTAAACACCCCTAATTTTTTTTTATCAAATTAAATGAAAGAATTTGCTTAAAAATCTACAGTGTCATTTATTGTGTATGACCCAAAGCCTACTGAACTAATTTGATTATGTTTTGAAAAGTGGCCTGCCAAACACTGTTAGGTTTTATAATCTTAAAATATTTCATTGTTGCATTGACATGGAGGCTGAACATGTGTTCAAAATTTGGAAGAAATTTGTTCAGTAGAAATAGGTTAAAAATTAGTTATAAAAACAAACAAACACATTTTAAGTTAAATAAAAGCATTTAAAAACAGATTATGAAGAGAATTTTTTTTAAAAAATTATACATCTATTAAGTTATTATCTATTTTTTTTTTTTACAAACTTTTATTAAATTTTATGAGAAAATTACTCATTCAAGAAAGCAAGCAGGATTTAGAAGTGGATTTATTTTCTTTTGAAAATAAAAACATTAAAACATCACATGATTGCCATTTTCTATGCTTACACAACTGCTGAAACAATAGCAAACTCTTCATACAGTAGTGGCACCCAATGCAAGCCTAGTAATCAATGGAGGAAAAAACCTTGCATCCTTTGATTACTAAGGCTTGCACTAGGTGGCACCAAGGTATGGAGAGTTTGCTACTGCTTTTACAATTTGTATAGTGTGTGATGAGAGCACTTTACACATGATGATATGTTAGACTACTTCCATCATCTAAAATTAATTATTAAATGTCTTTTAAAGAAATCAAACTTTCTTTGCCCTTTTAACTGTTAATAACAATCCATTAGAATGATTATCTATCAGTTATTATTAAGAAAACCCTCTTAGACAATAACATCAAAAAACTCATTAAAATAGCAAACGATTATAAATACTGTAGTGCATCCACACACACCAGGGCTAGCAGACAAATTAAAGAAAATCTGAAATCAATATAGCATTAAACAGCTTTACAAATCCATAATACATTATGAGGAATTCTAACCTCATTAAAACCTAAACTGGAAATGTTGGAATAAATTGCATCTATGAAATACCATATAAATATTTGAGTTGTATAGCTGGGTTTGAAGACATGTATGCAATGTTATATTGCTAAGATTATTAATATATGGTATGGATGAAGATCTATCATCCCCATATAGCTATTTGAGTTGGATAGCTGGATTTAAAGACATGTAGATGTCTGAAAATTTCAGATTTTCCAGTCAATAGATAACTATAAGGGCTTGGCTTTGGGTTGGTATTTTTAGATCTAGTGTCTGAACCTACCTTGGCACCTCTCTGAGAAGTGCTAAAGCACAAAACCATGGTCAGGGGTTTGGGGAGGTTTCTGACAGAGATATTTTAAATGCTGGCTCTGGCTATGCATTTATCACAAAGCTTGTTGAGGAATTGGCAATCCTCATTGTTTATAACTTACAAGCTTAAGAGAGTATGGTTATGTGATCTATGACTCTTATTTTGACTATTTATAGTCTCTGCCTTAAGTATTATGTGATGTTATATTGCTAAGACTACTAATATATGGAATGGCTGAAGATCTATCAGCCCCATATAGCGATTTGAGTTGGATAGCTGGGTTTGAAGACATGTAGGGGTCTGAAATTTTCAGATTTTTCACTCAATAGATTACTTTTAGATAAGTGCTTGGCTTTGGGTTGGTATTTTTAGACCTAGTATCTGAACCTACCCTGGCACCTCTCTGAGGAGTGCCAAAGCACAAAACCATGGTCAAAGGTTTGTGGGGGGGGGTCCTGACAGAGATATTTTAAATGCTGGCTCTGGCTAAGCATTTATCACAAAGCTTGTTGAGGAATTGGCAATCCTCATTGTTTATAACTTACAAGCTTAAGAAAGTAGGGTCATGTGATCTATGACTCTTATTTTGATTATTATATACCTGTATCAATATATGTAATATATAGGAAATATGAGCATAGACTTTCACACCACTGACCACTCACCATATTAATAGTTATATAATAAGCCTCTATCTGTTATTACATAGTAGAGATGTCTTCCCATCCCTTGTATATGTATTAAATGGATTATGTCCTGTACATGAGGGGTCAGATTGACTTTAGGTCAATATGGATGTGACAAGAATCTTGGCCTCAAGGTGGCCTTTGAGTGTTCCATCTTCAGATTTTCAATTGAATGAATGGTTGAAAATTTGAAGTGTGGAGTGAAGCCTGTCCATTAAAGTATAAAGATTGGCTATCTTAATATATATCTGAGCACTTATTGCATATATGTGTGGATATGATAATCTGGACCAACTGATGATTGCTGCTTTAGCATGAAATACATATATTGGTGATTATTTATCTTTTCAATATATATGTGTTCAAGTTTATCAGTGATATGAGATAGAGTGGTGGATGGTGTGAAAGTCTGTGCTCATAATCTCCTAAAAAGAAAAAGAAATAATTTTTTACCTGAATTTACATAATATTCTGATCCAGATAAAGTTTTTACAGTAAAGCTTCCACTGCTAATTTTGCATTTTAAACTATGCTATAATGTCACACAAAAATCCTGGCATGACTAATCCATGTCACATGTACTTCTTTAAGTGTTGACCTGTGACTATTTTTCTACTATCAACCTACAAAACAGGCAAAACTCTCTATACAGGAGTGCCACTCAATGCAAACCATAGTAATCAATGGATGAAGAAGTTTTGTGCACAAAATCCCTATCCAGTATCTACTCTTCCAACATTCCAGACTAGTTTTTAGCTGGAGGCTTTTATCAGTGTGGAGCCTTGGATCTGAGAGCACTGTACCTAGATCTTAGGATTTAATGCAATCCTCTAAGAGCCATCTTTTATCTCTAATTAACTACAAAACTATGAGTTTAAAATTGAAATCACAATAATCTTTTCAATCCAAGCTCAGTAGCTTATGTAGTCATATACTAGTCTGGTGATATTGGATGAGTAGGCACTAGATAGAGATTTTATGCCCAAGCATTCTGGCATCCATTGATTACTCTGGTTTGCATTGAGTGGCACTATTGTATGAAGAGTTTTGCCTGTTTTAACAACAGTTATGAGAAAGCATAAGAAATGGTGATCATGTGATATTTGATGGCTTAATACCAATCCTGCCTAAAAGGATAGTGCTGGTTATGGTTATTAAAGAACAAAAGACACCAAAATGTATGGATACTGCACTGAGTTTAGACCTATATGATTGTATAAGCTACTGATCTTGTATTGAAAATATTATTGTGTTTTCAATTTTAAACTCATAGTTTTGTAGTTAAGTAGAGATAAAAGGTGTGTTCCAGAGGGTTGCATTAGATCCTAAGATCTAGGTACAGTGCTCTTAGATCCAAGGCTCCTCACTAATAAAAGCTACAAGCTAGAAACCAGTCTGTGGATAATGGATAAGTATGCACTCGATAGGGATTTTATGTATAAGCCTTCTGGCATCCACTGATTACTCTGGCTTGCACTGTGTGGCATTATTATATGGAGAGTTTTTTCTGTTTTTAAAACATGTATGAGCAAGCAAATGTCACCATGATCATGTGATATTTTTGAATGCAACAAAGGTAGTATTAAATTTTGGGAACTACCCACTACTGAATAGGATGCAATCCATTACTTCCAAAAATATGGTATCCTGACATAAAAAAAAAACTGTGTGACTATGGCAATAATATGATCCTTTACATCTTTATTTTGAATAATCAATGGCATTGTTACTTTGTAAGTAATGAGTAGAAAATAGTATCCATAAGGAAACATGATTCCAGATCTCCAGAAATATCTCCGTCAGTGTGGTAAGATTTATATACAGCTGGTTGTGACAATTGACATCCATCAAATAATGCAAAGACCAAATAGAAATGATATCCAAAACCATCATTGGCTGGAAAACTATCTTTGAAAAATCTGTGAGACCCAGAGAAGGTGGTCAAATTTGACAAAAACTCTTTAGTAAATACAAAAACCAGGCTGACCAAATCCTTCTAGAGCAGTGAATGTTCAGAGGATTCTGCAGATACCAATGCTTCATTGTCAGAATTGTTAGAATTCCTGACAGAACAGTGCTGACTATCATGCAAGCTATTAAAGAGAATTTCAAAGAGGACTCCACAATTTAATCAAATTGTTGGAAATCCTATAAAGTAAATGAACTGCGAGCTGCCAGTTATGAGCATTTTGGGGTAAACCATAATTATAACTTCATAGACCTAGAAATTGGTGTCTACACACAGAATATAAGAATGACTTTGGGATTCAGCCAAATGGTGGAATAAAAACAAGGACCATGCATCAGATTTTGATTCCTATTTGTCTGAATTTATGTGGAGGTGATTATACAAACAAAAGGACATTTTTATATTAGAAAATATCAGAATCTTCAGTCCAACCCAGTGATTGTCTCTTTTTTTATTATAATAAACATGCTTCTCATTATACATGTTTCTTTTTTTTTCTTTTTTTTAAATAAAATTTTAGTCGTGGATTTTGGAGTACAAAAGACAAATTATTAACTTTGTCTGAATATCCCATGCAGGCACTGTTTTACAAAATCACAAATTAAAATAAATTATCATTGGATGAAAACATCAAAACAGGTCTAATACCAAAGTATCATAAAATGGAATGATAGAATGTCATTTATTATAACAACTATGCTTTGGAATACTAGGGGCACAAATCAAAACATTTACAGGCACTTAAAAAATTTGAAAAATCAGCATGCTACCAGTGTAAGACAATATACCAATCAAATGTCATTATTAATTCAAACTAATAGTTTCACTTTTCAAAACCTTATGATCTCTATATATTTATTACTGTCAAACATCAGACAAATCTGAGATAACAATTTTTATTCTCTCTATGATATAAATTATAATTAATTTTAAAAATGAAATACAATATATTTTAATAATGGGATTAAAGATAATGGAACAATGAATTTAAAACTTAAAATGAGAACAACTATTGTATTTATAAGAGCTGATAGAACTTTTTAATAGAATACTTCACACGTGACTGACTGAGATATCCAAGTTATTGAAATGTATTGTACCTTTTTTACACGTGTCCTCTATAAATAAATATATTTATAAATTAATGAGATATTCCCCCATCTTTACTTTGATAAATAACTAATAGAAGAGAATGGTTTAATCAAAATATATATTATGACAATATGTTAATAATTTTTATTAGTCATTCATTAGACTAGAGATTACCCACAGAATAAATATTTCTGTAGTGTAATTTCCGCTACATCACTCTCACACAAGATAGAGACTGTTTTCTATCCACTTTTAACACCATGTGGAAAAATGTAATTTATAAACATATGGCCAAAGATGTGTGAAAAAGATATCTTTGGTCATATGTATGGACCATATGTTTATGATTACACCCCTTTACAAGGTGATAAAAGCGGATAAAAACTTGTCCATACCTTGTATAGAGTGGTGTATTGAATATTACTCTATGGAAATCACATATATTGTGACAGTAATTTTTATTTTTCCAATACCTTTTGTTTATTATTTAGGAAAATAAGAGTGAGGGTTAGCATCATTAATTTTTTAAAAATGAAATTAATTTAACCTTATAACAAGTGAGGTATTAGGCTTTTGTAATAATTTAACCTTGAGAGAAATCTCACTTTTTGACATTGTTATTTTGGCAAAAGAAAGGGGAGTCTCTCTCATCTTTGCTGCAATTCCTGTCCTGTCCACTTGCTCAGCAATAGACTTTTCAAATACTCTGCTTCCATTCTTCTTGGCTTCATATGCAGTGTATTTATAAATGGATGTAGTCAATGCTGTGAGCATGTGGAAGAGTTCTTTTAGTTCTTACTTGTGCCCATGTCTTTGCCTACATTTTAAAATTTTAATTAATTATTGTTATTACTTTAAAATCTATTATTGATCTATTTATTTACAGTTATAAAATACAAATTTGAAATAACAGCAACTGTATTAATTACAAACATTTTGCTAGTATGAAGGATTACAATTTATGGAAATGGACTTCCAAGGGATGTGAAAGGAAGAAAGGTTTAGAAATCACTGCTTTAGAGGATTATGGATATTTTTAAACTAATGGGTATTATTAAAGTGGATATTATTAAAATATGCCTTTACTAATTTATATACAGATTTACAATTTGCTTATATTGAATGTACTCCAAATTTCATTCCTATATGTGTAAATAGAGAGATTAGAACTTAGGATTTTTCAATATATATTGGTTCTCCACTGTATCTCAAGCAACAGATCACATGATCACATTCACGCGAAAAAGATAGATGATCCCCAATATAAGTATTTCTCATATATGTGGTAATGTGATCAGTTGCTTGAGATAGAGTGGGAAATGAATATAGACTGAAAAATTCTAAGTTCAAATCCCTCTACTTACAGATCTATAACTTGTACTATTTTTCATTGCTTTTGTGTATATTTTTATAAATAATTTGCACAAAAATATAAACTCTAAACGTAACTGTAGGTCTTATCAAATTCATCATTTATACTGACTCAAATTTATTTCTTTTTTTAAAAAAAAAGAGCACAGACTTATAATCATCACTGAAATTTATTGTTTTGTTTCTATGATTCATAAACCTTTAGCTCTTGACTATACTATTTGGCCATTGAATTACGTAGCCCGAGGATAATTTAAAAATTATAAAATTTGAAAATAAGAAGTATATTTAAAAAATTTGATTTAAAAAATAACTATATCTTAACGAATTCACTGATATAATCTTTAAAATTTCTTAACTTTAATAATTCGATATACTTAAGAACTCTTTAAAATTATATGGCATAGAAGAGCGTAATTTAAAACAATAACAAAAAGCATATTTTTCAATTCTCAGTTTTCTATTATTAGTAGTATTAATTTTTAAAACATCATCTGGATTCCTGCAGAAATTTAAAATATACAAAATTAATAAATTAACAATTTTTGTCTAATTTATAAAAGCAAAAATCATTATCATATGTTTTTATTGAAGCCTATTCTCCATATTAATGATAGATTTATGAGATAATGTTTCTGAATTGAAGCTCAAATGTGTCGTTTCTGGTGTCCAAATATCACATGTCCTCTGAGTAACTAACTATCTGATCACTTTATTTAAAATTCTGAATCAGGATAATAACAATGCTGTTTTACAAATATCTAATAATAGTAATTGAAAGAAAGACATAAATACCATTCATTCGTTTTAAAAATGAGCTTTTTAAAAAGCAGGGTTAAAAATTCTTCAGTTGTTTTATGATGTACCTAACTCATTGTCAGAAACAACTGTTATTAAAATTAGTTAATCAGTCTCTACGCAGAAAACTTAACATACATAGTTTCTATAGCAATTATGTATACAATATATATATATATTCATTGTTAAATGCAGGATAAAATTAGATGGTCAATAGATGACCATTGGTCTTCTCCAACACTTGCTGTGTATTATATCACTTTAACAATTTACACTATCACGTGATTACCATCTCCTAAGCTTACATAAGTTGTTAAAACCATAGCAAACTTTTCCCTACAGTTATGCCAAACAGTGCAAACCTTAGTAATCAATGGATGCAACTCAGTCATTATTCCCACACTAGTTTTAACTTCTGGATTCCATCAATGAGGAGCCTTGGATATGAGAGCACTGCAAGTAGATCTTAAGATCTAATGCAACACTGCCCTCAGAACTATAACATGATGGTGACTGTGTTTTTAAGAAACCAAAGATACCAAAATATATAGATACTGAATTGGATTTAGATCTATATGACTACACAAGTGAATGGGCAAATTGAAACATAGTGTTTTCATCTTGGATTTATATAAGTGGCTGCTGGTGAGTTGCATTAGATCATAAGATCTAGGTGCAGTGCTCTCAGATCCAAAGCTCTTCACTGATAAAAGCCACAAACTAGAAACTAGTCTGGGGATATTAGATGAGTAGGCACTAGATAGGAATTTTATGCACAAGCCTTCTGGTATCTATTGATTACTCTGTCTTGCATTGAGTGGCACTATTGTATGGAGAGTTTTGCCTGTTTTAATAACAGTTATGAGCAAGCATAAGAAATGTTGATCATGTGATGTTTAGTGGTTTAATACCAATCCTGCCTAATAGGATAGTGGTGGCTATGATTATTAAAGAACCAAAGACACCAAAATGTATGGGTACTGAACCGAGTTCAGACCTATATGACTATATAAGCTACTGATCTTGGGTTGAAAATATTGTTTTCAATTTTAAACTCATAGTTTTGTAGTTAAGTAGAGATAAAAGATGGCTGCTAGAGGGTTGCATTAAATCCTAATATCTAGGTGCAGTGCTCTCAGATCCAAGACTTCTCACTAATGAAGGCCATGAGCCAGAAACTAGTCTGGAGATATTGAATGAGTAGGCACTAGATAGGGATTTTATGCTCAAACTTTCTTGCATCCATTGATTGTTAAGGCTTGCACTAGATGGCACTACTGGAAAGTTTGCTACTGTTTTAACAACTTAATTGGGCAATCAAATTTAGACTTGCAACATAAAATATCAAAGCTCATTACATCATCAAATATTTACATTTAACTCATGTTTTGCTAATTTAAAAAAGAAAAAAATATTGGCATAGATCAAATTTTTCCATTGTTCATTCTCAGAAATTCTAGGAAAACTGGGGGGGGGGGGGAGTATCGTTTTATACACATTTAACCTCACTCTTCTAATCTTATATTTGTCACTCACTTCTCATGGTATATCTATTCTCTTTATACAGTAGAGTTTTAAAAATTAAATTATACCAATATCTTTTAACTTTTTTAAAAAACATTTGCACACACAAAAAACTAGGAATTAGTTTGTCTCTTCTAATTATTTAATTTATTTGTTTTAAAGTACGATTTATAAATTTTATTATTAGAAGAAATTAATTATAATATTTATTTATAATCCAATATTGCAGCTTGAGTTTCTAAGATTTATTTTGTATTACGAAATAGAAATCTCAAATTACTTATCAAATGCCTCCAGCTGAGTATGAATCAAGTTGCAAGTTGAGACAAATATAATAAAAATAAATAGCATATATTATAGCACTTATATGAGTGTGTGTTATCAAAAATAATATATATATGTCCATTTGTTGCTTACGGTGGTAACACCTATAAAATAATTTTAGTGACAGATGTGTGTCTTTTACCACTATCTTCATCATCATCAGTTATATATCCAAAGATAGATCTCACAACTTACGTAAGATTTCCTTCACCTTTTTCTTCCTTCTGCTCTAAGCTTTAGATTTTTGTAACTACTTTCATTATCATTATCCGTATTTTTAAATCACTAAATATCACCTGATCAGCATTCTTCATGCTTACGCAAGCTGGTAATATAGAGGCAAAACTCTCCAAAGACACAAAAATGTACAGATGCTGAAATGAGTTCGGATCTACATGACTATATAAGTAAATAAGCTTGCATTGAAAACATTATTGTGTTTTCATTTTGGACTTAAAGCTTTATAGTTAGTTAATAAGATAAAAAGTGGCTACTGGAGAGTGACATTAGATTTTAAGATTTAGGTGCAGTGTTCTCAGATCCAAGGCTCATCACTGATGAAAGCCACAAGCTAGAAACTAGTCTGGGGATGTTGGATGAGTAGTCATTAGATAGGGATTTTGTGTATAAACCATTCTGCATCCATTGATTATTCTGGTTTTCACCAAGTAGTGCTATTGTATGGAGAGTTTTGCCTCTGTATACCTGTTTTTGTTGTTGTTGTTGTTTTACAATGAAATTACAACAAATGAAATAATTGGACCGTGCAATTTAATATATAATAGTGAAATTTGACTTGGGAAGATTTCTTGAGAATTATAATGATTCCAATTGCTATAAAGAAAAAAGCTGTTAGATATGAACAATTAAAACAGGCAAAACTCACTATATGTATTGCTCAGAAATGGTGATCATGTGAAGATATGAACAATACAGGAAAATAAATTTATTATCTCATGTCTCAAAAATATTAATGAGAATTTTAACTCAAAGAATTTATGGGAAAATGGAATTTTATATTGGAGAAGACCACTTTGGTTTCAGAAATGGAAAAGTACAAGAGATGTTTTTGCTGTTGTTAGAACCATTGCAGAGAGATATATTGAAAAAAGTAAAGAAATTGGTATAGGTTTTGTAAATTTGGAAAAAATAGAGTAATTTTGATTTAAACTTATGATCATCTTGAAAAATAAAGGAGTATTTTGGTAAGAGAAGATTGTATTATGAAAGCTGAGAAGAGAATAAGAGATAGACTGGAGAACAAGTCTGAAGAAGTGAATATAGAAAGAAAATTTAGACAATGTACTGCTTGTTATCTGTGCTTTTTAATGTTTATTTAAAAACATGTTGGATAAATATTTAGACTGTGAAGGAATTGTTGGATGTAGAATAATAAAATATATAAGATTTGCAGATAATATGGTTCTTGTAGCTGAGGATGAAAAGTGTCTTCAGAATATGTTGAATAAATTAGAAGGATCTATGGAATATGGAATAAAGATTAATATTGAAAAGACTAAGTGTTTATGGATAGGGAGAGAAGCAAACGGACTGCAAATTGGAACCCATGAAGACATGGTTCAATAGGTAAAGGGATTTAGATATTTGGGTAGTTGGTTTAGTGAGGATGGAAGAAGTGAAGATGAAGTTAAAAGAATAGCATTAGCATAGGAGGTATTTATTAAGAGAAAGAAAATATTATGTGGATCTTTGAAAAGAGAATTAAAGTAAAGATTGATTAAATACTATGAATGGAGTGTTATTTTGTATGGTTGTGAATTGTAGACAATTAGTTAAAAAAAATTAGGAACAGATTGAAAATCTTTAAGATGTGGTCATGGAGAAAGATGAATAAAATGACAAATAAAGAAGTTTTGGAAAGAGTAAATGAAAAAAGAAGATTGAGGAAATTAGAGATACAAAGAGAAACTGGATTGGCATATATTAAGAATGAAGAATTTAATGAAAGGTCTTTTAAAAGAAATGATGAATGGAAAAAAAAGAATGAAAGACATGGGATATGTGGAATTGAAGATCTGAACAATGAAGAGAATGGACTAGGGAAATGGATGAACTTGTAATGTGAATGATCTCTGGACCTACCCATATGACAGAATACTATTGATGATGATGATTGATGATCTAAAACATAGACTTTATTATTATTTTGTTTAAAAAATCCCCAACTTTTTTCATGCTTTGCTGCATTGTTTCTAGTGGATCTTTACAAAAAGAAGAAACACTTCTTGGAATGCACTTTTCACAACATTTTATTAACAGTTTTGACTGATTAGCAGTTTTCTTCAGATATTTAAAATATCTTTTATCTTGCTTTTTTGAAGTATTGAGAAATATTTTAAATATCCAAAGCAGACTGCTAATTAAACAAAACTTTGTATTTAAAAAAGTTTATAAATAATCAAATGATTAGTTACAGAACAATCATATTATGTTCGAACATTCAAAATGATAGATTAAAAGTTTTAAGTACCTTTAGCTCTTAAGTCTATCTCTCCATTACTATGTTAAACTACATAGTATGGTGTACTGAACTCAGGAGTTAGAATTCTGAAACATCACACAATCATTGAAACAACTAACCATTTGATTTTGGTAAACATTTATTGATCTTATTTCTTCTTCTTTTAATTATTTAATATGTGTTTTATTTTATTTTGATTAATATAATGGCTGGTCAAAATAGAAAACAATTCAGTTTTATCAATGCTTTTTTCATCACAACTTTTATGATGAGTGAAAGTTGTTTGTGAAATGCACGCATAGTGAAAAATGCCAATTGAATTTCGGCATTCATCGATGATTGTGATGTAGTGGAGTCAAGATAGAGACATTAATAAAAACCAAAAAATAAATAAAAACTGTACTATTAACTTATCTTCCAATGTAAACCTCTTCAAAGTTGTGTCATATCAAAAATACCTCATTCAATTTAATAATAAACAAAATTATCTTCTCTATCTTCAATTCTTATGTATGCCTATAAATGACATGATTTGATAATTTTAGAATCTATGCATTTCTGGTCTCAGTGGCCTAATATTTCAAATAATTTTCAAATACACCTGGCTCTCATTTTATGCAGTAGATAGGTTCCACAGAAAACCCGCATTAAAAAAAATTGCATAAAAATAGACTTAACTTATCTTGAAAAATGGGGGATAGGTTCTGTAATTTTCAGAATTCGCATAAAAGCAACAAGGAAAAATTACTTTAAAATTCGCATTAAAAAAATAAGCAAATAAAGTATGACTAGTAAAAAAATTCAAATATTTGAAAAAAATTAATACAAGACAACCTTTTTTACATTTTTTATTAACTACAGTATTTAATTTTACATTTTTCATACATATTTTAATCATTACCACTAGCGTTCATTTGTAAACTGGTAAGAAATCATATTCGATGTGATGTATTGTGGCTTCTCCTTAAATGAAGTCAAGAATCTCTCAGATGTTATGCTCAGAGAAAACCTGTTACCCACTTGATTTTTATACCTGATGTGATGTACAACTAGCGCCACTTTGAGTCTTGTGCTGTGTTAATGATTTTCTGTTTCTATATTAAAAAAATAAAATTGCAATCAAAACAAAAAGATTATACATTATCATTAGAAAGATTATTTTCAGTTTATAAAATCTTTATTTTTTATTTTAAAAATCTAAAAGGTTATTTATTTCTGTTATATATCGCAAAATACATTTTAAAAGTTTAAATTTTTTGAATATTTATTGCAATATTTTTATATGTAAGTATAAATCTATTATTATTATTATTTATTCATTAGTATAAATAGGTTGTTTACATAGAAGCTAAGATTCTCAATACAGCTTCAGGCCATATTCATGTTAGCTGCTAATATAACATTATATTTTTGAAAAAAAAAGTATTTCTAGTCAAAATAAGTTATTAATAATTTAAATTTCTTGATATCTAATAAATATAGTGAAATATGAAAGATATTAAGAAGAAACATGAATCACATAACTTCAAAATTGCATTAAAATAATCCGCATAAAATGAGACCCAGGTGTACACCTCTCAAAAGGCTTCAACAAATAACTGCATCTTAATGATTATGGGAATTATTTAAATTTATGATGTAGCTGTAAAATAAGATGACCAAATAAATTATGTTAAGAAAATGGCAAGAAATAAATACTGATAATTAAATATTTTCATGGATTGTTATTATAATAAAGAATAGAAATGAAATTATAAACAGAGATAACTTTTTGACTTTTGTTGTTGCCAGGAAACTATCATTTACTACTAATTAGCAATCTTTCTGAGGCTAAAAACATGTTTCTCCATTAACCTATAATAGCTGTTTTGTTGGGTTTTCTGGCAACAACAAAAGGCAAAAATTTATCTCTGTTTACATGGATGTAATCTCCTTATTTCCTTCTTTATTACTATTGATAATGATCAAGGGTTATCACTTGACTAATTAATCTGTTGTGTGGTTACTCAACCTGCATTCAGGCTGTGAACCCAATATACTGTTGACAATCAACTGTCATTGTATTTTGTTGTCTAATTACTCAATATGCTTTTGAGCAAAGAAGTTAACACATACACAAGTACAGTATCTAATTTTTTAATATGGCATTAAAAAATGCTATGTAATGGCATTAACAAATTCATAAAGTAATATAAGATTATTCACGAAGTAATATAAGATTTGTTCTTAGCTTTACTTATTAAGAAAAAAATAGCTATGTTTATTCCTGCTGTATTAATTTTCAAATTAATTTAATTTAGAATTTATATTAACATTTTTTAGATAAGCCTCAAGTTTAGCATCATCTTCCCTAAGAACAATATTTGATAACAAATTGTATATTTTTCATGATATTTTAAATTAAAGGGATAATGTTAACAAAGGTTCATTATGACATATTTCTCCCATCAGTAATAAATGTCATATTATATTACAATTAGACTTTTTATTTTTAATTAGTGCATCAATACTCATTAATTTTGGACTTTAATCTTCTAGACTATCACAAGACCACTATTTCCTATGCTTACACAAGATGTTAAAACTAGTAAACGTTCCATACAATAGTACCACACAATACTCTCAGATAAAAGATTCCTCATTGATGAAAGCTACAAACTAGAATCCAGTCTGGAAATATTGGATGAATAGACACTAGATAGATATTTTATGCATAAAACCTCTTGAATCCATTAATTACTAAGGCTTACATTGGGTGGCACTACTGTATGTGTTCATTACTGTGAATAATAACAGCTAGATATTTATTCATTGACCATTAATGGATAATGCAGAAGATTGACTGAAATCTGATTATCTGGAAAAAAAATTCTTAAGTTTGTGATTGGAAAAAATTCAAAGATAACCCAAACCAGACTTGAAACCCAGTTCAAGGGCATGACAGACAGATATGTTAATCACTATATAATGAGCTCTTTTATTTAAGGAATATATCAGTTAAATATAAAGGAATAATTATAAAGCCTACTGATCTATGTGTGGAGTGAATTAGAGTAATGATAATAAAAAGAATAAACATAGTGAGATATAGAAGTGATCATATAGGATATTTTGTATTTCACAGAGGCAAAACTCTCTATACAGTAGGAACACTCGATGCAAACCAGAGTAATCAATGGATGCAGGAAAGTTTGTGCATAAAATCCCTATCTAGTGCCTACTCATCAAACATCCCCAGACTAGTTTCTAGCTGGTGGGTTTCATCAGTGAGGAGCCTTTAATCTGAAAGCACTACAACTAGATCTTACAGCAGCCATCTTTTACTTTTTTAGATAACTATAAAGCTTTGAGTCCAAAATGAAAATACAATCATGTTTCCAAGCTAAGCTCATCATCTTGTATAGTTGTATAGATCTGAACTCAGTTCAACATCTATACTTTTTGATATCTTTGGTTCTTTAATAACCATAATCACTGTAATCCTATTAGGTAGGATTGGTACTAACCATCAAACATCACATGATCACCGTTCTTTAGGCTTACACAATCTGTTTTTCACAGAGGCAAAACTCTCCATTCAGTAGCACCACTCAGTGCAAACCAGAGTAATCAATGGATACATGAAAGTTTGTGCATAATATCCATATCTAGTGCCTATTCATCCAATATCTCAAGATTAGTTTCTAGCTTGTGATATTTTGTATTTCTAATGTATTGGAAGAATTACAATATTGATTAGAATTTACAGGTATATTCGCTAATGTTTAAACTTTTTTTTTATATTTATTAAATCAGAAAATAAAATGTTTTACTTCCATAATGGGTTTTAAATTATCTAATAAGATTACTAATATCAGAGTTTAATTCCAATATCTTTGGGTAACATGCCTCTTGCAATGTATTATTAAACCATGTCCCCCGACATGGCTGCAGTGACATTTCTAAATCAATGTATGTGTTACACAATGACATAGTTTACATATTCACCACAAAAACCTTAAGGTGCTCGTATGTCTTGACCACAAATTATGACATGAAATGTGATATTAGTTTTGTATCTTAATCACATAGAATAACATGCTAACGTTAATTTTTTTTTTAAGTTGGAAAAAAATGTTTGCAATAATTCACACTGTAAATGATGATGAAGTCAAGAGTTATAAGAATATTTTCAAGTAATTAGCAAGATATTCTAATGGAATGGAGCCTATTGAAGATAATCCATGAAGGCACAAAACACACTGTCAACTTTCATGTCATAATTCATGATCCAGACATTTTAAAAATTTTGAGGTCAAAAGACAAACGATGTCACTATAATAACATATGCATTTAACTCAAAGATAGTTCTGTAGGCAGCTTGTATTGGAACACATATAGTATTATTAGGACCTGCTATGTCAACACTGACTCCTGATAGTCATATGAGTGTCACTTAACTAAATCTTCAACACACTATGTGGGAATAGTTTCTGAATACTCTCTCCCATCATGTTGGAGATATTTTGCTGTTGATAGTATTGTCACAGTCTATCATCAATATATTTATATATAATACTGACTGATGTAAATATAGAAGATTAAAAAATTAAATAAATTAAACTAATATAAGGAAGAGATTTCTAGTGTAGGGTCATCTATAGTAAGCTTGAATAATGGTGTTTACCATATGACAGTACCTTTAAATACCCATCCTCAAATTATTTTATGGCTTTTGGTTTGAATTGCAATATTTATCAATGAAATCAAAAGCCAGGATTTAGTGTGGAGATGAATATGGATTTAAAGGCAAAATTTCTGATAATCATTTATTACCCAAGTTTACTTATAGATGGCGCTACATTATGTTAAATATATTACAGATTGTAATCATTAAAAACCAGTCAATACTTAGACAATCCCAATATCAATAACAATCAACAATTTCAAACTGTTGTCAAGGCAACCTCCTTTTAACAATAAAGATGGAATCCCACCTTTATTAGTAGTCCAATATATTTATATAGATATATTAGGAAAGAGAAAAATAAAACATATGAATGATTTTTAAAAAAAATCTATTCATATAAAGTATTGTTAGAGAAGGTTGGTTATATATTACAAACATATTGTAGTGACTAAATTAATTATCATAATTAATAACAAATTCAGCTATACTTAGCAACAGTAACACATACAAAAAAGTAAAAAATAGCATATTAGTTGTGTTACTTTTTTTATTTTAATATGGGCATAGTTTTAAAATGTATGCACTTTTCAAGCAAAAAAATAAAAACTCTCAAGCTAGAGATAGTGATGGTAAGCACCCCTATTTCAGAAAGGTGCTGCAAGCTATGCATAAAGTTAAGCCATAATTGAAGTTTATGATGTACCTCTGAGATGGCAATATTAAATTATATTAAATTGTATTAGGAAAGTAGTAAGCTATGCCAAACTACTACCAATAGTGATCAAATGTTACTGCTTAGTTATACATTGTTAATTCCGGTTTCTGGGAGCAGAGAACTTTACATAAGTTATGTGAAAAGTACTATTAATGATTATTCATTTTAAGAAATATTGATGATTATATCAACAGGTTTTTATTTTAATAAATCACTTTTCAGTTGTCATTTTTGTTATAGATGGTGATATAGTTGAATAAATAGAATGAATTACTGCTTTTAATGCAAATAACAAATAATGATGAGAATTATAGAGAGATAAAATTGAGTGGAAAAATAGTTTGTGAAATGATGCCGTTAAGCCATGTATCTTTTTCATCTTTGCACTAAAAATGGATAGCAAAATCTTAATATAATATTTATATTTGGGAAACATATAATGAATTGTTCAATTTGAAAAATACAGCAAATAGACACTTTTATTTATAGTTGTGAAGAAGACGGATAATCGCCGTGAGCTATCTTGAAAATGGGATATAATAAAGGACCGCATTTATTGTTATTTTTTAAAGTTAATAGGACTTTATAATCAGTTTATCGATTTTTTTAATATTAGCAAATAAAACACATTCATTATTGTTACGGGATAACTATGCCACTGAAAATGTATAATAAAAAAATGGCTTCCAACCTTAGTATACCGGATTATTCCAAAAAATCTAATTCTAACATATATAAAATCTCAATAAAACATTTTCTCTTACAAAATAACAATAGAATTAATCTCATGTTTTATTAATATGGATATTATAATTACAAACTGAACAATTAAATAATCCCAGTATCATATTTAATTAAAACATCACATGATCACTATTTCTTATGCTTGCTCTTAACTGTTATTAAAACAGGCAAAACTCTCTATACGTATTGCCATTCAGTGCAAGCCAGAGTAATCAACAGATGTCAGAAGGCTTGTGCATAAAATCCCCATCTAGTACCTATTTATCCAATATCCCCAGACCAGTTTCTGTCTGGTGGCCTTTGTCAGTGAGGAGCTTTGGATCTGAAAGTACTGCACTTAGATCTTAGATGGGGATTTTATGCACAAGCCTTCTGACATCCGTTGATTACTCTGGCTTGCACTGAGTGGCAATACATATAGAGAGTTTTGCCTGTTTTAATAAAAAATAACCTATCATACCATTTCAAACATCCTTATACACTTCAACAATACTATTTTTTATAGGAAAACTTTATTTTTACAGTTTCGACTGTCCTGCAGTCATCATCAGAGCTATAATATCCAAATGTATAATTATACAATTAA
Source organism: Epiperipatus broadwayi (assembly GCA_028023455.1). Classification (NCBI taxonomy): domain Eukaryota; kingdom Metazoa; phylum Onychophora; class Udeonychophora; order Euonychophora; family Peripatidae; genus Epiperipatus; species Epiperipatus broadwayi. The sequence goes on from JAQFVV010006198.1 coordinate 33,681,131, forward strand.
TACATTTTATACATATATTTATGTACCTAATCAGACATACAACTTAACCTGTATTTTGAGATTCTCTCCTTGAAAGCAGATAATATATATCTTAACAATAGAATATTATGATCACACAACAACATTTAATTATTGTTGATAGTAGTTTTTATCATAGCTTGACAATTTCTCCGCATAGTTTATTGTTTTTTAAATTACATTAATTAGTTTAATAAGCTCTTTATATTATTAAGATGCATATAAATAAAATTAGTTGATTAATAAATTAAAAAAATAAATAGAATTATTAATAACAATAATGCTTCAAACTAATTTATAACTCTACTATTTTTTTAATATATTAATAACCAAGCTTTCAAATAGTGAATAAAATATGAAGATAGTATTGTAAATAAAATTATAAATAACAACAATATAACAAGAAATCTAATAATAAGAATTTTGTAATGACATACGTAAAATGATATGAAAATATGTCACAGATGTTACCATTATTAAATAAATGATTATATTACCTTGGCTGGTTCTAAAACTCAAGATCTATAGACCACAGTATAAATCCATCATTTCCAAAGATCATTTTATGACCTCCTCAACAATAAACTATTTGACTACTTTTATATCTCATGTAGTTTAGTACAGTGGAAGAGTACTGAACTGTGGATCTGCTCTGTACTTTCAATAAGAAATTAACCATTTAAAATTGTGTTAGACTACAGGTCTCATGGTCAGACACATCATTAGTTCTATCACTTACAATGCTCAAATTTTTTAAGAACTTTTGAGCAATAAATCGATTGATGATTTTTTATTTTTAATGGCTATATTTTTTATAAATTCTCTATGTTTCAACATTTGACTTGATTGCCATTATTTGTCAGTTAATACTGATAAAAGTCCTCATTATCATCTATAGTACAGTAAAATTAACAATGTTTTCATATAATAAATATGACATAACAAGAATTGCATGAGAGTGGCAGTATCGTAATAATGTGTTATTTGTTAGTAAAGTGGTGTTAGATTACTTTAAAAAGTACAAAGAGATGTAGAAAGACATGCATTAGATGCAGACATATGGATGGCAAAGGAGGCAATTCAAGGAGAAATGGGATTGTCACATTTTTATATGAGAGATGCAAAAACCAAAATGAAAATGTTCAGTAGATTGCAATTTATGGATAATAAGAGAATAGCCAAAACAGTGTTTAATTGGGTTATGAATAAAGGACAAGCAACAAGATGGGTGAGGAAGATAGTATAGTATGCAAAAGATTTGGATAAAAAATTTATGTCAGTTTACTTACACAAAAGGTGAGATGATTGTGTTAGGAGAATTGTTGAGTGTTATAATGGCAAGGAATGGGATAGAAGACTAGATGCTTTAATAAAAAATAGGGAGCTGGAGAACTAGTATGGAGAGTAAAAACAGTTTAAATATCTATAGAAGTAAACAGAATATTGGGTGAGTGATAATTTATAATAATGGCAAGGAAAGTAGTTTACAGTTTAAGGCTCAAACAGAATCTTTAGCAACAAGGGAATGTAATCATAAATGGAAAAGGGTTAGTCTGCAAGTTATGTAAGGAAGGCATAAAAAATATTAGGCATCTGTTAATTGAATGTAAATGCCTGCAAGCAGAAAGGGTACAAATAATGAAGCTGTGAGAGAATAAATATAAACAAAGTGATTATACAGAAAGTGCGTATTGATTTTTATGCTGGGTTTGGGGAAAGATAAGGGAAATTTAGATATAAAGGCCATGGAGTTGTTGATCAAGATTATGTTGTGGAAATGGGATGGAGTAAAATAGGAAAGAATATGGGAAAATCTTAGGATGGAGAATGGAAGGGGAAGGTAAGGTGGCTAACAGGTTTCTCTGGGCATTGTGGTTGAGAGATTCCTGACTTCGATAAAGGAGAAGCTACAGTGCATTACATCACATCACAAAACTCATTTAAAGTCTTAATTTTCATAATAATAATAAAAATTAAGGTTCAATAATAATAAAAATTAAGGTTCGATTTGAGTTTGGATATTGTAAAAGATAGCGTAATTATCTTTTGTATGTATATACAATAATAATAATTCAAATACCATGTGGTTCAAATACAAGATATTTAAAAGCAATCTCAATAAATAATATTAGTATGCTACTTTTATATTTTAAACTATGGTGTAAATTTGATATTATAATAATAATGATGTTGATAATAATTAAGATTTCAACTCTTTAATAAAAGCAATCAAGGTGTTAAACTTGATAAAGGCATTGCATATTGAATGTTATTAGAAAAAAAACTACCAACAGATTCTAATTTTAGAACAGCATAACTTTTATAATTAAGTTTCTATTAACTGCAAATCTGAATTTATTTTCATTTGAATTACGGGTGATTCTCTATCTAAGTAAACCCAATTTAAAATCTGTATTATAAAAAAAAGGGGTTGCACCAATCAAAGCCTATCTCAGTTCTTGATCAGCACGTGATGTGATATATTGTAACACTAGTTTTTATTTGTTAAACAATTTTCTAACATCCGACGTTATAATTAACAACAGCCATATACCTAAAGATCAAATTTAACATATATAAAGTCTGACTGCCATCAGAAGTCATAAAATAAATTACTTGTAGAATTAGTGGATTGCTTCTACATTTTTCTTTTGTTTTGCATTGTTGAGAAAAATGGAGATACTTTGATGAAACATTTAAGTGAAGAAATTATCATTAGTTACCAGTCAAAGACAGGTTCTGTCTATAAATTTTATGACTTTCTTGAAGTCTTTTTGTCATTCGATCTATTTTAAAAATGCTTCTGAATTCTCTTTTTTTAAAGAATAGTGATTTTTTTTTTCATCTTTCTTTAACCTTCCATAAATCTTTTATATCACACATATATATATGTAATGTTTTCAAAGGCTGTAGAAAGGAGTTTGCTGTTAGCTAAAAGGAGACCCTTTCCTCTTGGAGGCCTTGAAAAAACCAAGCAGGGCAAATTACTAATGTCCACTCTATACATTCTTGTCATTGTCGCTGTTATTATAGTTTTTTATTCATATAGTTATATGAACCTGAATGGTCTGCTCACCAACACACATTAATCAGAATGATGAGTTTATTGGCTTTTTATCTCTGAGTTTAAGATCAACAAACATCGTTGTCTTTTTCTCAGTTCCCTGATAGCTCTTAACTAATATATCAGTTGAGTGTTCTTAAAGGCAGAATGAATGTGTGTGTGTGTGTATGTGTGAATAAAAATTTGGTTTTTTCTAATAGATATTCATAATAAAATCAGACACAAATAAATTGTGGCCCTTATTTCCCAGGAGGCTGTAAAATCATCAGCCAAAGGCAGAGGATGCTAAGAATCCCCTGATTGTAAATCCAGGCTGCCATATGATGATTTTTAATTTAGGTACTTTCAATTGTAGATTACTTTCAAGTGAAAGAAGATTGGAAGAATTGTCTCATATTAAATGGAACATTATTATTGGACTTGGTGAAGATATAGTTGATTTAAAAATTGGGCATGTGATGTACTATAAAGGCAGAAACATTGGAAGTACAAGTGGGATAGGATTCATTATATATATATAAAATGGAAGAACAACATTATAAAGACTGGTGGAATATTGGACAGAATGCAGATAACAAATGCAGATAATTCAGGTTTCTGCCCATAGTGAATAAGAAGTAGAGGATTTTTATATGGATGTACAAAAGGCTTTTCATCAGACCAACCAACATTTTACAATTTTATGGGAGACTTTAATGCTAGAACTGGTAAATAATTGAAAGATGAAAGTGCTGTAGGTAAATTTGGTTATGGTAGTAGAAATGAGAGAGGACATAGACTTGTGGAGTTTTCAGAAAAATAAAATATATTATGATTTTTTTTTATAGAAAAATATTAACAGCAATGGACTTGGAAGCATCCAAATGAAAATACAGCAGAATTGGATTATATTTTAACAGAAAATTCATATTACAAGATTATAATGTCCTTAATAATTTCATTACAGAAATCAGAATCAATTAATGAGATATAAGATACATGTTGAAACAAAACTAGAGAGACAAAAATTTATTAAGAAAAACAATATTCACAGTTGATATTCCTAATCTTCAAAAACACTCTAATGAATTTAAATTACAACTTGCAAATCGTTTTCAAATATTAACAGATTATGAACATGATTCAGATTTGAATGAAATCAATAGTGAAATAACTGCTACTCTTTTAAAAACTGTAACAAAGATAGCTGGTAGAAAAAAGTAGCAATCGACCAATAAAATATCTACTGAGACTAGAGAATTTATGAAGAAAAAAAAGCATATAAAATATATAAAAATGACGCATTAAGAAGGTTTGAATATTTCTAATTTTGTAAAATGTTGTAAAAAAGAGTTGTAGAAAAAATTATAATTGTGAACTAGTAAGAAAAGCTATAGAAGAGAATAAAAGTATCAAGAGAATAAAACAATATTTTGGTATTGGTAAGAAACTTATTTCTGCAACAAGAAGAAGAGATGGAACTATTACTGAAAAGAGAGATAGCATCATGAATTGTATAGAAGAGTTCTATCAAAAATTATATAGTAATAAAGAAAACGGAAAATTATCTTTTACTGCATCTGAATTACACAGGATTTTAATAAAGAAATGAGACATGCAATTAAATTTATGAAGAAAGGAAAAGCTCCAGGTAATGATGGAATTATAATTGATATATTAAAAGAAGCAGGTGAAATAATAGAAAAAACTTTGGCAAAATTATATACCAACTGTTTACATGATAAGAATGTATCAGATGATACCTAAATATCTGGACTTTTCAATTAAAATTAATCTAGAAGCCTTGCCTACCAATTTTTTCCTATCCTTCAGGTGAGGAATAACTAAAATTGATCTAACACGCCCTCTGTGTCACCAAGCTGATGAAACTACAAATCATCTCATCTTTCAATGTAAAGCTCTGCAGGGACAAAATTCAAGAAATCACAAGATTATTTGATCTGGCACATAGCATCAATAAAGGCCTTTTTCAATCGATGAGTTAACTGTTTTCCTCCTGTTTAGTCTCTGGTCAACCAGATGCCACCCAATGTTCAACTGTGGTTCAAATAAAGACCTGTAATATTTTGTTTATAATATCAACAAAATCAAAGACTGACTGCACAAGAACATCTGCAGACATTTATTCAGCCACCTGGAGCCTACTGAAATTTTCAGATGCACAATAGAGCTTAATCATGATCAAACTAGAGCAACTACCATCTAAAGATTTAGGAGCAAAGATAATAAACTGTGAAGTGTCTAAAGTTTGATATATGACCATATAAGAAGGAGTTCTAGTTAAGTTAGCAGAATAATAGCATCATAGATTTGAGCCATGGAAAAAGAACCAATGACTATTTATATTTCTTTATTAAAATGTAACCTAATCTAAATAATAAAGTTTTGTATTAAAAAAAAGAATACAGTATTAATATCAATATTTTAAAAAGGTGATAAAGAAGAAGATATTAGAAATTTCAGACCTATCAGTCTTTTATCAGTTTCATAAAACTTTTTATCAAGGTATCTACAGCTTGTCTACAGTGAACTTTGGATTTCAACCAACCAAAAGAATAAGCTGGATTTAAAAGTGGTTTTAGTACAGTAGATCATATCCAGGTATTGAGAGAAGTTATAGAAAGGACCAATGAATATGAGTTGTCATTATGCTTTGGCTTTGTAGGTTATTATCTAACATACAGGCTATATATGTACCTGTACAAACAATGTAATATATAGGGTATTTTGAGCTCAGACTTTTGTACGACCCTCAACTCTGGCATTTTATTCTATAAGCATTTCTTCAGTGATTAGAACATTGGATCATCAAGGTATAGACCCAGAACATTGTCATATTTTGAAAAATATTTATAAAAAATGCAACAGCAACAATAAGATTACATAATGATACTGGGAAGATTAACAAGGATGTAAAACAGGTGACTCCATATCTCTAAAACTTTTTACAGCAGTGCTGCATGAAGTATTTTGTGGATTAAAATGGGAAGTTAAAGGAGTAACAGCAAATGAAGATTATTTAAGTCATTTAGATTTTGCAGCTGATGCAGTTGTTTTTGCAAATAATGCTTCAGAGCTTCAGGAAATGTTGCAAGAGTTATCAGATAAAAGAAGAAAATAGAACTAAAGGTAAACGTTAAAAAGACTAAAATAATGTTCAATGGATTTTCTCAAAAGATGAAAATAAAGATTGATAATGATGAGTTAGAAGATAACAACTTCAAATATCTTGGTCAGATTATTACTACAGATAGAAACATAATGGATAAAATTCATCATAGAATTAAACTTGGAATGCTTTTGATAGAATTAACTTAATATTAAAAGGAAACAATGTGTTTGAAAAGAAAGATTTTTAAGAAACGTATTTTACCAGTTCTTATTTATAGATCTGAGACTTGGACACTTAATAAAATAGCAGTATAGAGACTTCAGACCACCCAAAGAAGTATGGGAAGATGCATGTTAGGAGTAACAAGAAGAGATGAAAAACAAAATACACAGACAAGAGAACAAACAGGAGTTTTTAACACTGTTGAAAGAATTAAAAGACTGAAGTGGAGTTGGGCTGGCATATTTTTAGAAGAGATGATAATAGATGGACAGTTGAAATCTTAAATGGGATTCCAAGAGTTTGTAAGAGACCTAGAAGGAGACCACAGGTGAAATGAGTAGATGAAATAAGGAAGTGTGGGGGTGATAGGGAGAACAGAAGCTAGAGATTGGAGAAAATTGATTGAACTTGGAGAACTTTCATCATGCCATGAATTGATGATGGCTGAAAATGATGATGATGAATGTTCTCAAATCAACTCCTCTTTTCTACTTAAAAATGTTCTAGTTCAATAAACTACTCTTCCGACCCAATAAAATTTGCATTAATATTTTTTTTATTATTAAATTTTTTTTTTTTTACATGTATGAAAGTTCTTTACAAAAGAGTGGTGCAGTCAAGCATTCATGTCTTAGTGGTTAGCATAGCTGCCTTCCAAGAAGCCGGCCCGGGTTTGCTTCCTGGTCAACACTTTGACATATATAAAAAAAAAAGTGCTGCACTGTTTGGTATAGTTGGAAGGCCACCTTGGGATTGGTTGGTCCCAGGATTGATTAAGGGCTTGAAGTTTTTATGAACCCCCAAGTCTTGTTTTTTTATTTATGATGAATTAAAAAAACAAATCTAAGTTAAAATTTGAGAAAATAAAATCGCAAACATATAAATGTATTTAACAGAAAAATTATAAAATTATTTAAGTTTTTACTTGTAAAAAAGCTTTCCCCCTAATCACTTTTTGGTAGGGTGGCATGGATATGTGAAGCTAAACTCTTGATGCCAATTATGCTCTACTGAAGATGAGACCATACAACATCTACTGTATTCCTGTCCCTTCCTTAGTCCAATCAAAATCTTTCATCTGTGAAAAGGTGATGATGGACATTAGAGATGCCTTAATCATTCAAGATGCAATCAAGGAGGGAACCTTCTCCAGCATAAGGATGTCCATTTTTCTAACCTTTTCACTTTGGCTGACTCGATGCAAGTTCATCTTTGGCCATGCTCATCTTAGTATCTACAAAACCTTCATCAATATTCTGGAACATATTCACAACAGAGATTATCTGCTAGCTCCGGACTGGTTTTATCATGAATCTTGGGCCAGAGTATTACTGGTCGATGGATAAGTGTTCATCATGCTAGTGGTGTCTAGTGTCTACTGCAAGATCTTCCTAAATCATCCTAAGTGATCCTGTAAATTTTTTAGTCTTGTATAAATAGTTGTCTCAATTGTTCAAATAAAATTTTTAATAAAAAAATAACTATGATATAATAAAAAGGAATTATACACAGTATGTTTCAATGCAAAGATGTTTGGTGAGTGTTTCCTCTTCAAACTGTTTGCAACAGTATATGTATTTAAAACAACACGTTATGTAGTGATATATTTCACTATTCGCCACAAAAATTTTATGGCACTAGTGTATGAATCAAGATAGGAAAATAACAATGTGATACTAATATTAAATATTGTTTTAAATTATGGAAAATGCAACTAAAATTTTTGAAACAATTCACACTGTATATTTGATAGTGAACCAATGAGTTACAAGAATATTTTCAAGTAGTTTGTAATATTTTGTTATGGCAGGGATAACATGAAGACTTTATATGAAAGCATAAAATACCCTAACACATTGCATGTTGTAACCTGTGATGCATACATGTTAACACCATAAAATTTTTGAGGTTAATATCTAAATTACGTCATTACATAACTATGAATTGATTCAGAGATGACCTTTTCAATGAAATAAATAAAAAATATATAAAATGTTTTATCTACTAAAACCCCAAACTGCTCACATGAAAATGACAAATACACCCCATAAGTTAACGTAGTGTGACAATACATAAGTCCAGAAGCCATTAATTAACTTTGCTTTTTGGAAGAGGTAAAAAAAATCAGGAAAAACTTTATAGATAAATATATGATTTTTCTAATAATTGTTGCCTTTGGCAGAATGGCTCTCAGTTGGATAGAGTGTTTCCTTAAAATTCAAGAATCTAAAGGTACAGGTTCGATCCCTATGCTCATACTATCACTGGGCAGACCAAGAACACATGAAGAGAAAACAGTGTCACTCAAATTAATGTACAGATTGATACTAACCTGTGTGCTAGCACTAACAGTTGAATATAATTGGAAAATTTAAGTAAAGTTTAACATTTTTCTAAGATCATTTACAATTACAGCAGATATATTAGGCTTAAATAGCAAAAAAGTTATAACTAATTCTATAGATAATTTATTGTAATTGTTTAAACATCTATGCATTTTAATAATGATAGATAAAAATAAACATGCCTTTAAATAAACTCCTTCACAATACAAGCTTTTTACCACCATTTGTATAAGGACATTGAATAAGAAGGTGATTCTTATTGGGCTTACCAATTGAAGATGGTGAATTTGAACAGTTTTCCATTTTCATTTTAGTCTGTAAGAATAGTTAGATATTAAAAGAAACACTATCCTTACACTCGACAGGTCTAGCACAGATCAAGAATAAAATGGTCCACCTGTTCTTTAAGCTGTTACTGTTTATAAGCATGCCTTTGCCAACATTGTTTGAAATTCAGAACGAAATTAATATATCAACCAAATAATAATATGCCATTAATAAATTAATAATTGATTATACAAGAATTTTCTTTAAAATTGAACCATTAAACAAATTTAAGTTAAATGTATAAAACATTCTACAAGAACTACAATCAAATATTTACAGTAGAATAAGATTATTATATTGTATATATTGTAATGGATAAGCAGATGTACCAGATTGAAAATGTGCAATGAACAATAAAACATCCCAATCGAAGGGCATCATATGTAATGGGATGAGCAGTTGTGCTGTGTATTGTAATGCTAAAACATATGTTTCATACCCAATGATAAGATAGGCCATATGTAACTAGACGAGCCTTTATTCATTGAAAGCACATATTTTGTCGTGATCATTGAAGTAATCTATTTCAATCAATATAATCATGAAAGTAGTAATAGTTAGATGGATGGAACTTTGAGTTAACATGCCCTTTTTATTTTCCCTCTAATCTACTCACATTATGCCCTGTTATTCAAATTCAAATCCAGGAAGAATATGCATGGATTCTACTTCAGAGTATGATTATATTATGGTTACACACAAACCTATATATATATGATGTGATGTCATATATTGTGGAATAGATGAATAACAATGACTTCGATTATAATAATAAGTATTTAACAATAACAAAATTTGTTTATAATTGTATTTCAACATAACATATGAGTTATACAATTATTAAATGAACAATTGGCTAAGCGTGATCATCCTTTGTCTCCTCTCTTCAACATTTGGTAATTCAGTCACAATGTATCATTATGATGGATAATAATTCATTAACCCAATTTATTAACTTAAACTTTACAATGCAGGCTAAATTTAAATCTTCATACAAATAGTAGTATGTACACACTAACTGACATTCCTATTCTTAGTGAGTATATCCCAGAAATAGGATTTTGTAAGTATTATTTTATATTTTGGGAACCTCTGCCTAACGATATGAAAATATAATAGTAAAGATCATTTATACAAGAGTTTTAGTCATACATTCCGAATAACAAAGATCTAACTAATAAATTAATTGTAACAAGCATTTCACATTTAAGGTTAAACATTATACTTGTCCTATTGTAGATATCTAATATTACCTAAAGTAATAAAGTCTTATCTTTTAGCGTGTAAATAGTTAATATTAAGCAAACTTGGGGTTTCTATATATATATATTATTAATAACTTGAGAATAGTAATATTCCTGATCTTCCCTCTATATAGTTTTAAAATATGGTTGGGTGAAATTTAACCTATTATCAAAAGAAAGAAATTTAAAAAAATATCTAAAAAAAATTTAAATATAATATTAATCCTGCATAGTCAAGTTGAAGTTTAAATTAGTGACAGTTCATATCGATAAATATTCAAGGAATTCTATTTTCAGGAATCTTTTCTTTTTTCTCATTTAAAATCCTCTTTCACGTGTTCGAATGCCATTAGAATATTCTGATAGTGATTCCATTCTTTCACCTGTAGTATTCCTTTTGATCTAAGAATTTTCCTTCATTTGTTGTAACATATTCTAGTGTTATATTCAGCATGAATACATAGAAGCAGATTTCCATTAAAACTCAAATCTAACATCATGGTTGTATGGTGAACACTTTATGATGTTTTCTTTTTTTTAGCCAACCATAGCTACGTAACCGTGTTGATAAATTTACTTGACGAAGCTTGAGGTGATTTCTTATTTTTAATGCTACAGTTCGGTATTATTATCAATAACAATAATTCTACAGTTTGTAAAGTTACTTTACAAAATATTTAATCCATTCGTATTCAAACACACAGTTTTCTCTCTATTTTATGATATTTTCTTCTTTGGTGATATGGTAGTTTAATGGCTGTTGTTATAAAGTTTTAAATAGTGGATTCGAATTTAGATTTTGTTAAGCTGCGTATTAATTAGCCACCGTTATGTTCAAATCTTTTTTTTTTAAAGACGTCTTTCATTTTATCTTTCTGCTAGCAGTTCCATCACCTTTATATATATATATATTTCATGTCAATTTGAGTTCACATTGTTATTTCAATTGTAATGTTATTTGAATATCTGAACATTTAATATAATGGATTAAATAATACTAAAATTTAATTATTATTTCTTTCTTTTGATTTTTATGAATTGCTTGCTTTTTTGAAGTTTAACTATCTATAAATCAATATTGTCAAGAATAGTTAAAAATATAATTTTAAATGACAAATTTACACAAAATTATTAGTAGATCATTAACAATATGTTTTTTGAATATTGTTGGTGGTAACGGTCTTTACGATGAATGTATGTGTGGTCGGTTTCATGCATCCTTACAATATAATAAAACTAACTTCAAAATTAAATCAACATTTACACATTTTCAAAAGCAGTCAAACAAAGTTATTACAAAAAAATAATAAGGTATTGCAACCGAGATCATTAAAATATTAATTAAAAAAATTACAATGTTGACTTATCACTACTTAATTTAAACTATGCCTAAATATAAGGATTTGAACTCAGACGTGCAAGCAACCTTCAATTATCCACACTATCTCATACTACTGATTCGCATGATCACACATATGTAGAAAAGATACATGTGTGTCTTCATGTGCATCAGTAGTATGAGATAGGGTGGATAATTGAAGATTGCTTGAAAGTCTGAGTTCAAATTCCCTATATTTACAATTAAGTTCCAGGTATAAGAATGCCTGTATTTCATATCTTCTTATGCCTAAATGTAAATGATCACTTAAATTTTAATAAGTGATAACTTTTGAATTAATGCATGCAGCTATTTACAATAGACTATAAAAACTTTATAATATGGGATAACATGAAAATGACTTACTTTCAGTCCTTTATGAGATTTCACAAATTATTATTTGTCTGAAGGTTTGTAATGATGGTAAATTATTAGGTGTGATATGCCTGACTATTTTCATCATCTATGAGTGAATGTTGTATGTACAGAAAATTTTAAACTTTGGTTAAACTTTCCAAATACAAACAACTTGTTAATAATAACACACAAATAGACAATACAAGTTAGTAATTTCACGTTTCGAGTACTATTCTCCACTCTTCTTCAGGTGTGACAGAGTAGCTCAGTTGGTAGAGCTTTTGCCTTAAATTCGATATTTAAGAATCTAAAGGTGTGAGTTTAACTTCTAAGTGTATATCATCACTTTGCAGATAGGCCAGCAACACCTGAAGAAGAGTGGAGAATAATACTATTCAAAACGTTGTGTAATTACTAACCTGTGTTATCTATTTGTGTGTTATTACTAACAAATTGTTTATATTTGAAAAGTTTAAATAAAGTTTACAATTTTCTACACATTCAACATTCGCTCATAGATGATGGAAATAGTCCAACATATCACATCTAATTTCATAAATTATAACTTAATTACTTAATGTATGAAATATTGTAAGTTTATATAGTTTTTTACATTACAATATAGTATTATTAAAACTTTTTTTTTCACCATGTATGACTATTAAATATTTGGTTATAAGCCATTTTTAATTGGAAATGAATGGAAAGGTGAGACCGTGCGTAACAGAAAAAATAATCATGAATGTTGTGAATATTTACATTTTAGTATCATTAATATTTTAAAATGTCATTTAATGTATTAAGTTGTAATGTTAAGTGTTGGTGGCCGAGTGGTTAGCACAGCTGCCTTACAAGCAGTTGTCCCGGATTCAATTCCCGGCCGATGCTTTGACACATAAAAAAGAAAAGTTGTAATAAAGGCTTAACTTAAAAGGAAACATTGTCAAGCATTGGTGGTTGAGAGGTCAGCGACAGCTGCTTTACAAGTAGTTGTCCCGGGTTAGCGGGTTCGCTTCCTGGCTGATGCTATAACACATGAGAAAAAAAAAAAACATACTGGCAAAGAATTTTATTTATAGATCCCCTCTTGAATATTTAAAAATCATTATGATATTTTACACTGAAACTTATTTTTAAAAAATTTATTAATATTTTGTATAATAATTTAAAAATAATAAGGTTGAAATCGGGTTGAGGAATAAAGACTTCTGGTACCAAAATAGTTCATTAATACTAGATTACTGGAAAATATTGTAAAAAATAAGCTGAATGCACATAGATTTAGGTTATTAAAACAAAAGAAATCACTTCATTTTGGAGATGAATAAATATATGCAAATTCCAATCCCAAATAGAAATGTATAAATTATTATACGATTAAAACTGATAAATTCACTCATTTATAGGGTATGTAATTGTTGGGTCTGGTATGTCGCAGATATAGCACTTATATAGTTATTTATTTTTATAATTCAACTATAAATTATTTCCTTTTCTGAGCTAACATAATAAACAACTATTTTTTCTACAATATAAAAAATAATAATAAACACCTGTTAATGAACACATACGCAAAAAAGGTAAACTAAAAAAAAATATTCGGCTTTATTACTGCCTAGCCTGCTTTTGATATATCATATACATCATAGTGATGCGACTTTAGGTATTAGTATATATGTTGTTATTATATTAAAATTTATTCAAATAGTCTACTTTTTTTTCATATGTCATAGCATCGGCCGGGACGCGAACCCACACCCGAGCAACCAACTACTTGCTTGCAAGGCGGGTGCGATGAACTCTCAGTTTGTATCCTTCCTATTGATCGAAAAATGATTCCTTGCTGTTGCCGAGGTCTCTTTTATTTTCTACTTTCTGTCCTCTCTCTCCTTGCATATAATTTTTGCTTTTAATAATTCAAATTTATGTCTGTTTTTTTGTTTATGGTCAGTGAATATTCTTTATTTTTATATGCTTTGTTGTATAAATAACTATGTTGGGCCAATCTAATTAACAGGTTGGTTGCATTTAATTTTATAAACCATTTGATGTGCAGATTCGATCGACAATTTGTGTTTAGAATTGTTAATTAATTAGTTCACTGATGGAGGGGTTTGAAAGCTTATGTTGAATTAATATCTCTGCAAATCTTTTTAAATTTATGTGCAACTTTTGCGATGTAATGAAGACTAATCCATTTTTAAGCTCTTCTTGTTGGGTGGGATGGAGTTTTTTATTTTGTCATAAAACCTCTTTATAGTGTTAATGATTTTGTCATAATTATATCTTATATTTTGAAGATCCTTTATAAATTTGATATTGTTTCTTTTATCATATTTATACAAATTGTGATTTCTATGCAGAAAACTTTTTAAGTACCATGTATTTATATGAGATTGGGGTTATTGATCTGGGGTGGATCACTCCTCTTGTGTCCATAGGTTTAAGTGTCATTCTGTAATCTGGTGTATTATATTGTTTTTGGATGTATAAATCCAGAAATTTAATTCCTCTATTACTGACTTCTGGTCTCCATGATCCATGAAAGTATTGATGTTTGGTCTAATTCTTGCTGTATTTTAATAAGGTGTGTGTCTTTTGAATATATAAATGTATCATCAATATATCTAATATATATTAAGTCTGGATTTGAAGATACAAACCTAGGAATGAATTATTTTCAATTTTTTCTAAGAATAGGTTGTTAATAATGCCACTAATGGGGATCTCCATTGGCCAACTATGGTTTATCTTGTAATATTTTCCGTGTGCTATGTCTATGATGAATTATTTTTTGTGAGAATCACAATTAATACTATTCAAGATTTCACCAATAACTTTGATAAATTCTGTTCTATGCACTGATCTATAAAATTCTTTTACATCCAGTGACGCAATTTTGTTATTTACATCTATTTTCATGTTTTTAATTTTGTTAAACAAATTCATACACTGATTTGATTAAATAGGTACCGAATCCCAAGTCTTCAGTCATCCAAGTAGTGATGTTTCTATCCATTTTGTAAAAGTATGTCCTACCAAAATCAATAATCAACTCGGAAAATTTTTATTTGTGTAATTTGATATTCATGAAAATTCTTGGAATAATTGTGTCTGAGAGGTATATCTTAAAATATTCTATCTTCAAAAATGCTCTTCCACAATGCTTTCTAAGGATTGTTAAAATAAATTTGTCTTTCATATATTTGAGCTTTTATGAAGCTATATTGTAACGATATATAAATATGTCGTTACATTAATTTAAAATAAAAACTTAATAAAAGTTCGCAAATAAAAGTAAAAAACTAAACGCTAAAATTAAAATATTGTTAAACGTATATATTCGCACAGATACTAAACTTTAAAAATATTTTTTTTAATAAATAAAAAAAAGGTATTTGAATGTATTTTTTTATAAAAAAAAGATTTATAAAAGTATTTTAATAAAAAAAATAACGTAAATTAAAATAAAAACAGGTATTAATTAATTCCTGTAATCTATAAATGGAAATGATTGTTTATTAATTATCTAAAAGCTGTTTAATTAAAAAGTCAGATGGAAAGTTAGATAAGAGAAGAAAGGGATTTTAGCTTGACCAATGGAAGCCAAATAAAGGCCCAGACCATAACGAAAAAACAGAACAGTGACGTTTTTGTTCATGGAATCCATAG
This sequence comes from Epiperipatus broadwayi, assembly GCA_028023455.1. NCBI lineage: Eukaryota > Metazoa > Onychophora > Udeonychophora > Euonychophora > Peripatidae > Epiperipatus > Epiperipatus broadwayi. The sequence goes on from JAQFVV010006198.1 coordinate 33,696,870, forward strand.
GAGGACTATAAAAAGAAAAAAATATTGAGTTCTAGTCAGAGAGAGCTTTTTCCAACTTGATTTTGGTGGGTCTGGCGACAAGACGCACTTGTCGTCCTCACTCACTTATTTAAAAATGCAAAGACTATGATACCAGGACAGAACCAGCAACTGCCACCTCCAAAACATCAGACCGGTCTTCCAGGAAAGTCTGCATGGGAATTGCCAATGGGAACAGGGACTTCTCTACCGTAAGCAATAGAACTGAACAATTGTTAAAAATCATAACATTAATTAAGAACTTTAAAGATTGATAAGTAAATTTATTTTTATAAAAAGGAACTTTTCTCTGACCTATGTGTCAACTAAATTGATAATGTGAAATTTTATATATACGTATGCGTTTGATAAAAAAAAAATCATTTCCATTTATTATTTATTGTATTGATATTTATTGTTAAATTTTAAATGAGTAAATTTTAAGTTGTTTATAGACGCTTGCATGGATTCGTTTGCGGTTAATTATATTTTGGTTTTCATATTTGATCAAAATATATAGACATTCGATAAATAATGATACCTTACAGTGAGTATCTAAAATGTATTTATTCAGATGTCTTTTAAGTTATTGGTGACAACGCAAGTATCTTATGGTGAATACTATTGGGTTACTTATAAGTTTCCCTCTGCGATTGTCGGTATCAATAATTTTGTATTTTGATCGTTTATGTTTATTTTGAAATGTTTTTGACCGTGGAATCTATGTAATCGATCTATACCCAACATTTTTAAACAATCTGTGCGAACATATTTAAATGTTAAAATTAAGTCGGGCATGAATGGCTATATAGATTTGTAAAATTATATTAGGGGAGGGAAATCTTAGGTTATTTGTGTCGTTGTTGAATTGGGTCAATGGATTGGATATATTTGTGCAATTAGTAGATGTAGTATGAGTTTCGCTACATGCAGAATCGCTGTATACACCGCACCAACCCTTTGCCTATGGATGGGATTGTAAGTCGGCAAAAAGGATCGCGGTCCCTTCCTATGGAGTTTTTATTTTATTGTTCTTCTTGCTATACAGACGTCATATTCCTGTATTAGACAAGAGTCAATGTTTTCTTAAAATATATTGTTCAGATGTCCATTCCTGACAGTATAGTATCTTTGTGCTGTTGTATTTTCATGCTACATTGAATACATAAATGTATCGGATGGATTGATGCCAGTTGGACTGCGAATTTTAGCCTAGGGTTAAATAGGGATAGAATGTTTTATTTTCAAATGCAGATCTATGTAGTCTATTCATACTTGACAATCTAAATAATAAAAAAAATTAAAATCATTGAAATTTATATAAATGTAAAATTAAAGAGTAATAAGAATATAAAAATCTACAAATGTTAAACCTATTCCTCGAGTTTAGAATGATTTTATATGTGCGTAAATAAATATTTTATGTGTTAATTTCTGGCAGTGGCTTTTACTCTTTATATTTAAGATATAAAATTAAGATATTTTATTATCTCTGCTACTCACTGAGCTAGTGACTTGGGCTAATGATCTGAATATATAAATAAAGTGGAATCTTAACAGCGCGTATCTGCCTACTCTATAAATTTTTCTAGGCTCAAATGCCTAGATGGCGCCCTTGTAGAGCAGATATTGTGTTTGCGGTTAGATTCGATCTTCACTTTCATTTCGATCATTATAATTGGCCCCATTATAATGCCTAGATGGCGCCCTTGTAGAGCAGATATTGTGTTTGCGGTTAGATTCGATCTTCACTTTCATTTCGATCATTATAATTGGCACCCAACATGGGGCCAATTATAATGATCGAAATGAAAGTGAAGATCGAATCTAACCGCAAACACAATATCTGCTCTACAAGGGCGCCATCTAGGCATTTGAGCCTAGAAAAATTTATAGAGTAGGCAGATACGCACTGTTAAGATTCCACTTTATTTATATATTCAGATCGTTAGCCCAAGTCACTAGCTCAGTGAGTAGCAGAGATAATAAAATATCTTAATTTTATATCTTAAATATAAAGAGTAAAAGCCACTGCCAGAAATTAACACATAAAATATTTATTTACGCACATATAAAATCATTCTAAACTCGAGGAATAGGTTTAACATTTGTAGATTTTTATATTCTTATTACTCTTTAATTTTACATTTATATAAATTTCAATGATTTTAATTTTTTTTATTATTTAGATTGTCAAGTATGAATAGACTACATAGATCTGCATTTGAATGCCCAGATAGCGCCCTTGGTAGTGCGGTGCGGTGCGATGCGATCTCCCACTTCATTTCGATCGTTATAATTGGCGTCCCAAGTGTGGCCTTACCTCAGAGATTGACCCTGAGAATTTTAAAAGTGAATCATGCCCGTAAATTTTTTGCTGAAATTGTATAAATATATTTGTTGTATTGACATGGAGTTGCAGTTTGAAGTTTTGTTTAAAAAGTGCTGCCAGTAAGAAAAATTGCGCATATGTAGAGAGAAATACGAGGAATAAAAAGTAATAAATAAAACGTAATTAATAAATATAAATCATAATTTAAAAAAAAAAAAAAAAAAAAGTCTTGTTTAAAATCTAATCGTTTAACTTGCCTAAATAATACTTAAAAGTTCAAGAAAAGAAACTTGGAAGGGAGGGGGCAGAAATTTAGCTGGTAATAAGGAATCAACAGTCAACATTTTTTTTTTAATCATTATATTTGTGTGTAATTAGTTTTGTCTTGTAAAAAAAAAAAAGTTTTGTCCTTTTGAAATTTTCATATATAATCAATTTGTGTAACGTAATTACTAACACTAAGTAAATTCTTTTTTTTTTTTTAATGTTTTTTGTTTTTTGAGGAAGTTTACTGATACTATAATATTAAGATTTTTAATTTGTACATTTAGTTTTGTTTGATACTCTTCCCTATTCATTAATACCATCCAGTTTCCCTAAATTATATTGTGACCTTTTATATATGTTTTAGTATTGTTTAGGCTAACATACTATCTATTATTATGCATGTTTGGTAATGCATTGGTTATTTTAGCCATTTTATCAATTACAATATTTTTTGTAGGTTCATTCTCAAATTTGGTTTCAATGTTGGCCACATTTTCCATTTTAAAATTTTCCATTCTCCACCTACACATCTAGATTCATTACTTAATATATTACTTATTGTTTCTGGTGTTTGTTATTTGGATAGCTATGTTCTATTTTCCAGCTTTGATTTATAGCTAACAAACAGCTTTTTATTATACTTGTTTTCTCATTTTAGCACCATGTGTGCATTTATTTTTAATTTCTTCTGGCACTGCATATTTCTTAGACATTAGCTTAATCTTCTATACGCCTGTCTAATTGACATATTCATGCCTTAACAAGGCAAAACTCTCCATACAGTAGTGCCACGCTGTGCCAACCAGAGTAATCAATGGATGTCAGAAGGCTTGTGCATAAAATCCCTATCTAGTGCCTACTCATCCATTGATTCTTCTAGCATCCATTGATTACTCTGGTTGGCACAGGATGGCACTACTGTATGGAGAGTTTTACCTTGTTTAGTAACAATTATGTGCTAGTATGAGATAGTGATCATGTGATGTTATATGTTCATGCCTTGTATTATCGATTCTAAAATCATTTCAAATTTATGCAATATTTTCTCCTGGTGACAAATAGCTCTATCAATACACAGGTTACAACATTTTGGAAAAATCTTCAGTTGTAAACAATTACATCAAAATATAATTCTTCCTTGCTTTCTTGTCAGACTACTATGTATCTTAAATGCTGAGTTATACAAGCTTACACCTTCCACGATCTTTTGCAATTCAACTATAAACTAATTCATTCTTTTCTGAGCTAACATAATAAACAACTGTTAATAAACACATATGCAGAAAAGGTAAATTTTAAAAAAATATTTAGCTTTATTACTGCCTAACCTTCTTTCGATATGTCATGAACACCATATTCATAGCTTATAATAATATGACTCTAGATTTCTTGTATTAGTGTATATGTTATGATTAATTAGCTATTCAAAATATTATGGGAAGTCACAAGCCAACTGTCAACTAGATTGGCCCAATATAAATATTTATACAACAGAGCCCTTAAAAATAAAGAATATTCATCAATATTCACTGACCATGAACAAAAAATCAGCCTGAGATTTGAATTATAAAAAATAAAAATTATGTGTATGGAGAGAGAGGACACAGAGTGGAAAATAAAAAGTCTGGGCAATAGCAATGAACCATTTTTTTGGTCAATAGAAACGATACAAGCATCCCTCTATCAAAGAAGTGGGCTATTTGAATAAATTTTTAATATTTTGAATAGCTAATTAATTACAACATATACACAAAGGCAAAACTCTCCAAACAGTAGCACCATTCAGTGCAAGCCAGAGTAATCAATGGATGCAAGAAGGTTAGTGCATAAATCCCTATCTAGTACTATGACTTGCACTGAGTAATGCTACTGTATGTAGAGCTTTGCCTCTATGTTAAACAGATTGTCTAAGCATAAAGAATGGTGATCATGTGATGTTTAGTGGTTCATAACATATACACTAAGACCAAGAAATCTAGAGTCATATTATTATAAGCTAAAAATATAATATATCAAAAGCATGCTAGGCAGTAATAAAGCTGAATATTTTTTAATCTAATATCTTTTCTGTATATGTGTTCATTAAGAGCTGTTTATTATTTTTATAATGTTAAAAAATAAAACTCCAATCATCATTATCATCATCAAACATTATCAATTTACTGCAGGATGAAGGTCTCTCCAAGTTCAATTCATCTTCAATGATCTTTAGCTTCTCTCCTCCACATTACTCCTGAACACTTTCTTATTTCCTTCACCCATCTCATATGTGATCTTTTTCTGGGACTTTTACAATCTTTTGGAATTCAGTTTAAAATTTCAATTGTCCATCTATTATCATCTCGTCTAGCAATATGTCCAGTCCAACTCCAGTCTTTTAACTTTTTCAATGAGATCAATAACACCTGTTTGTTCTCTTACCCATATATTGCGTTTTTGATCTCTTCTTGTTACTCCCAACATGCATCTTTCCATACTTCTTTGAGTGGTCTGAAATCTCTGTATTGCTCTTCTATTAAGTGTCTAACTCAGATCCATAGGTAACAACATGTAAAACATATTTATTAAAAACCTTCCTTTTCAAACACGTAGACATAATATTAGTCTTAAAATGTATTTAATTATATTTAGTTGTATTAAAAAGTATTAAACATAAATAAATAATCAAATGGATTATTTGCTTGAGAGTTCATATGAAGTTTGAGTGCTGGAAGTGACTCAGTGAATTACAATATATGAATCTTGATACTTAGTATCGATCATTCTACCATTGAAATGCTCTACATGGTGCTATTATATTTATTATCCTACTTATTAAGCCGACATCTATACTTATATGTGTAATTCAAATAATTTCTTGGCATGCATGCATTAATCTAAGACTCGCTATCAAGATATATCTTTTACAACTAATTACTATAAAGCAATTTGAAAATTTTTCAGGATACAAACATGATTAGCATTCACCATTCCTGGTAGCTAATCCATAGCCAATCTGGTTAGCTATCCCATAATGGTTATTAAATGGCAATCTAGCTATAATTAGCCAATTACACTGTTTTAGTCAATAGTGTTGATGCATTGACTGGAAACATAAGAAATATAATTCTTGTATGATGCAGCTGTCATCACTCATGGAAGAAATGTCATATCCCTAAATTCCCATGAAACTAGCCTGGAGAAATTGGATGAGTAGGTACTAGATAAGGATCTTATGCACAAACCTTCCTGCATTCATTGATTACTCTGGCTTTCACTAGGTGGTGCTACTGTATGGAGAGTTTTACGCCATTATCGGATCTTTTATTTGCACATGATGTCTTTTGTGCGCAGAAAGAAGGCTAGATATGGAAGTTATGTCCATGGGTAAAGAGATAAGGATTAAATTTAGTGAAGAAAAATCAAAAAGCAATGATGATTAATACTGGGGAATGAGAAGATAAAGAATTTTTATTGGGGATATAAAGTTGTGTGGTGAATAGGTATGCATACTTGAGAATCATCTTAACTACTCAGAGAGATTGCTTGGATGAATGGGAAAAAAAATTGATAAATAAAGCAGAGAAAAGAAAGGGATTAGTAAAGAAATTAACAATGTTTTCATATAATACATATGATGTAGCTAAAATTGTATGGAATGGCAGTATCAGGGTTAACATATGGTAATAATGCATTATGTGTTAGTAAGAGGATGTTAGTAAGGGAATGTTAGATTACTTAGAAAAAGTACAAAGAGAATTATGAAGACATGCATTAGATGCAATTGTGTGGATGGCAAAGGAAGCAATTTAAAAAGAAATGGGATAGTCCAAGTTTTTATATGAGAGATGCAAAATGAAAATATTCAATAGATTTCAGTTTATGGATAATAAGAGAATAGCCAAAATAGTATTTAATTGGATTATGAGTAAAGGGTAGGCAACAAGATGGGTGAGAAAATTAGTATGGTATGCAGAAGATTTGGAAGAAATTATGTCAATATACTTATACAAAAAATGGGATGATTGTGTTAGGAGAATTATTGAGTGTTAGAGTGGCAAGGAATGGGATAAAAGAATAAATGCATTAATATAAAAAATAGAGAGTTGGTGAGACAGAGAACTAGTATAGAAAGTAAAAAGAGCTTATATATATATACAGAATATTGGATGTGATTTAATTTATGATAATAGCAATGAAAGTAGTTTTCTGTTTAAGGCTCAAATGGGATCTTTAGCAACAAATGAATATACACATAAATGGAAAAGTATGTGTGATTTAGTATGCAAGTTGTGTAAGGAAGGCATAGAAAATATTAGGCATCTGTTAATTGAATGTAAATGCCTGCAAGCAGAAAAGGTACAAATAATGAAGTTGTGGAAGAATAAATATAAACAAAGTGATTATAGAGAAAGTGGATTATTAGTTTTTATGCTGGGTTTGGGGTAAGATAAGGGGGATTTAGATATAAAGGCCATGGAGTTAATAAAGATTATGTTGTGGGAATGGGATGGAGCAGGACAGGGAAGAATATGGAAAAATCTTAGTGTGGGGAATGGAAGGGGAAGGTAAGGTGGCTAACATCATTCTCTGGACATTGTGGTTGAGAGATACCTGACTCCGATGAAGGACAAGCCACAGTGCATGCATGCATCACCCCTGTGATTGCTGAGTCTAAGCTTGACTTAACTAAAAATCAATTGTCAATAGCTAAAACAATACATATTTGTTTATAGATTAACTTATTAAGAATTCATCAGTAAAGACAAATTCAACTGAGCAGATATTCTTATACTATTCCTTACACCCTTCTAGCAGAAGTCAATCTAGGAACTTATTTTTTTAATCAGTCACTAAAATCAAATTTTTAAGTAATATATTTGGTAAGCCTATGAGAGACATGCAAAAATACTGCTAAAAACCATAAAGAATGTGTTGTTAGCAAATATGACTATTGACGTCAATATAATTTTTAATTTTTTATAGAAACAATTTTACAGCTATTGCTTTGCATCATACGTAATTAATAATCTGATTGGTTACAAAATGTGAGCCCTCAGCAATTATTTAAACGATAAATGTGACTGTCTAGATTCTAGAATACAAAAGTTGTTTATAATATAGGTGTAAGCCCAGAATGTTAAAAATAAATGATGTTAAAAGTGGTGGCAAATTGACTAACAATGATGTCCTATATGGATTAGCGCAGTGGTACAGTAGCAGATTAGACCGCTATGAATTGCATCTGTAACTTTTCACTTCCGTTGCCCGAATATCATAAAACCTTTCGAACGACAAAACGTTTCGATGCTTTCACCACTAATTGTAACCTGTATGTTTTACATGGCTGTAATTATTGTCATCCATCATCAAGCAAAAAAATCAATTGGACATATCAAACCGCTGAATATTGATCATATGTAAATATAAGTCATTCAATATTTAATTTCCGAAAAATTCTAATAAATTGGAATAATATAAAATATTTAAAGTGAGAGCATTTCTAAACCCGTATGCTACTTTTAGGCTAAAGATTGGAAATCTCTGTAATATAGCAATAAATTTTAAATACGTATTATTAAAAAGTTTTATTATTTTATTCAATTATCAATTTTATATGACGGTATGTTTGTTTGTGCACATGTAGGAATGTGCATATGTTTATCAACTACTGTATTAATGTTGGCTGTCAACTAAAAATATATATTTTTTTTATTTGAATAAAAGAATGCAGCATACCATATAGATATTAAACTTAATTACACCCATTCAGTCATTTTTATCTACCAGTTTTATTTGTCTGAGGTGGTCATATTATCTTAAAATTTATATTAAAAAATAATGATCTCGCTGCACTAGAAAGAGGTTGGATTGGTTGGAGAAGTAATACAATCCACTGAGAAAATTTTCATCTGCTTCTACAAGTTGACAGTAGGAATGGACAAGGAGCCAATAACCATGTCAAACATTTGGATAAAATTGCTGTCTGAACACGGTAAAAATATCCAGAAAAAATTATACGCTGGTGGCTGAAATTCACTTTTTGTCTCAAGTCTTTGATTCTGATTAATGTAGAGTGAAAAGAATTTTTGCTTGTTTACTTGTTGCTGCTAAATAAAATGAGAACGCAATCAATTTGATAAATAGTTTACCAGCTGATTTTCTTCAGTGCTTAATAACTAACTGCTTATGATTTATAAACCACAACTTTATATTATATAAACAACTTTTAATAAATAATTACGCAAAAACATTCATTACTACTATAAAAAAAAAAAGCCTCAAAAAAATCTTGTCAAAGGAGTAAATCAAATACAATTTTAAACCGTTTATAGTCACTAAATTTTATAACCGTGTGTAGGCGTATAATATATAGTTACAGTTATTAAATTTTCTGCTGATAACATTAATTTTAAAAAATCAAACTGAGCAATAAAGAAAACCGCAAGATTATTATTCGTAATATAGTTTAAACTGCCCTTAAATATTCTACTGCAAAACAACGGCTTCTCCAAACTCTGTCTCCAAGAGAAGCCAGTGAAGGAAAAGTATTATTCGCAAGATTTGCCACTTATGTGATGGGGGGGGGGGCATATAAACGCGTAATTTTAATTTTAAAATATAATTGATTAATTGTGAAATGTACAGCTAAACCAAAAAGATTTTAATACATATTAGAAAACTAATTGTAAAAACTTCAATGCATTATGAACGTATATATTTATTAGTTCGACTCACGCTGTTGCGCGTTTATTTTGTTTCAGAAGTTATTAAGAATTTCGTTGTCAAAAGGATTACTCGCAACAACTCTTGTTTTGACGTCATTTTTTAAAAAAAAAAAAGACTTTTTTTTAATAAAAACAAAAGTCGTCACATGACTACCATTTTCTATCGTAAGTTAGAAACTAGTCTGTGTATATTGAATGAGTAGGCATTGGGTAGGGATTTTGTGCAAAACCATTTTCGCATCCATTGATTACTAAGGCTTGCACTAGGTGGTACTACTGTATGAAGAGTTTGCTTTTTGCAGTCATTGATTACTATTGCTTGCACTGGATGGCATTGCTGTATGGAGGGTTTACAAATAATGAAGTTGCGGCAGAATAAATGTAAACAAAGTGATTATACAGACAGTGGGTTGTTGGTTTTTATGCTGGATTTGGAAAAAGATAAGAGAGATCTAGATATAAAGGCCATAGAGTGGACAAAGATGATGATATGGAAGTGGGATGGAGCAGGATAGAGGAAAATATGGAAAAAACTTAGGATGGGGGAAGGGTAGTGGCTGAGAGATTCCTGACTCCGATAAAGAAGAAATGATGGGGCATTGAATCATACTGGTTTAAAAGAGCAAGACCCTCGTGATGATATTTTAAAGGTCCCCGAGTAAAAATATTGGGCATTAGTGACAAATCAAAAATGATATTTTAAAAAAAGAACAATAATAAAAAAATCTGCCTGATCTTTCCACACAACATTAAAAACAGATGTTCTGCAAAAAAATGGAAGTTCTTATATAAATGTTATGTGGAGAAACAAAGCCTTCACTTCTTTGTCTACAAAGTACAGATACAGAATCAATTTTTTAAATGTATACGAATATAAAATAAATATTGGACAAATGGGTTTTGCACAGCAATGTGTTTGTCATTGAAATATATCCATAATGTGAGAAGTTTGTGAGTAGCCATGAATAAATGATGTTACAATAAAAAGGAAGTGCTGTACAACAGTGACTAGCCCACTATATTGGAAGATGATGAGAATAATGCAAGAAGTACACCAATTCCAAGATTATAGGAACCAGACTAGATCATGATGAAGACATAAAAAAAACAACTTGGATATTCACTAGACTAGCTTTGGTACTCATTCTTATTAATGTTATTGTGAGTAGTGAAGAATGTTTTAATCCATATACTTCTATCAGCTTTCTTTTGAAAACATTTGTTTATATAATTAACCCAGTAAATTTTATATTTCACTCGTAGATATCTACAATTTAAAAATCTTACAAACTAATCTTCTATACAAATGCCTATTGAAAATTATAATATTGAAAATTAAAAATGCAACCAGCTGACACAGATTATGCAAATTTAGAATCTTTGATCAGATGCTAATTCAAACTATAACAGGTATCTAAAGTTTCACTCTAAAATGTACTTTCCAAGATGTTCAATAGGTTTTCCATTCTTCTTGCATCATTTTATGTTAATAAATTTATACTCCTTCTTTACACACTTCATAATGCTCTATTCAATTTAATTGGCTTACAGTTTCAATTAGGATGTCCATACATCCTGGTTTTATCTCTCTTGTCACAGTGTCCCAACATTATTTTGGGACAGTTAATTGTCTCGGGTTTTCTTAACCACTCATTTTTATTTTTAACTTCATATTTAATTTTTGTTTTTTATAAATTAATATTTATTCATTTAATATTTTAAAATTAATTTTTTGATTGGTTAATTAGTAATTTTCCCCAAATGGAAATGGTTCCCCATTCTTTTTGAATATTAGTAATAAGTGATTTCAGTTTGTGATTTAGTTTTGATAGATAACATATGTATTCAAACAATTGTATTGTTTTTCTTTATGTTGTAAAAATGAGTATAGTTTAGTAATGTAAATGTGATTATAAGTTTTGTGATTTTTTTAAAATTTCATATTGAAATATAGGTAATCTTCTATGAATTTTTTTTTTTTTTTTTGGTTGTGTGTCCCAGTTAAGTCATGTGGAAATATGGACATCTTAGTTTCAATTTTGTAGCAGTTTTCTTTAGGAAGGTTTATATTTTTTCTCTTTCCACTTTATAGTTCTGAAGAAAACTACTGCACAATCGAAACTATTTAAGTTCTTCAAACATAAATTTGCAAAGATGTTGGGATCCAGATCTCAAAGTATCCACAGCTGCTGAGTATTTTTAAGGACAAAGAGTGATGTTAATCTTTGGGCGAAACCAGTAAATGATATTAGCATGTAAACAATTGTATTAAATATAAATAAATAAGCAAATCACTTTATTGTTTAGAAGTTCATTATAGATTTGAGTACTGTAAGTTCCAGAACTGGGTTTGATCCAAGGATATTATTCTTTAGGATTTGACATTCTACCACTGCACTAATATAATAAAATCAGCATTCTATATATATTACTGAAATTGAATCTAATATCTAATACAGTATTCAAATGAAGCTTACTATTTTCCCCTTAAATCTTCTCAACATGGTATAGGATAGAGGTGCCCAAACTGCAACCCAGGATGGCTATTAATATGGCCCAATATAAAATCATAAACAGATTTTAAATGTTTTTTATGATTGCATCTCCCAATAGGATTAAAATAAACACATGTAAGCATTTAAATACAATAACAAGTATCCAAGTAGTTTTGTTTCCCCCTTTTATTTTTATAATAAAAAATATATAAAAAAACATCGATGATGTGTTTTATTACTTCAATATATACATTTTCTATATTAGTGATTATGAACTCTGCTTGACAATTGTGAAAAGATTCTCTGAATGGTTAGCAGCATAATTAGCATTATTATTTAAGGACTTTTTTGCCTATCTGTGGTGATGGATATCATGAAAAATATACATGGAACCTTTTTCACTTATCAGCTTTTGGTAATGTTTGTATATTTAATTAATGGTCCAAGATGACCCTTCCAGTGTGGCCCATAGATGATAAAAGGTTGGATCCCTCTAGCATAGTATTTTGTACTTCTAGAATGGTTTTATATTTATAATTTGTAGTGATATTATACTGTGATTTAAATTTTTATCTTCAATGTTGAGATATCATAGCTATCATTGGATACCACCACATCTTTTATTATTAACTGACAAAAACTTTATATTAGTGAGAATATAACTTAACAACTTGATTCCTGGTCTTATCTGATTTTACAAGTGACAAAATTAGTTTTAGTAATAAATAATTATGTTAGGCAATATAAAAATATCATTTCTCTAAAGCTTTTATTCCCATTTAATCCAGAAGTTTAAGATGTTGTACATTAAATATGTGATTGATAGCTATATCTCTAATCATATTTAAATTATGTCTGAATTTGATTCAAGATAAGCACATACCAGAGTATTCTATGGAAAAGAGGATTAGTGACTGGTTTCTTTCCCAAACTGCCTGAAGCGCCATCTCTGCATAGTTTTTCTAATCACCACAAATATTTTAAGGTTCTAGTATGTCAATATAGTTTATCTATTCACCACAAAGATTTTAAGGTGCTAATATGTCAACATAGTTTAGCTATTTACCACAATGATTTTAAGGTGCTAGTGTGTCAACATAATTTAGCTAGTCACCACAAAGATTTTAAGGGGCTAGTATGTCAACATAGCTTAGCTCTTTGCCACAAACATTTTAAGGCACTAGTGTGAACTGAATAGGGAGTTATGATATGATAAGTGACAGTGTGTTTTGTATTTCAACCTGTGATGGAACAAAATTTAATTTTGAAATGATTCCGACTGAATGTCAATGAAACCATAAGTTGCAAGAATGCTTCTGAATGATTTGCAAGATTTCATGATGGCAAGAAGATCATCGAAGACAATTCATGAAGGTATATAACACATACTGTTTCATATTATAACTAGTGATTCATGCATGCTAGCACCTTAAAATTTTTGTAGTAAACTGCTATGTAATACATGCATTGATTCAGAGATGGCACTGCAGGCAGTTTGGAGAGAAAACCAATAACTTTTTTTGGAATAAATTGTGTTGTAATAATAAAAAGAGTATTAGAGACATCATTATATTAAAGATAGAGACAAGAAACTATTTTTTATAATGTTATATGATTATGTATAAATGGAATAAGTTGATAACCTTAAATGTACTTATGATTAAAGAAGTTGGAAATAAAAATTCAATATTTGCAGGTGTTGTTACCCTTCTTATTTACACACTAAAAACCATGTGGTTTGCATGCTGTTCCATATTTGACAATAAGAAGTACAATATACTCAAACGAAATAACAAGCAATGGTTCAACTCATACCTATACTCTCTCAATTTTTTATCCAGGAACTTCATGACCAAAACTTGACATTCAACAATCTATCTCAGATGGTGCTCTCTTGCAGCTTAAATCTTTATTTCCATTAAACCTCCCTATCAGATTTCAATCCTGAAAATAAATGTCTGGATTCTTCTTCAGTTTGGTCATCATAATTATATTAGAATACGATACTCTTCAAATTTGGATTACACGTCATTGAAGTTAAACAACGTATCCTACCATTATGATTGCAGTTTCGTCAAACTTTTGCCTATAAATTTATTCTATCATAAATATATAAATATTTTATATTGCTATTAATAGGTTATATATAAATGTAAAGTATTAAACAACCAAAAAAGGTTTTTCGTGCATTGAATTCTTATTATTATATCAGGGTTTAATTTTATTATTGTTATATCATTACACTGCAGCCAAAAAACGTTTTAAGGCATTACTGAGATCATATATACTATAGAGATCCCTGATATTTTATATGTGATACCACATTATCCATGGACATTTCCTACTAAAATTATAAAAGCTAAATTTGATGAACGATTGTCTCATATTGAAATTACACAGAGGCAAACTCTCCATACAATAGCACCAATCAGTGCAATCAGGAAGATGTGTGCATAAAATCCTTATCTAGTGCCTATTCATTGAATATCTCCAGACTAGTTTCTAGCTTGTGGCTTTCATCAGGGAGGAGACTTGGATCTGAGAGTACTGCAACTAGATCTGCAACCCTCCAGCAGCCACCTTTTATCTATTTATTTTACCTATTTAGTTAATTATCTTGGGCTCATAGCATTATAGTTAATTAAATAGGTAAAAGGGGCTGGTGGAGGTTTGCCTTAGATCCTAAAATTTAGGTACAGTGCTCTCAGATCCAAAGCTCTTCACTGATGAAAGCCACAAAACGAGTATGGGAATATTGGACGTGTAGGCATTAGATAAGGATTTTATGCACAAGCCTTCTTGTATCCATTGATTATTAAAGGTTGCACTGGATGGTATTACTATATGTGCTGAATAATACAAATCATTGATGGAAAACAAATTATAATCAAACAAAAGATGATAGTAACTCATTTGATGATCATAAAGCTATTTATTGATATAAATAAATATAATTAGTATTCCACAACAAGTAAGCATTTCCTTATAAATACAGCTTCCAAATGATATTATTCAAAGAATAATTAAGAACTATTGATAAAAGAATATACACGGTAAAAGATATAGATAAGCATACATAAATTAAATGCTTGCATAAATTCTGCCACATGTAAAATTTATTAACACGTAATTAGATTGGATAATAATTGTTGCATAACTTTTTTTATCTACCAATAGCAAGACAAATTGTTTGTATAAATTAGGGTGAAAAAATTCTCATACCGATTCTCCAATCTTCATACAGTATCTATTAATTTTAGAATATGTTGCTGATTATCTTAAAAGAAAAGTTAAATGACGTATAGTTAATAAGGTTAACTATACAGGACCTGTTATGGTGCTGTTATAGAAATTGAATAGTATTACAGTAATAGAACACTATTTAAAAATACATTATGAATCAGACCATCTTATAAAAGTTTGAATAATGTAAAAATTGAAATATTAGATATGTAATCATACTTTTAAAAAATATATATTAAGGTGGGTGGAATATCACAATTCATACAATGTGTTAAGTTCTCATATTAGAATGAGTATAAAGAACAAAAAATAACCCATATATAAAAATATATATTATAGAAATATAGGTCATAATTTTTTTCATTTGCGACATGAAAATTTAGCATATTGCGTTGTTTGGATGAAAAATTTGTACAATTATTAATATATATTGACCTACATATTACAATACGTTGACCCAAAAAGAACCAAATGTAAACATTTGCTTCACTTTTTAACAACAATACACAGGCTTTATTATAAGTATTTTTCTTCAAAACTGACAATGAAATATGTTTTATTATTTACATGTTGGGTTCTTTGCCAAGATCTAGTACACAGATAAATATATATTATTTTTCGAAATTGTTATATAAACGAAAATATTACTTTTTAAAAAAAAAAAGAAAACTTAAATAGTTTTTTTTTTCTTTTTCAATACAATTCCTAAGAATTTTTAAACCTTAATTTACTCTTTTTTAAAAAAAAAAAAACAATTAAATTTTAAATGCCAACTAAAAAAATATAGTCTTGCGTTGTTAGCCGTGAGGTATCGCAACCGCCATGCAAGCAAGTAGTTGGTTGCAGACGGTTGTGGGTTCGCGTCCCGGCCGATGCTATGACATATGAAGAACTAAAAAAATATATCACAAAAATAAATTTAAAAATATGTATATTGAACTTTTTTGAATATTATATAATTATTAACTATCACCAAGTCGACAGTGAGTTCTGATGATTATACGAATAGCATTTGTAATAATAAATAAAGTTGCGAAGCGGAAGTAATTTGTAATTGCAAAACGGAAGTAACTAGTTACTTCCGCTTTGCTTATTTCCGTTTTCAAATGTGAAGAGCATTTATATGATGATTCATGATTTTCAGTATAATATAATAAGAATAGTTTACAATTGTTTCTCTTGCTCAATTTGAAATAATGTGTAGCAGTTGATTGAATTTTGTCAGCGATCGCCTTATATTGTTGTCTGTCCATATAAATACTAATAATAAAACAAATAAATTAACACTAGAACCTATCCTAGCACCTCTCTGAGGAGTGCCAAAGCACGAAACCATGGTCAGAGGTTTGAGGGAGGAGGGGTCCTGGTAGAGATATGCTTTCTCTAGCTAAGCATTTATCACAAAACTTGTTGAGTAATTGGCGATCCTCATTGTTTATAACTTACAAGCTTAAGCGAATAGGATTGACTAATCAATAAATTAACACTTGATCTTTCTTATTGCATTGCTAAATCCATATAATAGTAATATCATTTATGTTCTTTATTACTTTTACAATGCTTTTTAACACTTCTTCTATGAAGACTGTTAGAGAAGAGAAGATGAAATTCAGCATAAATTTTAAGAAACACACAATTGTTCAACTATATGTGAAGTATGAATGAAGTTTGCATATTAAAAACTTTTTTTTTTTGCATGAAGCAGAGAAATAAAAAGAGAAACTGCATAGAATATCCATAAATGATGTCACTTAAAGAATGGAAAGAAGCTAATATGGGTTAACTCAACATTGTTGCAAGTAGATAAAATGGAAGAGAATTTGTTGAAGAAAATATTATAAATTTATTAGTACCTGAGTCCATATGTTTTGTTATCAAAATGAAGAAGATTATAACCATATATTATAAGCATAAATTTTCACCATGACTTTTATTATTACAACCAACTTTTGATTTTTTTTTCTCAATGTTTAATTTTTATTACATCTGGGTGTTTCTTAAAACAAACTTTTTGAGATCTGCCAACAGCTTTCCATAAGTTCCAAAGGATGGAGCGGTATAAACCATAATAACTGAACGTTCAAGAATGTTTTATGAAATTTTCAAAATCTTTTTTTTTTTTAATTATAAGGTCAGATGCTCAAAGGTCATATGACATTTGAGTGTCAACAAAGTTTAATATTTTTCATTCAATTCTCAGTCAATTTTTTTTTGTCTTTTCCTTAATCTGGAATTAAGGCAGAAACTGTAAAAACAACATCTTGACACACTAGCTGCTAAGTACTCAAACTACTATCTAATAATAAAATTTATTACAAACTAATTAAACGTATACTTTTATTTATTTTAAAGTTTTGCAAAAAATAATTGTTTTCTAAATACATTTCACATAAAAAGACTTAAAACTATTATTTGTATACTAAAATTTATTTTGCAAAAGTTCATTATATGGTTTTAAAAATGTCAAACCCCCATTAAATAGCTCACTGTAAGGCAATGGTCTCTTCAGTAGCTCCTTATTGAGAAGCAGTGAAGATCAAGATGCATTCCAATTTTCAAATGATTAAGATTTAAGTTTTCCATCTTAGTTTCCCTTCTAGATTGTCTACCCATTTACTGATCAATATCGGATATGAATTGATTGTCTGAAAAAAGTTTTAAATCTAATTACAATCTTTACCTGATTGGAATTTAAGCCCAAATCATAAGCATGAAGGCAGATGTTACACCACTGCAACATGACTTCCTATTATAGGCTGTAATTCCAAATGCTGCAATAAATTGCATTAAAATACTAGCAAGCAGTGCCACGATCACCACTAATGATAATAAAAACGGCCATAAATTGTACTCTTATTTTAAATTATCCTCATTTAATTATAATTTGTAAAATTGTTTACACATTGATGTAATTGAGAGACAAATGTTTTCAATTGTCTGGATGATGGGTACCTGTGACCTTAAAACTTAAAACAAATAACTAGTGACAATTAAAATTTGACCCATCACTAATGATAAGCTTAAGATTAAATTTAAGTTTAGACTGTAAAAGTGTAAGAATTTTTTTTGGCTAATTACCCATGAACTATCCACTTCAGAGAAAGATGTTACTGATTTTTCCATATTAAGGTGTGTCACAGTTTTTACTCAATTGTCTCTAATAAATGCATACTTTGTAGTCACTTATCATATAGGATGAAAACTTAAATTCTCTTTTGGGCCATGAATATTTTTACACATGGTAAAATGACATGTTGCTCAAGGCTGGCTTCTATGTTAAAACTGCCAATATACATGAAATCACTATTAAGATAGAAACCTTTCTTACACATTTCAAGTAGGGGTGAGATTAATAATTAATTAAGAACAATTAAAATTTTATTCCTTTTTTCTTTCTATTTTAATAATTGTAAACACATTTTAATGAATTAATTACGAAATTCAGCCAAAGCATATTTTTTTTATAAATGTGCCACACCACACCAGCTTGACAACTCCGAAATTTGCACTATCATCATTATCTATCATATATACAAAATTTGAAGAAAATATATTTGATAAAAATATATTCAAAAGATTTGACACTAATAAATAAATAAATAAACAAACAAATAATTGAATAAAAGTGCGGTATGATTTTTTTACCATTTCTAGGCCCCCTACTTCAACATTAATAAGTAATAATAGATAGAGATGATCGACTTATTAAATCTCTATCCTATGGTGTTTTATCCAATATCTCCAGACTAATTTCAAACATGATGTTTTTTTTATTAATGAATAGTTTTCTTAGTGGGGAGCTTTGAATGTGAAATAGAGTGCCTGGATCTTCTGGTTTAAATAAAAATGTTTAATAATAAAAGATTGTAAAAAAAAAAATGCTATTGATCAAATTATGCTATAATTTTGTAAGGTTATTATTTTAGCAAATATATGACTGTTGAATGGATTTAGAAGCTAATGTAAAAAAACCCCAAAGTAATATTTTGCGTAGTCAAAATAAAAGTCATAGATCACATGATCCAATTTTCTTAAGATTGTAAGATATAAACAATGAGCATTGCCAATTGCTCAACAATCTTTGTGATAAGTGCTTAGCCTGAGAAAGCATTTAAAATATCTCTGTCAGGAATCCCCTCCTCCAAACCTCTGACCATGGTTTCATGCTTTGGCACTCCTCAGTGAGGTGCTAGGATAGCTTCAGACACTAGAACTAAAAATACCAAACCAAAGCCAGCATTTATCTAAAAGTTATCTATTCAATGGAAAATCTGAAAATTTCAGACACCTACATGACTTCAAATCCAGCTATCCAACTCAGCTATATGGGGCTGAGAGATCTTCAGCCATAGCATATATTAGTAGACTTAGCAATATAGCATCACATAAGACTTAAAGCAGACACTATAAATAGTCAAAATAAGAGTTATAGATCACATGACCCAAATCTCTTAAACTTGTAAGATATAAATAATGAGCATTGCCAATTGCTCAACAAGTTTTGTGATAAATGCTTAGCCAGAGAAAGCATTTAAAATATCTGTCAGGAAACCCCCTCCAAACCTCTGATGATGGATTTGTGCTTTGGCACGCTTCAGAGGCGCTAGGGATAGCTTCAGACACTAGATCTAAAAATACCAACCCAAAGTTAGCATTTATCTAAAAGTTATCAATTGGCAATGCTCATTGTTTATATCTTACAAGCTTAATAGAATTAGGTCATATGATCTATGACTCTTATTTAGACTATTTATAGTCTCTGCTTTAAGTCTTATGTGATGTTATATTGCTAAGGCTCCTAATATATGGTATGGCTGAAGATCTCTCAGCCCCATATAGCTATTTGAATTAGATAGCTGGGTTTGAAGACATGTAGGTGTCTGAAAATTTCAGATTTTCCACTCAATAGATAACTTTCAGATAAATGTTGGCTTTGGGTTGGTATTTTTAGATCTAGTGTAAGCTATCCTAGCGCCTCTCTGAGGAGTGCCAAAGCATGAAACTATGCTCAGAGGTTTGGGTGGGTGGGGGATTTGGGGGGGGGGGGTTCCTGACAGAGATATTTTAAATGCTTTCTCTGGCTAAGCATTTATCACAAAGCTTGTTGAGTAATTGGCAATGCTCATTGTTAATATTTTGCCTTTTACAAAAAATTATATATTAAGATGTGGTGTAATTTTTTAGCTTGTTTTTTTTTTTTTTAAGAAGTAGCAAAAAATTTTTTTTTATATTTTAATGCTTTTAACATTTAAATTAATAGGACGTACTGAAAACTCCCAGAGAGCTGTATGAGAACTAAACGTCGATTAACGTAAAATGTAGAATGAGTCCACCTATATTTTAGTTTAGATGTATATAAGCATAACACTTATGGATGAACTCATCATGTAAAGTGTTTTTTATATATAGTAACCTAATTTCCAAGACAACTATAAGCTATTCTGAAATCGTTATAACAAATTAGAGGGAAAGGCAAAGCCTCATATTTAATAACTTCTAAATATTAAATCAATCTTCAGTTTGCTTTTAATGTTTGCAAAATTTAAATTAATAAAATACTTCTTTATGTTTTTAAAATGATCAATTTTATTTCTGTATTATGTCTAATTAAAAATTACACCCTGCTTGTTTGGGTCATCATCATCATCAACCATTATCAATCCACTGCAGGACGAAGGTCTCTCCAAGCTCAATCCATCTTTTCCTACTTTTAGCTTCTCTTCTCCACATCAACCCTGCACACTCTTATTTCATCCATCCATCTCACATGTGGTCTCTTTCTGGGTCTTTTACAATGTCTTGGAATCCAGTTTAAAATTTCAATTGTCCATCTATTATCATCTCTTCTAACAATATGTGCAGCCCAACTCCACTTCAGTCTTTTAATTTTTTCAATGAGGTCAGTAACACCTGTTTGTTCTCTTACCCATAAATTGCATTTTCAATCCCTTCTTGTTATTCCCAACATGCATCTCTCTATACTTCTTTGAGTGGTCTGTAAGTCTCTGTATTGCTCTTCTATTAAGTGTCCAAGTCTGAGATCCATAAGTAAGAACTGGCAAAACACATTTATTAAAAACCTTCCTTTTCAAACACATAGGCATATTTCCTTTTAATATCAAGTTATTTCTATCAAAAGCACTCCAACCAAGTTTAATTCTATGATTAATTTCATCCATTATATTTCCATCTGTATTAATAATCTGACCAAGGTATTTGTAACTGCTAACTTCTTCTAACACATCATAATCAATCTTTATTTTCATATTTTGAGAAAATCTATTAAGCATTACTTTAGTCTTTTAACATTTATCTTTAGTCCTACTTTCATCTGATAACTCCTGCAATATTTCCTGTAGCTCTAAAGCATTATTTGCAAAAACAACTACATCATCTGCAAAATCTAAATGACTTAAATAATCTCCATTTACTTTCACTCCTTTAGCTTCCCATTTTAATTCACAAAATACTTCTTGCAGCACTGCTGTAAAAAGTTTTGGAGATATGGAGTCACCCTGTCTTGCACCCTTTTCAATGTTGATTTTTCCCTATCATTATGTAATCTAATTGTTGCTATTGCATTTTTATAAATATTCTTTAAAATGTGACAATATCCTGGATCTACACCTTGATGATCCAAAGCTTTAATCACTGAAGAAATGTTAATAGAATCAAATGCCTTTTCATAGTCTACAAATCCTAAGCATAATGGCAACTCATATTCATTGGTCCTTTCTATAATTTCTCTCAATACCTGGATATGATCTACTGTACTAAAACCACTTTTAAATCCAGCTTGTTCTCTTGGTTGTTAGAAATCCAGTGTTTTCTGTAGATAAGTTGTAATTATCTTAGTAAAAATTTTGTATAAAACTGATAAAAGACTGATAGGTCTGTAATTTCTAATATCTTCTATATCACCTTTTTAAAATATTAATATTAATACTGCATTCTTCCAATCATCTGGTACATCATTATCATTTAGACATTTGGTATATAACTTTGCTAAAAAAAATTCTATTTCTTCACCTGCTTCTTTTAATATATCAATTATAATTCCATCATTACCTGGAGCCTTCCCTTTCTTCATAAATTTAATTGCATGTCTCCCTTCCTCATTCAAAATTCTGGGCAATTCGGAAGAAATAATAGTTATAGGAGGCACTTGTTCTTTATTACTATATAATTCTAGATAGGCTTAAGATTCCTGAATCGTGGCTCCAGACGCGATACTTCCGGTATTTGAACATTTTATTAACTTCTGAACAATATACCATTCGATTATTTTTATTTTATTAAAACACAGTCTAAGAGATCCCCAAAGACATGTTTATGCCATGTCTTAGTGATCGAGAAAAAATATGTGCAATAAATTCTATTTTTAATAGTCATTGAAAAAAATACTTAAAAAAATACTAACAATTTGCATTTAACAAAACGAATGAACATATTTTATATTGTTACTAATATAACATTTTCAAAATGAAACTATCACAGTGTCTTAGACAAAAAAGAAAAAAGAGGGGTATGTGTGCTCTGTGAAGAAACTATGCTTTTAATCAAAAAATATATTTAAAAAATCTTCAAACATTATAGTAACGACGAAAAAAATAGTAATCTCAACTGACATAAGTCCATCACTCCTGGGAGAAATTAATCCTAAATTAAAAACTTCCACAGACTCGTAATGGAATTTTGGAAAATGAAAATAGTCCTACTAATGGGGCTAAATCCTTGGCTGAAAGATCTAAAAGTTAACAATGGTCATGATCTTTCAATTAGCACATAAAATTAGATGGCTATAAAGCAAACACATCAACAGATGCTGACCGTAGTTTCAAAAATGCGACTCATTAGCTAAGCACTAATGCAAACTTTAAGATAAAAGAGATAAAAAAAAGGGAGATGGGGTGAAGTTAGAAATTTTCTAATTTTTATTGAAATATACAAACGAGCTTTTGTATAAGATCTCGATAACAGATCAAACAAGTAATGCTTTAAAAAAAAAAAAAACTATTATAGGTATTAATAAACGCAATATGAAATAAACATACCATAAGCACGCACGCACATTCTCATGCATATATGTATACGCTTTGTTTATTTTATTTTTAAAGCAAATAACACAGTTCATGTAATGGTCTTCTATTCATTAAATATATATATTTTTAGCAAATGATATTTTATTACTCCTCATAACAAACTTTTTAAAATTAAAAAATACATTTATATCTAAGTTTAAGAAAGAGTTGTATTTTCATCATCATAACAACTTAGTTATGACACAGAAGCACAACTCTCCATACAGCAGCGCCACTCAGTGCAAGCAAGAGTAATCAATGGATGCAGGAAGATATGTTCACTGAGTGGAGCTACTATATGAAGAGTTTTGCCTAAGTGAAAACAGCTTGTGTAAGCATAAAGAATGCTGTCATGTGAACATTAGTTATTCCTAAACAAGTAAGATGAGTCTAATTCCAAGAGAAGAAAACAGAACAAAATACAAAACAAGTATTAATAATAAATGAGATAATGACTATTCAAACCCAACTGTGAATGACAAATATGTCCACATTTAGCACAAGTTCATTTTTCAGCTTTTTGACATTTTACTATGCTATCTTTTAATTTCTCCAGCATGATAACTTTTTTTCTGAAATTCTTCAATACGATGTCCAATTATGGCTGTCCAATGTATTTCATCATCGCCATGGCGACAATCAACATTGCACTAAACATCACATGATCACCATCTCTTATGCTTGGATTGAAAACATTATTGTGTTTTCATTTTGGACTCATAACTTTATAGTTAAATAAAAAGATAAAAGGTGTCTGATAGAGGGTCATTAAATCCTAAGATCTAGGTGCAATGTTCTTAGATCCAAGGCTCATCATTAATGAAAACCACAAGCTATAAAGTAGTCTGAGAGTATGTATGAGTTTGGCACTAGATGGGAATTTTAAGCACAAACATTGTTGCATCCATTAATTATTTTGGCTTGCACTAGGTGGCACTACTGTATGAAGAGTTTTGTATGGAGAGTTTTGCTTGTTTAATCAACATTGCATTTTGTTAGAATGTCTTTGAGATAATCTTTATAATGTAAATGGGGTCTACTCCTCCTGTGACATCCATGCTCAAGTTCATCGTAAAATAACCATTTGGTGATCTTGCATTTTAAATTTGTTTTACATGTCCACTCCAATGAAGGTATGGTTTTACAAGAGCGAACTTTATAGTAAAATATCCAGTAGTTAAAAAAAACATTGATTGGTTTTATGATCTTTCCATTGTATTTAACAAATTTTTGGTGCATTGTTAAATGAAACTTTTAATGTATACTACGTTGATATAATGTCCAAGTCTATTTTCATACAATAAATAAATTAGATAGTGACTATGGTTGTTAAAGAACCAAAGATACCAAATTGTATAATTGCTGAACTGGATTCAGATCTATATGACTATACAAGTGAAGAATGGGCTTGGATTAAAAACATTATTGTATTTTCATTTTGGACTCATAGAGATAAAAGATGACTGGTAGAGGGTCATTAGACCCTAAAATCTAGGTGCAATGTTCTTAGATCCAAGGCTCATCATAAATGAAAACCACAAGCTATAAAGTAGTCTGGGGATACGGATGAGTTTGGCACTAGATGGGGATTTTAGACACAAATATTCTTGCATCCATTGATTACTTTGGATTTCACTAGGTGGCACTACTATATGAAGAGTTTTACCTCTGTTGTAATAGCTTGTGTAAGCATAGGGAATTGTGATCATGTGATGTTTATTAGTTTAAAATAATACCTCTGTATACTGCTAGTTTTACTGCATTATTAATTTCTCTATAATGAAACATCCTATCTTATAACTTTTTAAAGGTAGCAGCAGCACACTAGACTTTGGGTTATATCTCAACATCTATATCTACTTTCTATTTAAAAAGCTATCAAGGTATTAAAATTGGCTTATATTCTCAAATTACCTAAGCTAAAAGTTATTGAAGATTTTTCTTCCATCTCTAGCTAATATAGAACTTAATACTAAACAAAACTGTTAATATTGCAATCAAAGACATTAAATACCTCTGTAAGTCAGCTTTTGAAGTAGCAGGGATAGCATAATCCAGAAATCAAAAAGATGCTTATTGCATTGCCAAATTCATATAATATTAATATCATCTACATTCTTTATTACTTTTTACAATGCTTTTTTACAACCCACTATTGACAGTTTCAATAGCCTGAGCAATCTTCTTCAGAACCATAACATGTACAATAGAAGTACACGGATACAAATCTGTATTCATGCTTTTGTATTGTGTTGTAATAGTTCTGAAGAAGATTGCTTGGGCAATTGAAACTGTCACTAGTGAGATCTGTATTCATGTATTTACATTGTGTTTATTACAGTTCTGAACAAGATTGATGGGGCAATCAAAACTGTCAATAGTGAGTTGTACAGGCATCTCTATTCATGTATTTGTATTATATTTGTTATAGTTCTGACGAAGATTGCTGGGGCAGTCGAAACTGTCAATAGTGGGTTGTAAAAAGTAATAAAGAACATAGATTATATTAAGATTAAATTACTATTTTGCTTTTAAATGATTCAATTAAAAAACCATCAAATCTTCATTGCCTTTTGATCCTTAATTTATTAAGGTATCTATAATTGTTCCAAGGATCACAGTCATAAAAATATAAAGCAATATTGGAACAAGAACACATTCCTAATTAACACCAGTTTTACATTTCAAATGCTTCAAATTTACCACCCATAGTAATAACACATCCTCTCATTTCATCTTGTAGAAGCTATATAATACAAATAAATTTTGGTGGAGAGCAAACTAATTACAAACAGTGCATAGACCTGAATTAAGTGAGTCAAATATCTTAAGAAAATCACTAAAAGCAATATATAAATCACTTTTTTGTTCCTAGAAATAACAAGTCTTTGGCAACTACTCTTCTATACAGGAAGTAACTTACTCAGTGAAATATTTGTAAATATCTTTATTGTAGTACATACTACTATTTCATGATAGTTGTTGCAGACTTGTCTATTTCTTTATTTTTAAAAATTGAAACAATAGAAACATTCTTAAGATCAAGTGGTACAACTTCACAAGTCCATATATTTTTAAAAAATTTCAATATTTTTGAAACAAACATTTTATCGTATTTCAAAAATTCTCTACACCTTTTATTAGGACAGGTAACCTTTCCAATTTGAAAATCGCAAAGATTTGAGTAAATAAACTCAACAAAACATGCCATCATCTCAATTTTTATATCACTATTCAAAAAACAATCAACATATTCCTTCAACTTGTTCCAAAAACGTGTCCTTGATGGATTGTGATATTGTTTTTCAAGTCCATATGCTACTTTGAATGGATCATAAAAGATCTAAAATGACCATGATCAAAAAGTATCTATATTCGGTTTGCAGTGTTCAGCCCTCAATTCTCTTATGCAGCTGTTGAAATTCTGTCTTTAAATCTCTGCATTCAATATGAAATTCCATATTCTGTATTTATTATCCTGCCAAGAAGAAAATATGTTCCTTTTTAATCAAGTGACAAATGAAAAGATCTTCATCAGAAAAACAACCATGATTCTTTTTTTTTTTAAATCCATGAATAGATTTGTTTGTATCCATAACACTTTCCTTTGAAGAATTCCATGTCTCAGTAATATGACAATCCTGAAGGTCCAAATTAGCAATTTGGTGTTTAATATCTATTAAAATTTAGCACAAATAGCAAATATTTCTAATGAACAAACATCAATTTTCTTGTAAGTATTGTTATAATAAATTCTAATTTTTAATCCATCAGTTACTTTATAATCTGTCCAACCATATATGCACTTCTAAATGCCCTTGTAATATGAACTTCTGTGGCATTCTTCTTAATATAAAATAATTTGTTAAATGTCATTATTTTGAGCATGGACGCATCCACACTCCTTCATTACAATTTTTCTGCCTCAATCCATGTTTTGGGCAGAAAGCAGTCTACTATTTACATATATCATTTCCAACTTTCTTATACACTTAACAATACTATTTTTACACCAAAACTTTACTCTTACAGTTTCAACTGGGTTGGAGTAAAAAATAGTATTATTAACTGTACAAGAAAGATGAAATTGATATGATATATAAATATAGAAACAATACATAAGGAAAGGAGGCAGAAGAAGAAAATTGTATAGTGTATTATTTACACTAATATGTGGATTAAAGTCTTCAAAAAGAAAAACCTGGCCTCTCTTCTCACCAGTTATTTCCTGGTGGCCAGAAGGGGTCTCTCAAAGACTGGATCACAGTGCCAGCTTTGCCACTTAGCTGATGAAACCATAGCCCACCTACTATACATGTGCTCCATCTTTGCTCCTATCAGGAACTTCATCACTGATGAAGTTTCACTAGACATCAGAGATGCCCTGTCAATTTGAAACATGATCAAACAGTGAACCTATGCATCCATCAGACTGTCCATCTTTTTAACCCTCACCTTATGACTAACCAGATGCAAGTTAATGTTTGGACATTCTAATAACACTCCACTTCATATTTACACCAAGCTACTCTTTCAGATCAAGGCCAGAGACTCAGCCATTTCACTTCAACTGCTACACATTGACACTTGGGAAAAGATTGTATTTCCAAATAAATAACCCACCATGAAATATTGATGGCTCCTGATTGAACTTGTCCCAATTCCATCATTCAACCTGTGTCATGATTATGCCTCCAAAGGCCGATAACGAAATCACACTTTTACAACAAGAAATGGAACAACCTATGTCACATCAAACAAAACTGCACAAGTAGTGAGCTATGGTCACTGATAACTCTCAGCACAATCACAGATGGACTGTATCTCCAAAATTCAGGTTCTTATTTTTTTATCTAAGTTCATCTCACTCACTCAGAGTATCTATTTAATCTTTTCTTCACCTTTCAGAATACTGAACTCGTCTAAACTAGAGGTTGCCTTAGGATGTAATGCACCTACCAAAAAACTGAATGACTAAACAGATACATAGCATTCCCACTGATGGACTCATCACTAATTAAAGATTGTTGATCCTTGTACTTGGGCCTTTTCAGTATATGTTCCTTATTTTTATTTTAGTCTATATTGTGGATTTCCATTCTTGCTATTAAAAGGTGAGAAGTTTGCCTTGACAGCAGTGAGAAATATTGATTTTTATCTTTATTGTGAATGTTTAGGTGGTTACTGGTTAACTTCTAATTATATATTGTTTAAATACAATATAAACCTTTTCAGTGTACAAAGAACACTTCATGTTTGAATAAAAAAATAAAAAAAAATTTTTTTTTAATGTTTTTTTTTTTTAAGACTTTTATTATAAAATGTCATTCAGTATGGAATGAAAGCTCTCTTTTTTAATTCTCTAAATTAATGTTGTGGAATAAGTACTAATAAAATAAGCACTAACACCATTGTGCAAGGCAAATTTTAGCACCGATAGTCTTTCATTGATACCATGAAGAATTCCAATAATAGAATATACCAAATACAGAGAATTCAAAACAATTTATTATTCTTTTTTCACAAAGGCAAAACTGTGCATACAGTAGTGTGACTCAATGCAAACCAGAGTGATCAATGGATGCAGGAAGGTTTGTGCATAAAATCGCTACATAATACCTACTAATCCAATATCCCAAGACTAGTTTCTAGCTTGTGGCTTTCATCAGTGAGGAGCCTTGGATCTGAGAGTGCTGCACCTAGATCTTAGGATCTAATGCAGACCTCCAGTAACCACCTTTTACTTTTTTAGTGAACTATAAAGCTTTCAGTCCAAAATGAAAACACAACAATGATTTTGAGCTAAGCTCATTAGTTTATATAGTCGTATAGATCTGACTGCATTGAGAGTTTTGCCTCTGTGAAAACAGCTTGTGAATGTGGAAAGAATGGTGGTCATCTGATGTTGAATGGTTTAATACCAATTCTGGCCAATAGTATTATGGTAACTGTGGTTATTAAAGAACCAAAGACACCAAAAATTATGGATGCTAAACTGAGTTCAGATTTATACGACTATGTAGGCTAATGAGCATAGCTTGAAAACATTATTGTATTTTCATTTTGGACTCAAAGCTTTATAGTTAGCTAAAAAAGTAAAATGTTGCTGCTGGAGGGTTGCATTAGATCTTAAGATCTAGCCGCAGTGTTCTCAAATCCAAGGTTTCTCACTGATGAAAGCCACAATCTAGAAATTAGTCTGTGGATATTGTAAGCATAAAGAATGGTGATCATGTGATACTTGATGGTTTAATATCCTCCTTTCACTGACTGATCTGTTCATCCAAAAGAAATTGTAATTATCTAACTGTTCTATAAAACTTTATTTATCTGTAAGACCATTTCACTAAGAGCAGTTATATGGATCTCAAATTATAACAATTCCTTAGCCACCGGTGTTGTTTTCTGTTCAGGTGTTGAGGAGTTTATATTAAATAAACTTTGTACCTTTCATGCATATATATTTAGAAAAAAAATAGTTTTATAATATTCTATTATTGTTTGAAAAACTAATCCTAACTTTCCAAAACAATTTATTTCTAACGATAATTATTATAATCAGTTTAGATTAATCAAATTAACAACAGCTGAAGAGAGTTGAACACTTAAGAGTTGTAAGTTAAAATAATACAAATTATTTTCAAAATTTGTGAGGAACTTTTAGTGATAAGTTTGGTGAATTTTAATGGCAATAATAGTAACAAAGACAAAACATGAAAGTATGATGGTAATGTAATACTTTGTGGACTTATGGCAAATATCTCAACCTTTACAAGCAAAGATAAAAAAAATACTAAGTGTGAATAACTTTGTGTGTTTAAAAAGAAAAATTTTTAATAAAAATGTTCCACCAATTCTTACTTATGGGTCTGAGACTAGACACCTAACACAAGAGCAATATAGACACTACAGAATAACCAATGAAGTATAGAGAGACGCATGTTAGGAGTAACAAAAAGAAATTGAAAAGGAAATAGATTGGTGAGAGAACAAACAGGTGTTACTGACATCACTGAAAGAATTAAGAGACAAGTGGAATTGGACTGGACACATCTCTAGAAAAGATGATAATAGACGGACAGTTGAATTCTTAAACTGGATTCCAAGAGATTGTAAAAGACCTAGAAAGAGACCATATGTGAGATGGATGGATCAAATAATGAAGCATCTGAAGTAATGTGGAGAAGAGAGACTAGAGATCGGAGAAGATGGATTGAACTTGGAGAGACCATCTTGCAGAGGATCGATAATGCTTATAATAGTGATGATGATATTTTTTTATAAATGGGTAACCAAGGCAATAACAATTTACAAAAACAATGCATATAAAATAAACAATCGAATTAATAAAGATGGGCACGATCCATAGAGATTAAACCCCAGAATCTGCCTCTTAATCATTGCATCAACCCTATTTCGTTTAAAGTTGAATCTATTTGAATAAAAACACATTATTATTATTTTAAACCTTTGTTTACCTTTTGCAATTCACTCAAGATTAATTGTTTGATCGTATATTATTTACGAAAACAAAATTTTAGAAATTCTTTTTATTTAAAATTAAATTAATGCAGCAGTTTTTATTGGTGATTTTTTTTCCCCTTTCTTTCAAAAATTAAGTTAATAAAATACTTAAATGTTGTTGTAAATATTTTATCACTTTTTTTTTTGCTTTTTTTTAGGTAAGACTTTCTGCCTCGCTTTTCTACAGTGATGACGGATCTTTGGAATAATACGGAGGGGTATCACTTTCCAGCTCGCAAAAATAATAAACATAAGAGAAATAGTAACAGCCAGACGTTTATCAATAATAAATAAAAAAAATTGATTAAGAATAAATGATTTAAACTTCACTTAAAAGCTAAAAGAAATATATATATTAAGAGATTTCTATATACGTCTTTTTATTATTACTGAGATAGCATTTGAAGTAACGTTTATTATATTTCCATTTTCTAAAAGTTTCCGTGTTTATTGAGGCACTTATTAGATTCTTTGCTTGGAAAGAAATTATATTCAAAAGTCCTACAATCAAGTAACAATATTTTATCATTACCAGTGGGATTATGTAATTATTTACTACCACTTTTTAAGCATAATTATTTTCGCATCGCAATTTTAGAGCTATACTATAAACTTTAATGAATCACATTATCTACATGTATAATCGTATGGTTTGTTGCGTAGAAAGTTATATGATGCTCTAGGAATTATGTGGTAAATTGAGCATATTAGCTCCATTCAAATAACAAATGGTGTGATCCAGTGGGTAACCTATTACATTACCCACTCTGCCAAACTGCATGAAGTTCTACTCTTTATTATAAAAACATACATGATTATAATAAAAATTAACACATTTTCATTCTATATAAATCATTCATTGATGTTTGTTATATAAGCGTCATATTTAATAGTTATATACATTTCAATATTCACACTTTCAAATAAAGCAAATGAAATTTATATGGTTAATGATATTGGAGCTTGGCGCAGCTGATGAAAGAAGTTCCCCTAAAAGTGACATGTGAATTATGTTGACATAATTTGCATAATTTAATAATGAGTTAATAGAGATCATTCATAATATTATAATATGTAGCTCTATAATAAAAAATAAAGAGCTCTGCTAATTTGCATACCAGCTAAACAAAGCATTCAAAAATCTCTATCTTAAAAACACTCCCTAATCTCAGACCAATGGTTTCATGCTTTGGCATTCCCCAGTGAGGCAC
Organism: Epiperipatus broadwayi; assembly: GCA_028023455.1. Taxonomy (NCBI): domain Eukaryota; kingdom Metazoa; phylum Onychophora; class Udeonychophora; order Euonychophora; family Peripatidae; genus Epiperipatus; species Epiperipatus broadwayi. The sequence continues at coordinate 33,728,748 of JAQFVV010006198.1, forward strand.
AAGGACAGTTTCAGACACTAGATCTAAAAATACCAGGTCAAAGCCAGCATTTATCTAAAAGTTAACTATTAAGTAGAAAATCTAAAATTTTTAGACACCTAAATGTCTTCAAACCCAGCTACTTAAATAGCCATATGGGGCTGAGAGATCTTCAGCCAAACCATATATTAATAGCCTTAGCAATATAACATTGCTTAAGACTTTAAAGCGAAGACTATAAATAGTCAATAAAAAACAAGGTCATATATCACATGACTCAATTTTTAAGCTTATAAATAAAAAATAAAGAGCTCTGCTAATTTGCTCTAACAAACTTTATTGATAAATACCAGCTAAACAAGGCATTCAAAAATCTCTATCTTGAAAACACTCCCTAATCTCAGACCAATGGTTTCATGCTTTGGCACTCCTCAGTGAGTTGCTAGAGCAGTTTCAGACACTAAATCTAAAAATAATTACATAATTATAATTAGCTCTATAATATATTAATTACATAATTATGTTTATGTATACTTAATTCAAATGGTTAAGTTTATTTTTTTTAAAAGGAGTTTCTATCTGAGTAAAATATACTTGTGCATATGCTTATTATATATTGTATAAAAAATAATATATTAATAATTGTGAAATTTCATAAAATTAAGAGTTCTCATATTTTTTTACAAACACATGTAAATATTAATAATAAAATTTAATTAAAAAAATGAAATTGATTATAAAGTCTATCTATCCAGAATATAATTATTAGCCCACTTGTTAACTATAAAGGGGATAACATTTAATAGTTCGGGTGTTTCAAATTTCAAACTTTGAAATAAAACAAGTGAAATTGCTTAATATAAATAATATTCAAATTTATTTTGATTCATAGTTAGTGATTTTACTTTTAGCACCGCTAATTTTTTAAAACTGGCCTTGTGAACCTCATTACAGTATACAATTCAGAATTTAACCATATAAACCTCTAATCAACACTCCATCCTTTTTTTTTTTTTTCAAAATATACATTACATATAAAACATATAATTAAATATTATAAAAGTCTTATTTTCCTTCTTTCTTTACAAAAACTTTATTTTCTGTATATATATCCACTTGTTCATTATATGCAACGTTTCAACTATATTTAATTTATAGTCATTTTCAAGGATCTAGAAAAAAACACATTACATTATTTATTATATTTTTATGTTTTATTTTTTTATTTCTTATTTTTTATGTTTTTTGGTTTTATTATGTGGATAGTTATGGAGGTTGTTACAATGTAATGTGTTTTTTTCCTAGATCCTTGAAAATGACGATAAATTAAATATAGTTGAAACGTTGGATATAATGAACAAATGGATATATATATACAGAAAATAAAGGTTTTGTAAAGAAAAGAGGAAAATAAGACTTCTGTAATATTTAATTTAACTATTATATAACATCTCTTATTTTAATAAATAATGAACCAATCAATAAAGGGCATTTAACTCTCAATCATAATATTAATTGAAAAATACAAAATGAAGATAAGTCTTTACGTGAAATAGAAGTTAAGTATTTTATTTAATCAACATAAATCATTTATAAGGTAATAAAGAAAAAAATATAAGTTCTAACCATTTTAACATTGATTTTTAATATAAAAATAGTATTCTATCTGATAAGGGGTCAAAATGACTAATATGTCAACATGGGTAGGATGACAACCTTGGCACTAACAAGGGCTTTGAACATTCCACCATCAGATTTTCAATGAAATGGAAGGCTGAAGAGTTGTGAGTTGGAATAGTTTGAAGCCTGTCCATTAAAGTATGAAGATTGGCTATCTTAATATAAAGCTGAGCACTGATTATATATTTGGGTGAGGATAGTAATCTAGACCAACTGATGATTGCTGTTTTAGCACGAAATACGTATATTGGTGATTTTTTATCTTTTCAACATGTGTGTGATCAGGTGGGTCAGCAATATGAGATGGCACTGAGAGTAGTGGTCATATGAAAGTCTGAGTTCGAATCCCGCATATATTACATATATTAATACAGGTTTAAGCCTGTACAATGTATTAAAGGATTTTATTAAAAATTCTATTCTTCAAGAATTTTTATGATTTTATCTTGGAATTTCATTCAGTTTACTTATTTATGCCAATTTTTATTATGTTACCCAAAGGTGCTGTGTATGTACTTCACCAGTCATGTGAAGATGATTTGACCTATTTGGTTATAATATTTTTTTTATAATGGAGAATGAATGACAATGATGAATCAATGCACTTCTTATTCAAAAATGACATGATAATCAGAGCTCTCAGCCACAATTTTGTCACAAATATACTCATTTTATATTTAATTGCACTTATGTCACAAGATTTTGACATAAAGAAAAAAAGACAAAATTATTTTTATAATGGTTTGCTGATGCTTAATAATATTGAAATGTGATTTACCAGTAGTAAAGAAAATACATTTTCTCTAGTTATTAAAAAATTAAATACAAACTATGGATTAAAAACAGTCCATTTGGAAAGTTCAAGAGAAAGCACTGAAAAGCATGTTGTTATAAAAACCATGATAAAGATTTCCGTAGAAAAACCAGGGTTAAATAAACTTAATAAAAAGTTTGAATTATCTACGTTATATGCAACAGTCACCTATAATATACTGAGCTGGGTATATTACATCAGCACAACTCTCATCTGTTACCTAGGCAACTATTCAATGAAGAAATAATTGTCATGTTGCTTTGACAAGAGATTACTGTATTCTATTGGTTTATTTAAGCAGGACTATCGTAATGCCATTTGCATATAACAACCAAGTTTAGCTGTTGTCACTTATGCTTTAATGTATGTAAAATTCAACTTGATATATATTAAATACAGTATACTCATGTAATTCAACTTATTTTGTTAGAAGTATTTGACTATATTCCTTTTAATCTTTGTCAACTATATAACGATATAATGTTGAGTAATCAAAATGAGACATTATTTTATAATTCCCATAATTCCTTTCAGTTCTCCCACAATTCTGTTATTTTAATATTTGATAATTGATGATTCATTAATATTTGATACTAATAAAATGCATATTTTCTAAAATTTAAATTTTTACGATTTGGAAATGGAAAAGTCATTCCAGGATGTTTTAAAAAATTTTTATAAATGAAAATATGAAACTATTCCATTTAAAACTTTCTGTTTTGGATTCAACACCCCACCCCCCTCCAGAGAATCTTTCTTAAAGCAATTTACTAGTGACTGACAGTGCATCTAATCTAAATAATGAAATATTAGAAAAATTGTAGCAAAGTTAATGGTAAGAGTAATAATGATTGGAAATAAAACAAGTAATGTTTTAAACTATAGTTTCCAATATCCCTACACAATATAAGCATATTAAAACTGTTGAGAAGGTAAAACGATATTGACATATGACCGTCTGAGTTCCAGAAGCTAATCAGACATTGAAAATCCTTTACTGTATATCAAATATAAAAAAATAATGTTTACAATGCTTTTGTTTTGCCTGATATTCGCTAAGATGTTTAACTGGATAAGATTTTTATTAATTTATTGCATTTTCTTGGACTATCGCATTTATTAGTGCCAAATTTGGGAGATTATTTTAATGGGAAACATGAACTTACCAGGTCACGACAAAATTTTGTAGTTTAAATTTTTTTCACCAGAGTGTTTCTTGTCGAATTATTTAAAAAATTGTTGTGAAATATCAAATACACAGCGGTATAAAATTATATTATAAAAAAAATAATTAATAATAAATAATTATATTATAAAAAATATCTGAAAAAATAATTTATTAAAACAACGGCCCGGATATTAGGCAGTCAACATTTTATGCATATTCCGTAATAAGTTCATTCATAATTACTGTCCATTGTAGTTTTCGCTTATAATAGCGATAAAATTTGCAAGGATGGCGTCAGTCATGTAGAGAGTCCTAAAAGCAAATTCTTGTAGGTAGGATGTGATGTACTGTAGCTTCTCCTTAAATGAATAAAGTACTGCTGGTGCCACACTGATGTTTGAGCTTGCATTTAGCTCTCATCCACATATTTTCCACACGACCAGCAATACTTTATTCCAATCCTATCTATAGGAATTTGCTTTGTGAATTTTATCTTTTGTATAAGCTAAAATTACAATGGACAGTAATTCGACAAGAAACACTCTGGTGAGAAAAATTTAACACAAAATTCGAATTTTGTTGTGACCTGGTAACTTCATGTTTACCTTTTAATGTAGTTCTTGAAATATTTAATAGAAAATCTGCAAGGTTGCAAATAATAAATACCTGATCCAAGGAAAGTTTTTTTTTATTGTATTTATTCTTGAAATGAACAAAAAGTTTAGACTTTGTGGCTAATTATTCCAATGCATAAACATATAAAATGCACTAAAACACACAAATATACAAAGCTGAAGACAAAGAAATCTTAATACTGCAGATTGATATAAACTAAATATATGTATCCAAGTATGTGGCTAAGCGCTTCCGAGGGGTGAGGTTCTCATATTCATAGCCATCTTGTAAATAGATAGGTTGGTTAAAAGCGATGCAAATTTATGTAAATGAGGTAGTTAAGTATTCCATTTCCTGGAAATCTTATAACAAGAGTATTTTCTGTTTATAGAGTTGTTATCTTTAGTGATAAAGTAAGCTTCCTCTATTTTTTGTCTTAAGATCATGTCACTCTCTGCAAACAACCACTGGGTCTTTAGGTTGGCAATCATGACCAGCTGACCTGTGATGCTGGAGTGAAAACCAAACTACAAGAAGGGTATGTTAGTGTTTTATTATATGAGTATGTGTGTTGAGATAGCCAAGTGTATTTATTCTTGTTATAGTTCACTTTCGAAAATTATTTATTTAAAAATTGGATAAAGTTAATCCCAGATTAAACATAGATAGAGTGATTTTGTTAAAAAATAATTTAATATTACCAGGAAATATATCTATGATGTTTAAAAAGGAAGATTTTTAATATATGTGTTTTAGCAGACCTTACTTATGGATCTAAGACATGGACCCTTAACAGAATATAAAATGCTATGAATGAGAAAACAAACAGATATCCTTAACATCATTGAAAGAATTGAAAGATTGAATGGATCTAGTCTGAACATTTTGCTCAAAGAGATGATCTTGGGCATTTAAAGTTTTATATTGGATTCCAAGAGATTGTAAAATACCTAAAAAAAAACTATGTGGCATGAATGGATGAAATAAGGAAGTTTGTTGGTGTATTGCAAAGAAGAAAAGCTAGAAATCAAAGAAACTGGATTAACCATAAATACTAGCAGAGAAGAGTTGCAAGGAATCAAAAAAATTGGATTAGACTTAGTGAGAACAACACCTTATAAGTGCATTAATAATGGTTAAAATGATGATGATGGTGCAAATAATGGCAAATGACATCAAATATAATTCATGTATTTATATCTATAGTATTCTGTTGCCTAATAACCTCAATCTGCTAGTAGATTTTATTGGAATAATAATTTACTAACAAAATAAGAATGCATATAGTCAAAGTTGTTGAAGAAAATTTTACCTTTAATGTGAATAGAATGCTAACTATTAGTAGAAAGTTTGAATTTTTTTCTTTATAAATTATATCATGATATCTTTAAAAAACTTATAGTTAAATACTGATAGTGGTATTAATATTTATTAAAGCTTAAAACTCTGCTCAAAAATGCATTTGAAATGTATTTAAAATCACCCAATCTCTAGAAAAAGATTTTATAAATAGTTCATAGGTTTTTGATATTCCGTATGGACAGAACATACAAAATATCAAATGATTAGAATGGCAGGCAACAAACTACAAGTTCCATCTGATTAAGTAAATAATGAAATATTTCCCTGACAATTGAATGAAACTGTTGTGCTGAATCTCCACTTGGGGGCTTAAATGTCACATGATCTTCATAAATCTCAGTGACTAAATTATAGTTTGTATACATAAATGTTATTTATGTGTCTACGCAAATATATTGAATATTTTTAATCTTTTTAATTTTTTGAAAAATGATATATTTTTATATAATGCAGATATTGACATATTGTATAAATAATAATAATGTATCCTGCACGTATATAAAATGTATCAGTATAAAGTTATTATGAGGTATTTTAAAAAAAAATAATATAATGCAATTGTACTTTGCAGCTTGAATAAAACTGATAGACAACCGAAAGTGTAAAAATTGAGTTTAATAATCATTATGAATAGTAGATAAAGGGAACAGAATTTGTTGTGATTTATATATATATATACCTTATAATTATTTGGTCTGCATAAAAATCTGTCAGAAATATTTGGTATAAGTAATAGCAAACTCTCCATACAATAGTGCCACCCAGTGCAAGCCTTAGTAATCAATGGATGCAGGAAGGTTTTATGTATAAAATAATTTCTATACATATCAATTAGGAAATATAGAATCAGTTAAAGTTAAAAATGGGATGGGACTAAGGCAAAGATAACCTATGTCACCTATTTTGTTTTTAATATATTTGAGAGAAATGGAGAGAGCAATAGAAAGACTAAGAAAAGGGGTAGAAAGACCATTAATAGGTGGCAAGAGACTATATAAATTATCAGGTCTTTTATTTGGTTGATGATATCTTCTTGTGCACAGAAAGTAGAGAAGATATGTAAATTATGCTGAAGTGATGTGTAAGGATGGGTAAACATATGAGATTAAATTTAGTGAAGAAAAATCAAAAGTAATGATGATAAATGTTGGGGAAAGAGAAGAGAAAGAATTTTTATTGGGGAATATAAAATTAAATGTGGTGAATAGGTATAATTATTTGGGAATCGTCTTAAGTAATCAGAGAAATTACTTGGATGAATGGGGAAAAAATTGATAAATGAAGCAAGGAAAAGAAAGGGATTGATAAAAAAGTTAACAATGTTTTCATATAATAAATATTATGTAGCTAGAATTGTATAGAAGGGAGAGGTGGTAGCAGGGTTATCTTATGGTAATGATACATTGAGTTAGTAAAGGGGTGTTAGATTACTTAGAAAAAGTACAAAGAGAAGTAGTAAGACATGCATTAGATGCAGATGTGTGGGTAGCAAAGGAGGCAATTCAAGAATAAATGGGATGGTCAAGTTTTTATATGAAAGATGAAAAAAGCAAATGAGAATGTTTGGTAGATTGCAATTTATGGATAATAAGAGAATAGTCAAAATAATATTTAATTGGGTTATGAGTAAAGGACAGACAACAAGATGAGTGAGAAAAGTAGTAAGAAATGCAGAAGAATTGAATAAAGATTTTATGTCAGTATATTTATACAAAAGGTGGGATGATTTGGTTAGGACAATTGTTGAGTGTTATAGTAGCAAGGAATGGGATAGAAGAATAGATGCATTAATAAAAAGTAGGGAGTTAGAGAGACGGAGAACTAGTGTGGAGAGTAAAAAGAGTTTAAATATATATAGAAGTAAACAGATTATTGGTGTGAGTTGATTTATGATAATAGCAAGGAAAGTATTTTACAGTTTAAGGCTCAAACAGAATCATTAGCAACAAGGGAATATACACATAAATGGAAAAATGTGGGTGAGTTAGTCTGCAAGTTATGTAAGGAAGGCACAGACAATATTAGGCATCTGTTAACTAAATGTAAATGCCTATAAGTAGAAAGGATACAAATAATGAAGTTGGAAGGGGATGGGAGGATAAATATAAACAAAGTGATTATGCAGAAAGTGGATTCTTGGGTTTTTATGCTGGATTTGGAAAAAGATAAGGGGGATTTAGATATAAAGACCATAGAGTTGACAAAGGTAATGTGGAAATGGGATGGAGCAGGATAGAGAAGAGTATGGAAAAACTTAGGGTGGGGAATGGAAATGGAAAGATAATGTGGCAAACAGGTTTCTCTGAGCATAGTGGCCAAGAGATTTCTGACTTCGATAAATGATAAGCCATAGTGCATCATCATATTACTGCTAATAACAGCTTGTGCAAACATAGGAAGTGGTAATTATGTAATATTTGTCATAATTTAAGAGAAATCTGAAATCATGTTGTCAAGTGTTGGTGGTCTAGTGGTTAGCATAGTGCCTTCCAAGCAGCTGGCCCGGGTTCACTTCCCGGTCAACATATTTGACATTTAAAAAATTTGACATTTAAAAAATAAATAAATCTGAAATCATTTTTTTACTAAAGAGTTTTTAGACCCCAGATCTAGATTAGAAAGTATTACTACAACTGTTTTCCTGAAGGCTTGCGATGATGATGTTCTAGCTGTATTTTTATATTGGACTATTTCCATCATCTAATATGTGTGTTGAATGTCTTTAGAAAAGTTTAATTTTATTAAAATATTCCAAAAACATTCAACTGTTAGTAATATCACAGCAAACAGGTTACTATATGCACTAACTGTTAGTAATATACTAACCTGTTTGCTGTGATATACTAACAGTCGAATGTATTTGGAAGTTGTGATATTACTAACAGTTGAATGTATTTGGAATATTTAAATAAAATTAAAACTTTTTTAAGACATTCACCAACATATTAGATGATGGAAATAGTCCAATATAAAAATACAGCTATTAATATAACTCTTTCAATAAAATGAAATTTACGGGCAAAAGAAAAGGGTCATCAGATTTTTAAAATCAGTAAATACAGAAAAATTTCCATAAGAATATGTAACACAGAATGTAAAACAGACCTTTTCCTTTCGGGAATGATAGTAATGTTTCCACATGCATTTAATATCTGTCATTTGAAATATGTAATTGGAATTTTCACCCATTAATTAAGATTTTAGATCAAACAAGTATCACACAACTGTCCCAATTTTGATATTATCATTTAGTGTCAATAATCATCACATGACCACCATTTCTTATGCTTGTGTATAACTGTTTTAAAACAGGTAAAACTCACTATATGTATTGCCACACACAGCAAACTAGAGTAATCAATGGATGCCAGAAGGCTTGTGCATAAAATCCCTATCTTCTGGCATCCATTGATTACTCTAGTTTACTGTGTGTGGCAATACATATAGTGAGTTTTGCCTGTTTTAAAACAGTTATACACAAGCATAAGAAGTAGTGGTCATGAGATGTTTATTGGCTTAAAACCAATCCTGCCTAATAGGATAGTGGTGGCTATAATTATTAAAGAACCAAAGACACCAAATGTATGAGTGCTGAACTGAGTTCATACTCATATGACTATATAAGCTAATGGGCTTGAATTGAAAACATTAAGGTGTTTTCAGTTTAAGACTCATAGTTTTATAGTTAAGTGGAGATAAAAGATGGCTGCTGTAGGGTTGCATTAGAACCTAAGATCTAGGTGCAGTGCTCTCAGAACCAAGGCTACTCATTGACGAAGGCCACAAGCCAGAAACTAGTCTGGGGATAGAATGAATAGGCACTAGATAGGGATTTTATGCACAAACCTTCTGGCATCCATTGATTACTCTAGCTTGCTGTGTGTGGCAATACGTATAGTGAGTTTTGCCTGTTTTAATCATTTAGTGTCCTTAGATAATATAAACTTACAACAGATGATGACTCTGATGTATAAAAAGTAGAATAAATTATTACTCCTAACATAGATTATGGGTATAAACAGCTATATTCATATATACAAAGTAATGAACTTGCTTCCATTTTTAAACCTGGGGAATTGTATGCAGGAGACAACAACTGATCTAGCTTCTTTTTTTTATGTGTCTTATGTGCTTTAACCACTAAACCAATTAAATGTATTTTGAAACATTTAAATTATCATTATTACTATTATCATCGTATGATAATCTCCATTATTATCATCATATTAATATTGACAATAATTTGTTTTATAATTCCATAACTTATATATAGATGATGGCAAATTAAGTGATCCAAAGTGTCTTTGGAGTGCATTATATTTAATAATTGCAACAACCCTGTAAATAAATAGCAGATATTAAATATGTACCAATATGAATATATAATAATATTTATGAAGCAATAATCTTCACATATCATCATTTTCTATGCTTATACAACTATTGAAACAGAGGTGATGCGATGCACTATGGCTTCTCCTTTCTTGGAGTCAATAATCTTCCAGCCACTATGCCCAGAGAAACCTGTTAGGCAAAACTTTCTCTACATTAGTGTCATCCAGTGCAAGCCAGAGTAAACAATGGATGCAAGGTTTGTGCATAAAATCCCTATCTAATGGCTGCTAGAGAGTTGCATTAGATTCTAAGATTTAAGTGCAGTACTCTCAGATCTAAGACTCCTCAATGATGAAAGCCACAAGTTATAAACTAGTCTGGGGATATGGATGAGTGGACACTAGATAAGAATTTTATGCACAAACCTTTTTGCATTCATTGATTACTCTGGCTTGCACTGTGTGGCACTAATATATGGAGAGTTTTGCCTCTGTTTTAAGAAATAATCTTAAAATATCCGTATCATAAAAATAATTTACAAAACAGAAATTTTTAAGTCACTTTATTAAACTTGCAAATAATGGCCTCTTTAATATCAATGTTATTTTGCCATCAGAAAAAATAGACTATTTTTGTCTAACTTCTATAATTTTCATACTAATAGTAAGAAGCAGTGAAATTTTATATGAGCAGTGATTTTTATAACGTTTTTAAAAAAACAACTCACAATTCCAAATAACAATTAAGATAAACCCACTAAAATTATCACATGATTAGCATTTCTGGCTTACACAAGCTGTTAAAACAATAGCAAACTTTCTGTACAGCAGTGCCACCCAGTGCAAATCATGGTAATCAACAGACAGCAGAAGGCTTGCATTGGATGGCACTATTGCATTAATAGTTTGCTACTGTATTAACAGCTTGTGTAAGCATAGGAAATGGTGTTCATACAATGTTTAAGTAGTTTTATATTAATTCTGCCTATGGGTTGACAGTTAGTGTGATTACTAAAAAATTTTAGATACCAAAATATATAGATACCTGAACTGGGTTCAGACCTCCACAGGTTGAAAACATTATTGTGATTTAATTTTGGGCCCATACCATTATAATTAATGGGCTAAAAGTCACTGCTGGAGGGTTGCATTAGATCTTAAGATCTAAGTGCAGTGCTCTCAGATCCACGTTTCTTACTGATGAAAGCCATGAGTGAGAAACTAGTCTGGGGATATCGAATGAATACACACTAGATAATGATTTTATGCACAAACCTCCTAGCATATATTGATTATTATGATTTGCACTAGGTGGCACTACTGTATGAATAGTACATCACATCAATTAGAGAATATAGAATCATTTAAAGTTAAAAATGGTGTGGGACTAAGGCAAGGATGCCCTATGTCACTTATTTTGTTTGTGTTGTATTTGAGTGAAATAGAAAGAGCAAATGGAAAGAGCAATAGAAAGATTAGGAAGAGGGATAGAGATACCGTTAATAGGTAGTAAGGGAGTATATATTTTGTCAGGTCTTTTTTTTGCTGATGATATATTTTTGTGTGCAGAAAAACGAGAAGATATGGAAGTTATGTTGAGGATATGTGCAAGGGTGGGTAAAGAGATGGGGATTAAATTTAGTGAAGAAAAATCAAATATAATGATGGTTAATACTGAGGAAAGAGAAGATGTAGAATTTTTATTGGGAGATATTAAGTTAAGTGTGGTGAATAGATATAGTTATTTGGGAATTATTTTAAGTAATCAGAAAAATTATTTGGATGAATGGGAGAAAAAATTGATAAATGAAGCAAAGAAAAGAAAGGGATTGATAAAGAAATTAACAGTATTTTCATATAATAAATATGATGTAGCTAGAATTATATGGAAAGGAGTTGCAGTAGCAGGGTTAACATATGGTAATGATGCATTATATGTTAGTAAAAAGATATTAGATTATTTAGAAAAAGCTCAAAGGGAAGTAGGAAGACATGCATTGGATGCAGAACTATGGACAGCAAGGGAGACAATTCAAGGAGAAATGGGATGGTCAAGTTTTCATATGAGAGATGCAAAAAGTAAAATGAAAATGTTTGGTAGATTGCAGTTTATGGATAATAAAAGAATAACTAAAATAGTATTCAATTGGGTTATGAGTAAAGGGCAGGTAACAAGATGGGTGAGAAAGGTAATGCGGTATGCAAAAGATTTGGATAAAGAATTTATATCAGTATATTTGTACAAAAGATGGGATGATTGTGTTAAGAGGATTATTGAGTGTTATAGTAGTAAGGAATGGGATAAAAGAATAAATTTATTAATAAAGACTAGGGAGTTAGAGAGATGGAGAAATAGTATGGAGAGTAAAAAGAGTTTAAATATATATATAGAAATAAACAGAATATTAGGTGTGAGTTAATATATGATAATAGTAAGGAAAGTAGTTTATTGTTTAAGGCTCGAACGTGATCTTTAGCTACAAAAGAATATACATGTAAATGGAAAAATATGGGTGATTTATTTTGTAAATTATGTAAGGAAGGAATTGAAAATATTAGGCATTTGTTAATTGAATGTAAATGTTTGAAAACAGAAAGGGTACATATAATGAAGTTATGGAAAAATAAATATGAAAAGAGTGATTATACAGAAAGTGAATTATTGGTTTTTATGCTGGGTTTGGGAAAAGATAAGGGGGATTTAGATATAAACGTTATAGAGTTGACAAAAATTATGTTGTGGAAATGGGATAGAGCAGATTATGGGTAAATTTAGAGTGGGGAATGTAAAAGAAAGTGGCTAACAGGTTTATCTGGGCATAATTGCTGAGATACTCTTGACTTCGTTTAAGAAGAAGCCATAATATATCACATCACATCACATCACATGCTGTGGAAATGGGATGGAGCAGAATATGGGGAAACTTAGACTGGGGAATGGAAAATAAAGTGGCTAACAGGTTTCTCTGGACATTAATTGCTGAGACATTCTTGACTTCATTTAAGGAGAAGCTACAGTACATCACATCACACCACATGAATAGTTGACAAAGATTATGTTGTGGAAATGGGATGGAGCAGATTGTGGGAAAACTTAGGGTAGAGAATGGAAAGGGAAGGTAAAGTGGCTAACAGGTTTCTCTGGGCATAGTTGCTGAGAGATTCCTGACTCCATATAAAGAGAAGTCATAGTGCATCACATCACATTACAAAGGGTACAAATAATGAAGTTATAAAAGAATAAATATGAAAGTGATTCTACAGAAAGTGGTTTATTGGTTTTTAGGCAGGGTTTGGGAAAAGATAAGGGAAATTTAGATATAAAGGCCATAGAGTTGACAAAGATTATGTTGTGGAAATGGGACGGAGAAGATTATGGGAAAACTTAGGGTGGGGAATGAAAAGGAAAGGTAAAGTGGATAACAAGTTTCTCTGGGCATAGTTGCTGAGAGATTCCTAACTCCATTTAAGGAGAAGTCACAGTGCATCACCTCACAAATACTATTCATATCCTGTTTTAGCAATTAAGATGTAAATTCTATCATAATAACTTGTAAATAAACAATGGCTATTAGATAAGTAATAGCTAAGAATGTATGCACATACCTATAAAAATAATGCTCTTTTTGGATCAATGCTAATTCATCTATCACATGTTTATTAAAATGCACTCAGAAGATTTGATTTGAAAATTGTTCTTATGTGTTTGGAAGACTATTTTTTCATAAATGATATTAGATATTCTCAACACTACATATTTAATAGCCACAGTTAAAATTATAGAATTTACACCCTAATTATTATTATCAGTAGAGTATTGCTTTGATGACATTTCACTCCTTTGAGTATCAATTACTGATTTTTTTTATCAATGGATTATTATGAAAGTTAGATTAAAAATTAATAAATTTTTGTGTCTGACCAAGAGGGGATCATTTGAAAGTTTATTAAAATGACTTTACAAAGTCTGGCTTGTAAATTAGTCATGATATATGCATTGAAAGATTCTTTAATCATAAATATGTATGTGTGTGTATATATATATAGTAACAGCTTGGAAATAGTGGTCCCACAAATTGGATGGCAATTGTAACTGTATGGAAAATAGAGGTTAATATAATCTGAGGTTACAATGTGCCACAATTGGATAGCCATTCATAACAGTTCACCACATTAGAACTGAATTATGAGGATATGGGAAACCATCATCATCCCTAAATAAACAAAATATAAAATTAAATAAAAAAGGAATGAGAATTCAGCACAGAACTATAAGTTCACCAGCATTACACAAAAGTAATAATCATTCATCATCATCATCATGAATTATCAACATTAAAAATAAATCAACAGTCAATCTTGTGACTATATTTGAACGTTGTCCACTATAAACCAGGCTAATTATTTAGCTTCTGCCAAACCCAGGGCAGGAATACAATCAGTATTTATTTGGATGTACATACTTAGATGCTACTCCATCAAAATACAACAATATTTTAAATAATGATGAGATACTAAATATATACTGACCATAGCATCAGTGCTCTGACCACTTAGTACTATTAATGTACTGGTCAACTATAAACTAAATTTCTAAAGTTGCAATAAATAAAATGAAATGCAGTGTATAGATTTTAAAGCATATCCTCTTTGTGCCAATCAGGATCATCTGGATGTCCATAACATTAAACATAAATCCCTACTTTATAATGAACTGTTATGCACAAATCTAGTTCTGGAAGCAAGAACTCTATAAAGTATTGCCATGAGAGAGAGATAAATAAATAAAGCAGCTTATTATAAATCAAATAATTCCTAGGTTTATTCTATTATAAGTAAATAGTTTCATTGGGAACATTTAAAAAAAATCCTAGAATGTTAAACTGTCATGAAATAAAGTCACATACACTGCAATTTATGAAACAGGAATTGGATAGAATAAAGAAATTAAGACTAAAAAATATTTTAAGACAATTATTTAATAACTAATTGATTAACAATAGGCAACAAACGACATGATAGCATAAAAATTTAAATATTCATTTCATCAAAAAATATATTTTCATAAAAATTATAATCAATCAGTTGATTTCTATTCATATATTAACTTTTAATTAATCAAGTTATTTCTTTAAAATAACTAAGATTTGGAAAAACAACATTGATTTAGCTTAATTAGCCTTTTGTTAAGTTTTTAGGAGGGAAAATTAATTCTTCACAAAAAAAAATTGAAGTTTTAAAAAAATGTTTCACAATTTGAAAACATTAACTTAATGAAAATATTTAAAATAATTCTTACAAAAAAAAATTATTACTTTTATATTTAAAAAAGTTTTTTATTATTATTATTAATAAAAGTATAGCGTGCACACACAAAAAATATCTTCAACCATGGTTTTATTTTTTTTCTGTAGAATCCTTCTTTTCAATTATAATTTACAATTTTTTTAGTTGAGTTTTCTTCTTGAAGGCTTCTACACATGAACATATTAATTTGTTCTTTTCCAGGTGTGCAATATTTCCATGTTAAAAAATAGCAAGTTTTATACATTTCTTTCTACTGAAATTTCCAGGTACCTTTAACACGCACAGAGACTAATGCTCTTGGTTAAAGACAAGGTTGCAGATTACTTCAGAGGGTAACTTCACTACATTTTATTCCAATGAAGGCAGGTTACATGGAGGAAGATGGTGTCTAGCTTTTAGCTGAATTTATAATATAGTTTTTATTGTATAAACCATTTCTATGACTAAACTCATAGTATGCCAAATTCATGATTAAAACATTTGCTATTCTATGTAATAGCTTGGTAAAGACTTCTGCTTTTTTCTTCTTTATCAGCTGGATTAAGACTTCACTGCTCTCTCTTCAACAGCTAAGTTAGGAATAATTTCTTCTCTCACTGTCTTTCAGCAACTGGATTAAGTCTTAACTATTCTCTTCAACAACTAGGTAAGAAATAATTTATTCTTACCAGACCCTTGGGTCTTCTGAATTATTCACACTCCCATTTTTTTCTAAAACAATCTGCCAATCACAATCTGTCTCCAACATGACAGTTTATATAACAGCCAATTAGATAAATTTTTATAAATACAATTGCTCAGATATTTCCCTCCTTAATCATAGGCATTGAAAAACAAGTCAAGAACTTAAGTAACATCATAAAATTCTTGCCATTATTTTCTAATTTAAAAAAAAAAATTCAAAAAGAAAAACAAGATAATCAGTTAATTACACTGATTTGATTTTTTGTAACAAAGAGATAAAAAGAAAAGGAAAACAACTCTAATTAAAAATAAAATTTACCGAAAGTACTAAAATCTTATTTTGTTTTTCTTTTTTAAAAATATTCTCAAACATAAAACTTTATCTCTTAAAAGGTTAACCTTAAATAGTAAACAATTTACTAATAAGAGAAAGGTTTTTTTTCTCTTGGTACATTTTTAAAAAAAAAAAAAAAATTAAAAGCAAATGGTAATTAAATAAAATTATTGAAGAGAGAAAACAAAAAAAAATATTTATATGATTTTATACTTTCTCTCTCTTCTACCAACATTTACAATTTACAATATAACTAAAAAAAAAAAGTTTGACAATTATTTTTAAATAATTGTTTAAAATGTTCTTACTATCATGTGAAAAGGAAAATAAAATATTTAACTGATTTCAGATCCTTATTATTATACTAAAAATATGCATGGAAAAATTAAATGTTATTTTCCCTAATTATTTTTAGTGTAGATATGTATCTAATTCATTGTAATATATATATGAGTGAGAGAAGATATATATCTAATTCATTGTAATATATATATGAGTGAGAGAAGAAATAGATGTTATTGCCATTGGACTTAAGTGGAGTTAGCTTGTACATATTTCTAGAAGTGATAATAATAAATGCACAGTTGAAATCATAAACTGGATATTAAGAGATTGTAAAAGGCCTAGAAAGTGACCATGTGATATGGATGGATGAAATAAAGAACTGTGCTGGGGTGTTGTAGAGAAAAGAGGTTAGAGATTGGAGAAGATGGATTGAACTTGGAGAGAGCTTCATCCTGTAATGGATTAATAATACTTGAAAATGATGATACACACATAGGTTTTTAAAAAAGTATCCTGCAAAGCATAAATATGTTTTCAAAATGTAGCAATAGGTCAAAGTTTATGTTCAATGACTGCTTTTAGTAGTTAACATGATAGTTGCATTACTGCAAAGCAGTCTATTCTGAATTTTCATAAGCAAGAGAAATTTTTACAAATAGTATTCCCATACAAAAGAATGTATGCCAAAAACTATCTATAAGTGGGAACAAAAATTCTCTCACAGATACTCAGAAGCGTAACAGAATTCACCAATGTCTGAGAAACTTTTATGCAGTTGATTCTGATGAATTTGTGTCATAATAAAACAAGTGCTACAATCTTACTTCCTTTACATTTTTAACTATTTGCAACTTATTTTCAACCCTTCATTTATATTTTTAGAGCAGTAAAAATTCCATAGCAATACATCTATGACAAAGACAGATTCGTTTCCAAAATTTATTACCCTTTTATGAGATGTTTTTATATTTATTTTCATGTCCATAATCTTTACTGATTTTTATAGAAAATGAGGCTCCTATATTTGTAATCTCATATATATATTTTCTTCTTTAGGACTATATGCCTCTCTATTTTTGTATGCATATTTTCTTCACATCTTTTCTAATGTTATTCATTCATCTTTTTTTATTTTTAGCCATTATTTTGATCAAATTTTCATTTGTCTTTTAAAAAGCTTTTTAATCTTCTATTTTTCAGTTTTTTGCATCTGATTAGTTATTATTAATTAGAGAAGCCTCTCATATTTAATTCTATTCTTTACTATTTTCTGCTCTCCAGCTCATACTTATAAGCCATTTTATAATAATAAGTAATACATTCATATATCAGCCTTTCAAGCTAATTGTGCATGCGCTTTGCGAGTGTTAATAATAAATGAATACTTTCCTTTCCAATACAAGATATAGTATTTATGCAGGAATAAAATGAATCCACTTATTCCTACAACTCAAATGCTTATATATGAGCAAATCTGAAGTACAGGCAAGGAAAGCGTGAGGAAAGACCACTCACTTTAAATTACTATTTACGATGTCAGAATGAATGATGTCGGTGAAATTGTCTAGAATTTATTAAATGTCACTCTAACTGAAACTTAATCATATGTAAATAAGCATTTATTTTTATATAGCGTTGTGTTTACAATTGTATTACATTCAAATATCAGCCTTTCAACCTAATTGTGCATGCGCTTTGCGAGTGTTAATAATAAATGAATACTTTCATTTCCAATACAAGATATAGTATTTATGCAGGAATAAAATGAATCCACTTATTCCTACAATTCAAATGCTTATATATGAGCAAATCTGAAGTACCGGCAAGGAAATATGTCTTTAGCATTGTACATGCATAAAATATGTATCTCTGCATTATTAAGTCAAAAGCTTTAAATTTGTAGATTAGTATTTTAGAATGACTAAATAGACTTAGTTTCTAACTTACACACAATCTAACGTTTGTTTACCATTCAGTTTACAGACTGTAAACAATATTATATATATAATCTCATGATGAGTTGTTTATTAGTTCACAAGAAGTTCAAATATCCAGAAATGGAAGAGCTGGGTCACAATCCAAAGACAATGAACTCCAGAATCCACCATTCTACAAAAGCATTAAACCATGTAGGGAAGAGAGCACTGCTTATAACGAAGTACATACAACCTAACAAACTTTATAGTAATAAGATTTTCTTAATCTTAACTACTAAATCAAATGAAATGATATTCTATGGCAAGATAGTGGACTTGGAATTTCTGAGTCAACTAATCTGTCATTTTGGTTATAGAATGTCATATGACATCCCAAGCAGCTAAGCACATATTTATATATATTTGCATCATTAAATGGTTCAAATAATTTTTTTTTCTTAATTTAAATCTTATATATCTTACTAACATTGAAAATATCATATTGTCAGTAGCTTGGGAGGTCATGTGACATTTGAACACTCAAATGAAAGGTTGAGGTAACAGTTGCATTCATTTAATTAAACTGAGTTTTGTATTTGATATTATCCTAAAATGGAAATCATTCAGGAACCTTTAGATATTGAATCGGCCACTTTACCTATTAATACGGACCTAAACAATATTGCTATGACATGGTTTGTAAATAGCTACAGTTCAGATGAAGAATTAAAAAGAAGTAAACATTCTTATCAATCCATCTCAACTAAAAAAATTAAAATGGCTTTATTTTTAATAGGTATTTTTTAAATGCAAGATTATTTTACAAATATTAAGTCTGACTGACTCGCGTGAAATTATTGTTTCGCATGAAATTATTGTTTTGCATTCTTGATATCCTATAATAATAAATAGGCGCGCGTTTTTGTAATCTCTGGTGGTTATTAGTTGATTTAAACTGCCATAAATGAAACTCTGATAATTGATTGGAAATGCTAAGCAATTCATGTGGGCTAGGATCGTTTCTCTGTTTAGTTCTCAGAGAAATTATTTCGAGGGGCAGTTAACGATAGTTTGTTGAATTTGGTAAACATAGATTAGAATTTACAATTTAAATGTATTATACTTATATTACCTATTGGTAAATGTGGATTTGATTTTTATTTATTGTATATTTATTAGTGCTATAAAATAAATTATAGGACTCATTTATTTATTGTCTTTCCGCTAACGATTTAGTTCTGTCTATCAAATCTCTTCCTTTTTTTTCTTTCAGATACGCGCCATCTATTAACGACTGAATTAAAATAGAAGAATTTGAACTCAATTTTTCAGTCTATTCATTATTCATTTCAAGCAATTGATATAGATGGTCACACACACGCGAAAAAGATACACGACCCCCAATAAACGTATTTCATGCAGAATCCGCACATTTACTGAAGATTAAATATAAAAAAATGAAACTGAATCTTTTAAATATTTCAGTTTGTTTGTTATTAAACAATAAACTAAACTTTATCTATTAAAACTAAGAAAGAAAAAAATCGCAGACTGATATAATATTTATCAACTGCTAAATTAAAATCCAGTTTATTTATATTTTATCTAAATTACGCATTCATTCTTGTCTTTTTCTCTCCTCTTATTACTAAATTTTGATTTTTCATCTTCTCTGTTACTAGAATTCTATAAACATCTTGTCTCCATCTTTAATATTTTCCCAAGTATCTTCGAGTCAGTAAGTCTTCCAATTAAACTGTTTTCTAAACAAAATAAACATTGCGTGAGTAATAATAAACCAATCAGTTTTCCCATCCAGTTCTTCATGACAAAAATTTTTTCGCTCTCCGCTCGGAGTTATCTGCTCCTTAAGTTTCTGACCCTCGCAGGAGTTTTCGAAACTGTGGGAAAATGTTTACTGCTTGTCAGAGCTGATCTTTTGCACAAAACTGTCTGATTCTTCTGAACAGTTGTTCACTTTTTAAATAAAAATTGACGTTTTTTTCTTTCTGCGACATGTTATCACGTGATCAAAACACCACCACCCCCTCCCCCACGGAATAAAATTAAAGCAATTTCAAATTTTGGCAGAGTTTTTGCATACTTCAAAGACAGATTTGAATTATAGATGTGAATGGTGTAATATATTTTACATTAATCTGTATTTATATATGAGTTTATTTACTTATCATTTTGCTATAATCTAGATTTTTTTTTCTTTAAGTATAAATTAAGCAAATATGATTAAATTAAAGCCGTGCATGATTTGATGCAGTCATAGAATGACAGACTTAAGGTCGTCGAATCAAGCCCAGTTTTGTAACTCCCGGAACTCGAATGTCTTATAAACTCCCGAGCAGTAAAGCCATTCAATCACTTTTTAAAATCATAATTGGTAATATCATTCAGAGCACAAAATAATATGTAACTACTTTTGCGTAATTTCAGATACTATTATAACCTTTTTTTTTTTTTTTTTACCAGTAGAGGGACAGAATGGTTTAGTAAATAATTACGTAAATAATATTTGAAATTAGCTGTTTGGAATGCCGTATGATGTCTGAGTACCACAATTGACAGATTAGACTT
This sequence comes from Epiperipatus broadwayi, assembly GCA_028023455.1. Lineage (NCBI taxonomy): Eukaryota > Metazoa > Onychophora > Udeonychophora > Euonychophora > Peripatidae > Epiperipatus > Epiperipatus broadwayi. Next base: position 33,749,815 of record JAQFVV010006198.1, read on the forward strand.
ATAACTAGGAACCGGTCTAAAATCTATTATAACGGTGCTAAATTACATAAAATGAGAAGTAATTAAATTAGATGCTAGGGAGGTTAAATGAGTTTCAAGCAATGGAAATGATAAGTTGAACTGTGATCTAGAAAGTTTATATGTCAATTTGTCAGCTTCAATTGAACAAAATCACATATGGGATGTGTAGAATGAAGAGGAAAAATAGATAAGAAAAACTAACTAATAGTAGTACTATAAACAAAGCAAAACTCTCCATACAGTAGTGCCACCCTATGCCAACCAGAGTAATCAATGAATGCCAGAAGGCTTGTGCATAAAATCCCTATCTAATGCCTATTCATCCAATATCTCCAGACTAGTTTCTGGCTTTTAGATAGAGATTTTATGCACAAGCCTTCTGGCATTCATTGATTACTTTGGTTGGCACAGGATGGCACTACTGTATGGAGAGCTTTGCTTTGTTTATAAACAACTATGTGCTAGTATAAGAGATAGTGATCACGTGATAATAGTAGTACTATTTATTGAGTGATATATCTCTCAGGAGTTCGTAAGAAGTTTGAGTACTAGAAATGATGAAGCTGGATTATGCTTCATGGACCTTGGGTCCAGAGATTGACATTCCATTACTACACCAACTCTTACAGAACTAATTATGAAAAAGTATTAAAAGAAATTGTTTAACTTGATTAACAGCGTTTAAAGATATATTGTCTTCCATGCTCAGAAATTTCTATCTTCGGTAATAACCCATTCACTATAAGACTTTATAAGAAAATTAGTTTTCTGCATTTTGCTATCTGTTATTATAAATTTTGTAATAGTGGATCCATAATAATTCATAAAAATTTTGAAAATGAACTGGCAGTTTATTTATCATTGGAAGTAAGAACTTTAGAAAATAACCATGGATTTTTTCAAAATAAGAAGCAATAAGCTAATTTTCTTCTGTTACTAACTGTAAAAGTATTAAAATCAACATGTGTGTGTTTCTTAACAGAGATAATTAAAAAATAATACTATATTAATTCAAATAATATCCAAGGGTTTTCAACACTGGTGTGTTCTTATCAAGGGTAAGTTGCCTTGATAAGCACATATCAGTATTGAAATTGCTGGGATATTATTTGAATTAATGTAGTATTATTTTTGAATCATATCTGTTAAGAAACAATAAATATATTGGTTTTAATATTTTTAAAATAAGAAGCAGCGATCATAGACATTTGTGAAGTGAATTTAAACAAACTTTTATGAATATTCAAGTCAACTCAGAGTTACAATTACATTAGTCAACTCAGAGTTACAATTACATTAGATAATCGTTTAATATAGAGTTCATATGTAGATTGTATCAAAAGCTTGCTACAATAAACACTTCCAACTTTATACTTATTTAATGATAATTCCAGTGCATACCATACCTCTTTGAATTAGTTGTTTCGAAATGTGGACTCTTATACACTTATTTACAGAGGGTGTAGCTGAAAATTTCCTAACATTTGAGGTGATTTAATATTAATTCATTATATATATATATATATTTTAGGTAACTGTAACTTGATTTGAGTATTTTGTAATTAACATATGAAAGTACATCATTCTGTGCATATAAATAGTTTAAAAAAACTGAACAGAGTGAGTTTTAATGTCTACTCCACATTTTCTTAGTATTGTGGCTATATATTTGAATATAAAGAAAAAAACAAAAGAGGAGATGGACTGTTGTATTTTGTGAGAGGAAAAAAACATTTATTACTTTTTGAACAAAACAAAAAATCAAAGGGAAATGGACTTTAAATGTTCAAAAGAAGGGTATAGTGGAATTTATTATATTTTGTCTAAGAAAAAACATACATATTTCAAGACTGCGATGTACATAACAGATCCAGTAAATGAAGATCTAGTGACATACAAGAAATGTGTTTATATCAAGTTTGAGAAACAGAATGTAATAAAAAGGTCTATGTAATCAATTCCTAATATTAACTACTCTTTCTTATTGCATTGCCAACTGCACACCATATAATACTAAATTGTATATTCACTTTATTACTGTTACACAATGCTTTATTTACCATCCTTTTTTACAGTTTCAATTGCCCCAGCAGGAGATATAAAGTTCTGAAGAAGATTTCTGGGGCAATCGAAACTGTAAACTGTAAAAAAGGTTGGTAAATAAAGCATTGTGTAACAGTAGTAAAGTGAATGGACAATTTAATATTATATAGTAATTCCTAATACACAATAATATTTCAATTAGTTTAAATTAGAATATAGAAATAATTTTAAACCTAACAGACTTTGAGAATGATTCAGACTTGAACAAGAAAAATAATAAGATAACATTCATTCTATTAAGAAAGTTTATATATATATAAGGAATGAAAAAGATGCAGTATTTACTATAACAAAGAAATTTGTGTATGAAAATAGAATTGAAAATAGTTTAAAATGATCTACATAGACAATATCTGGAAGTTTATAAAATGGTATTGAGAAAAAAACAACAAAGAAACAGTCTTCTGAAAATAATAAGAAAACTATAGATAAAAAATTTTTTAAAGGATATAAAATGACATCTTGGTGCTAAAAGAAAAATTATTTGAGCAGTAAGAAAAAGAGTCTATTATTTCTAGAGATATAATATTATGAAACGAGAAAAAGCATTCTACAATGAATTATATAGCAATAGAGAATTTAAAAAAAAATCCATATAATTATATATTTTGATTTTTTGAAAATAAAAGTTAAAATGAAGAAAAATACAAATTTATCCATTTTCTATCAATTCTGTACAAAATTCTTAAAAAGATCACTTGGATATTGTCAAATGTTGGTGGCCTAGCAGTTAGCATAGCTGCCTTCCAAGCAATTGGCATGGGTTCACTTTCCGGTCAATGCATTTGACATGAAAAAAAAAAAAGATCACTTGGATATTCTACTGAGAATGTTGGATTCAAATCTATCAAAAAAACAAACATTAATTAAAAATTATTATAACACAATAAACAAACAAATAATTTAATATATCAAGCAAACATTAAGAAAAATTATAGGAAAAAATGCAATTAATAGATATAATACAATTTTCTTCTTTCTCCTTTCTTTATGTATTGATTTCCATATTTACATATCATACCATTTCCATCTTTCTTATATAGTTAATATTATTTTTTATACTAAAACTTTACTCCTACAGTTTCGACTGTTCTGCAGTCATCATCAGAGCTACAATATCCAAATATATAATCATTCAATTAATACATTCATCATCATCACCATTATCAATCCACTGCAAGATGAAGGTCTCTCCAAGTTTAATCCATCTTCTCCGATCTTTAGCTTCTCTTGTCCACAACACCCCTGCACATTTTCTTATTTCATCCATCCATCTCACATGTGGTCTCTTTCTGGGTCTTTTACAATCTCTTGGAACCCAATTTAAAATTCCAATTGTCCATCTATTATCATCTCTTCTAGCAATATGTCCAGCCCAACTCCATTTCAATCTTTTAATTTTTTCAATAAGGTCAGTAACACCTGTTTGTTGTCTTACCCATACATTGCGTTTTCGATCTCTTCTTGTTACTCCCAACATACATCTCTCCATACTCCTTTGAGTGGTCTAAAATCTCTGTATTGCTCTTCTATTAAGTGTCCAAGTCTCAGATCCATAAGTAAGAACTGGTAAAACACATTTGTTAAAAACCATCCTTTTCAAACACATAGGCATATTTCCTTTTAGTATCAAGTTATTTCTACCAAAAGCACTCCAACCAAGTTTAATTCTATGATTAATTTCCTCCATTATGTTTCCATCTGCAGAAAGGAGTTTGCTATTAACTGAAAGGAGACCCTTTGATTCCTCTTGGAGGCCTTAAAGGAACCGAGCAGGGCAAATTTCTAATGTCCACTCCATCTTGTCGTTGCAGCTGTTATTACTATGTGATTATTCATATAGTATACGAACATGGATGGGCTGCTCACCAACATGCATTAGCCAGCATGGTGAGTTTATTGGCTTTTTACCTCTGAATTTAAGATCAAGAAACACCGTGGTCTTTCTTCTCAGTGCCTGATAAGGCAGAATGAATGTTTGTGTAAATTAATACATTATATTTATATATATAATCAGTAACATACATCTTAGCCTGACTATTATAAATAATCATAAAATAATAATAAAATGGTAGATTAAATAGTAGAGTTTAAAGATTAAAGTTTTAAAATTATAATAAAATTGTTTTAGAATAATTTAATAATGAAATACTATAAATAAGAAAATAAAATTAGTTAAGAGTAGAATAATAAAACTGAAAATGATTATTTATAATGGTCAGGCTAAGATGTATGTTATTAATTATATATATATAAATATAATGTATTAATTGTATAATTACATATTTGGATATTGTAGTTGTGAGGATGACTGCAGGATAGTCGAAACTGTAAGAGTAAAGTTTTGGTGTAAAAAAATAGTATTGTTAACTGTATAAGAAAGTTGGAAATGGTATCATATGTAATTAATAAAGATGCATTGGATTCAAGAAATAAAAGTTTCTACATTTAAAGCTCAAACATCACACATCCTTCCAAGCTATATTCATTTGATTATTATTATTAAAAAATTATTAAAGATATAAAAACTTGTAAATATTATTTTTACACTGAAAGAATTCAAAGACAGAACGTGTGTAATGCTTGCACTCATTCATTACAATTATTGTAAATAAACCTATATGGTAGGTATTATAAGGAAAAATGGCAGAATAAAAGTAAAAATATTATAAGTATAATAAGGTCCACACAAATGATTATATACCATTGTTAGTTCCATTCACAAACCTTTTTCTAAATTCATGTTTTTTTGTTATTCATATTACTTAGATTCTGCGAATGACTTTTTTTTATTATTATTATTATTATTATTATTATTATTATTATTATTATTATTATTATTATTATTATTATTATTATTATTATTATTATTATTATTATTATTATTATTATTATTATTATTATTATTATTATTATTATTATTATTATTCTTGATTGATTTATTAATATTTATAAAAAAAGGGAATATATATATATTTTAATTTATTTTACTGGATATGGGTGGTTTTTCTTGTTTTTATGCCAACATTAGAGGAATGAGAACTAAATTGAATCAAATAAAAAGTTTTTTTTGTTCAGAAGATTATGATTTTATCTTTCTCACAGAAACATGGCTAAATGACCAAATTTATGATGATACATTTTTAGATGATAGATATAAAGTTTTTCGTGCAGATAGATGTCATGAAGTAATTAAAAGAGGAGGGGGCACTCTTATTGCCATCAGGAAAGAGATTGTTCATAAATCTGTGCTTTTGAATTCTAGATTTTGTGAATCAACATGGTGTGAGGTCTCCCTTGATCATCATAAAAAATTATTATTAGGGAACGTTTATATAAGGCCAGCCTTGTCTTTCTCTGACTTGGATGCTTTACTTTGTACTTTTGAAGAATTTTTGATTAATTATAAAATGAATATTATTATTACTGGAGATTTTAACATTCCTGAGTTATTTAATAATGCTTCTTTTGATATTTCTTCATTATCACACAAAGCATATAGGATGCTGCAATTCTTTAATTTTTTGAATTTGAAACAGCATAATTCCCATTTAAATTCTTATAATCGAATACTTGATTATGTTCTGAGTAACTTACCTGAGATTAAATGTTTTTGTGTTTCATCTCTTAATTTTCCTATAGATTTACATCACCCACCTATTGAATTTTTTGTTAAAATAAATTATTTTAAGTGGCATGTTCCTTTAAATATTAAAAGATGTTATAAAAAGGGGGATTATATGGGTCTGTGTAAAACAATTTCTAATTTTGATTGGAGCCTGTTATATTCCTCAACAGATGCTAATTATAATATGGACTTTTTTAATCAAGTATTTAATGATCTAATTGATTTTTATATACCAAAAAAACGTGACTCTCACAATTTTTATTTCCCTTTTTGGTTCTCAGATAAACTTAAAAAAATTATTAGAAGGAAATTGTATCATCATAAGCAGTACATTAAAACACAAAATATACTTTTTTACAATAATTTTATTAATTATAGAAGATTGGTTAAAGCTATTCAGAAAATTGATTTTCAAAACTATATTAAAAATATGGAGCTCAATTTGTCAGATAATCCTAAAGAATTTTGGTCTTTTATTAAAACTTCTGGCATTACCAAAAGAAAATCTCAAATGGATTATAATTCATCTTTATGTGCTGATGACTTTTCAGTTCACTTTTCTGAATTATTTGGTAATTCTCAACTGTCTGGGTTTAATTTGATCAAGGGATGTTTTAATGATAGCATTTCTATCGATTGTTTCAACAATAGTGATATTATATCAGCTGTCAAAGAACTCAAAATACATTCAAGTATAGGTTATGACAATATACCTTCTTTCATTTATAAAGGTTGTGTAGAATATATTGCTGCTCCTTTATGTTATATTCTTAATTGTTCCATTAAAAATTGTATTTTTCCTAACTCTCTAAAACTTGCCAAAGTTATACCTATTTTTAAAAATGGTTCAAAAGATAATGTTAATAATTATAGACCAATTTCTGTGCTTCATACAGTTGCACGCATATTTGAAAGATGTGTTTATAAGAAAATTGTTAATGACATAAATAAGATTTTGGTTCCTGTGCAACATGGTTTTTTACCTGGAAGATCAACTGAAACTAATCTTTTAACAATAACTGATCACATTGCTAATGCCTTTGAGAATCAATGTCGTTTAGATGTTGTTTATTTTGATTTATCCAAGGCATTTGATAAAGTGGATCATTCCAGGTTGCTTTTCAAAATGTATAAATTAGGTTTTTCCTATAATTTGGTTGCATGGTTTGAATCCTTTATTCAGAAGAGAACAGCTTATGTAAAGTTTAAGAATAATTCTTCTAATCCATATTATTGTAATATAGGAGTACCTCAGGGCAGTATCCTTGCACCATTATTGTTTAACATTTATATTGATGATTTGGGAGAGAGTTTAGAATTTTCGTGATATTTTATGTTATGCAGATGATTGTAAAATTTTTAGGAATATAAACTCAATTAATGATTGCATATTATTACAAAAAGATATCAATAGTTTTGTGAAATGGTGTAGAGATAATAAAATGGATATTAATATGGATAAGTGTTCAACAGTTTCTTATTCCAAAAAATCTGAAATGATAATTTGTCCTTATTATATTGAAGATCATAATATAAAGTTTGTTGATACTCAGAAAGACCTTGGAATTATTTTTGCAAGCAATGGATCATTTCATCATCATATTGAAAATGTAGTAAATAAGGCTTTTAAAATTATGGGTGCAATTTTAAGGCATGGTAGACAATTTAGTAGTTTTACAAAATATAAATTGTTTCTCTCTTTGGTTTTGCCAATTTTAGAATATGGATCTGTCGTTTGGAATCCCAGTTCCAAACGAGATATTATCAAAATTCAATTGGTTTATGACAAATTTTCTAAGTACATTAAATTAAAAGACCATTATCTATCCCTATCCATTAGAAGAAAAATGAGAGATCTTAAAATTTTATATAATCTTGTGAATCAAAAATTATATTAACTAACAAAATTTCAAATATTACGTTTAATAATTGTTTACATAAAACACGTACATTTACTTTATTTTATATTAAGGTTTGTCGCTCTAACATATTAAAATTTTCACCTTTGCTTCGTTTGCCTAATACCTATAATCATGATTTTATTAATGAAAATATTTTTTCTTTAGACTTTAAAAAATTTGTTACTTATCTTGTAAAAAAGTATGGCATATAATTATATTATTTTCATCATTTTTACTCATTTATGTATATTATTTATGTATATTATTGTATAGTTATTATAGTGCAATTCTGTAATTGGCTTAATGCTGTAGTTTTGTACGGTAAATAAATTGAATTGAATTGAATTGAATTGAATTATTATTATTATTATTATTATTATTATTATTATTATTATTATTATTATTATTATTATTATTATTATTATTATTATTATTATTATTATTATTATTATTATTATTATTATTATTATTATTATTATTATTATTATTATTATTATTATTATTATTATTATTATTATTATTATTATTATTATTATTATTATTATTATTATTATTATTATTATTATTATTATTATTATTATTATTATTATTATTACAACAGGCAAAACTCTTCATATAGTAGTGCCATTCAGTGCAAGCCAGGGTAATCAATGGATGCCAGAAGGCTTATGCATAAAAACAACTTTTTTTTCATGTGTCATAGCATCGGCTGGGAAGCGAACCCACTAACCTGGGACAATTGCTTGTAAGGCAGCTGTGCTGACCAATCGACCACCAACACTTGACAAACATCCTCTTTTTTTTAAAATATAATCTACATCCAAAACATATTCAACTTTTTGAAGTTACAAACAGGCTCCAGTTTATTTGTTTTTGCCATATATTGTCTTTTTTAAAAAACTAAAATTAGACGTCTTTTCCAAATTTTAAACTCAATGTGTTAGTTAAAAGAAACTTATAGAAGAGTTTTATACTTTTAAATATATAGGAAATTGTTTAATTGACCGATGGGAAAATGTGAAATGGTTATCCAAACTTTTTTTAAAAAAACCCATATTATTGTTCCAAAGGATTGAATCTGGAATTAATAAAGACAACGTCAATTACAAAATAGAGTAAAAAATTTGATCGAGAATAAAAATGGTTCATTTCATTTGAAAAAAAATAGAAGTAGCAAAAAAAAAAGATTTAATATCTGCATTTGAACTTCATGAAAAAGGAATAATTATTAATAGTATGATTTAAAAAAACCAAATTAAATTGGTTATTTTCTTAGATGTAGAAGATTAAGACTAAATATGTTAAGTAAAGATTGGAAGAAAAATAAAATAATAAGCACTTTTAAACATACACAGAGACAAAACTCTCCATACAGTAGTGTCACTCAGTGCAAGCCAAAGTAATCAATGGATGCAGGAAGGTTTTATGCATAAAATCCCTATCTAGTGCCTACTCATCCAATATTACCAACCTTACAGTATATAGCTTGTGGCTTTCATCATTGAGGAGCCTTGTATCTGAGAGCACTGCACCTAGATCTTAGGATCTAATGCGATCCTTCAGCCGCCACCTTTTACCTATTTAGATAACTATAAAGCTAGGTGCTCAAGATAAAAACGTATTAATGTTTTACATTCAAGCTCATTAGCTTTTATCGTTGTATAGATCTGAACTCAGTTTAACATCCATACTTTTTGGTGTCTTTGGTTCTTTAATAACCACAGTCACATCCTAGTCTGGGGATATTGGATGAGTAGACATGTGATAGGGATTTTTTTCACAAACCTTCCTGCATCCATTGATTACTCTGGAAAACACTGAGTGGCACTACTGCATGGAGAGTTTTGCCTCTGCGTAAACAGCTTGTGTGAGCATTAAGAATGATGATCATGTGATGTTTAGTGGTTTAGGCACTTTTAAACATGATAATTATGAAACTAGTAATCCGTTTATTTTATAAGCAGGAATAAGTTAATAAAGATCCTTGCGTAATGTTTTTTTGGTACTCATTTTTATCCAATGATAATCTGTTATATGAATGGTATTTCAAACTTGTAACAATCAATTAAAATTAATACAAAAATATTGGAAACCTCCAGTAAACTATATATATATATATAAATGAACTATCGGTAATTGTAACATTTAGAATGAGCTACATTTTAAGTTTGCTGACAGTTAGTTTACATTTGGCTCGCTAGGGGTTTTCAGTACTTCCTATTAATTTCATCTATATTCGAGCTATCAAAAAGATATACTGTACTGTATTTAAAACAATCAGTTGATAAGAATGGATAAAATATGCGAGATAAATATATAATCTAATTAATCTTAGAATAATGTGCACCTTTCAAATACTATTCTCAAAATATTTATTCAAGTAAGTGTATTACATGTAATCAGAAAAGAAAAATTACATAAATAAAATTGAAAAAGTATGTTGTAAGTCCGTAGTTCAAGTTTTAAAATGGTTTCAAGAGCAATGCTTGATATGATTGGTTCAGGAGTGTCCCTTGTAGTGATGATCAATAGGTTCCAAAATCGGGCAACGGTTAAGAGTTATCCTTGAGTTTTGGTTTTCCTGGCATATACATATGCTGCACAGGATGTTTGATTAGATGTTGAATAAGTCTCAAGTGTCTATGTATCTATTAGATTGTGCTACACTTTCATCTCTTTTTTTCATCTTTGAAAGCAAGTTCAGAAAAAATTGTTGCTCATTTTGCTGAGGGAAATTATAAGTCTTATGGCATCTGACTAACCATAGGGCAAATGTGATGAACAAAGAAAGTCTTATAATTGCGAATTGTTTAGATTGTATACTTTTTTTAAGTGAAATGATTGTATAGTAATCTATTTTTGAGTTAGCAAATATGATTTTTTTTTAGACATTTAACTCTTGACACGATCTGATCAAGTGATCAAATGTCTCATCATCCCTTTCACAAAGATTGCAGATATTAGCAGTAAAAAAAAAGAAAATAATTAAAAGCAGTGAATAAATTCAAAAGCATATGAATAAAATGGAATCGCTAATATATGAGGAAAAAAGTGAATAAAATAAAAACTCATAGAGAAAAAAAAATCTCAAAGAATTTTTATCACTGCTTTCAATCAATTCTCAGGAATATTTATTTCCTTTTATTGATTCATTCCAATGTCTAAATATTATCAGAAGTGCTTATTATTCACAACTATCAAACATTATTATTATTATTATTATTATTATTCCATATGTCATAGCATCGGCCGGGAGGCGAACCCACAACCGTCTGCGACCAGTTACTTTCTTGCAAGGCGGCTGCAATGGCCTCTCAGCTAACAACGCTTGGCAAATATCAAACATTATTTCCCCCATTTTTTAATATATTAAACATTTATTAATTTTTACTGATGTCTAATTATCATAATGAAAATAAGCACTAACATATATCATTAAAATTTCGCACAGTATGAAAAACACGAGAAGGGTATATTGACCTATACACCACTTTGTTTTTAATATTTTACAGCAGTCAGGAATTGTTTATGTCTGTGGATTTATGTAAGTTAGATTTACATAATTAGAGAATTGCTTTCAATTTCTAAAAGTCTTTTTATTTAAAAATAATTTTATGAAAATAATCCTCTCTCCACATACCCTTTTTATTTTTTTTTTATATATAAATTAATTTTCAAAATATTCATTAATAACCCCCCCCCCCCATTAGCTTCTAACTTTATTGATTTCTGGAAATCATATAATATTGTTTTTCCAAGACAACATACAAGCTTAAGAGAATAGGGACATGTGATCTATGACTCTTATTTTGACTATTTATAGTTTCTGCCTTAAGTCTTATGCAATATTATATTGCTAAGACTACTAATATATGGTATGGCTGAAGATCTATCAGCCCCATATAGCTATTTGAGTTGGATAGCTGGGTTTGAAGACATGTAGGTGTCTGAAAATTTCAGATTTTCCACTCAATAGATAACTTTTAGGTAAATGCTGGCTTTGGGTTGGTATTTTTAGATCTAGTGTCTGAACCTACCTGACACCTCTCTGAGGAGTGCCAAAGCACGAAACTATGTTCAGGGGTTGGGGGGGGGGTCCTGATAGAGATATTTTAAATGCTCTCTCTGGCTAAGCATTTAGCACAAAGCTTGTTGAGGAATTGGCAATCCTCATTGTTTATAACTTACAAGCTTAAGAGAATATGGTCATGTGATCTATGACTCTTATTTTGACAACATAATATCTGTGTTTAATTGTTTAGGCTAATCAAAAGCATGCATTGTTTTTATGCATGAAATCATCCATCTCAAATGTTAAATGTAACTCTTTTTCTGAGGTTATATATATTTTTAATGAATTTGATCATCTTATATTATAATCAAAATAAGAAAATTTTAATAGCAAATTCTCTTTCTCTCATTCTAGTTGTGCCATCTAGTGTAAGCTTGAGTAACTAATAAATTGTTTTATAGTTATTTATGTTTGAAGAAACAGATCAGCTTTAATTTGATGTAATATATCTATTTTATCATTTTTTCTACTCCTCACATGTTCACATCTAAATTTTGGGAAAACAGTATACAAAAATTCTTGTAATTTATCTACAAGTGTCAAATTTCTTGCACTCACATATTTAATAACATTCACTTTAGATGAATGAATTAATGATTATTATTAATCCCTTATTGAGCTAGGAATTATCATATGATTTTTAGTTCAGACAATACACCAAAAAATATACTGTTTTGCATAACTTATTTTTAAAGAAAATAGATGGGTAATCTTTTAATTATTTAAACGTAATTTACGTAACCCATAATTCTTGCATGTTATATGCTTTGAAAAGACCTCATGTAATATGTCATAGTGCTTGCTTATTTATTGGTTAAAAATATTTTCAAATTCTGCACATTGTATATCAGAAACATATAAGGGAAAATCCCACTTCCGCAAAGTTTAACATGTATAAAGTTCCAGAATAATTACTTATATAAATAAAAGTTTGCCATATTTTAAAAAGTTAAAATGTATTATAGTTCACCATCCTTTAATACTCAATAATAATAATAATAATAATAATAATAATAATAATAATAATAATAATAATAATAATAATAATAATAATAATAATAATAATAATAATAATAATAATAATAATAATAATAATAATAATAATAATAATAATAATAATAATAATAATAATAATAATAATAATAATAATAATAATAATAATAATAATAATAATAATAATAATAATAATAATAATAATAATAATAATAATAATAATAATAATAATAATAATAATAATAATAATAATAATAATAATAATAATAATAATAAGAATAATAATAATAATAATAATAATAATAATAATAATAATAATAATACTAAGCATTAATGTCAAGACATACTCTTCACGAATGATTCAAATATTAACCCAACTGAAATATCACAAAGCAATTACAGTGAAACACAAAGTACCAATAGAACAAACATCACACACACAATAAAAAATAACACATCAACATATATCATGGACGCAATCATGCCATGCCTTCCACAAGTTGAAGTAAATACAATAGAAAAAAAAGGGCCAGGTCGCCCAAAAAGAAGCAAAAACAATAAAAAACCAAAAACAGAAGAGGACAACAACTCACAAACAGAAGAGTACAACACCGCATCATCATTAACCAGAATTCAAACGGATGACTGGTCACCAATGGACATCATTTCTATCTAACCAACAAATTAAAACTCCAACAATTTACAGCTCATAAAATGAAAACCAGTCACTAACATATTTTGAAAGGTGAACAATCCCAAAATACAACCATAATGAAAGTCAAAATAACAGCTTTTAATGTGCGGGGTTTGAACTCGGCAAACAAACTGCATCAACTTAGAGAATGGACCAAAATCACACAGACACATATATTGGGACTTCTGGAAACAAAAATATATAGTGGATCACAGATTGACCCAACAGTGCATCTTCGCACTGAAGGCTTCTTTGCATGCTCCAGGGACATGTCATCACCTGCGGGTGGAACTGGCCTACTAATAACCCCAGCTTGCCCATTCACATCATTCAGAATCATATATATCGATGCAAACTTGTTGATAGCTACATTTCATCACCATGCAAACACTCTCAACATAGTTTTCACATACATCCCACCTGGAAACATCATCATATCAAACATAATACTCACCATCAATTCACTGCTAGCATCAACTCCTTACCCAACTATAATCATGGGAGATTTTAACATGAAGTACACAGATTTCATCTCAAAATGGCTGCATCAAATTGCAATACCACTCATGAGTGCTGAAGGTTTTTTACCACCAAACACAGTAACATTCCATAATAACCGACACACATCTTTAATTGACCTTTGCTTCTATTCACCAATGCTGCATCATTACTTCAGCCTCAAGCTCAATCCATCCCCATTCTCAGATCACTCTGCTCAAACTGCAACACTTGATCTAACTGAAATTCAGCCAACTACACTACCACTTGGGAAAACAATGAGAATTCTAATACCAGCATCCACTCCAGAATCCCTTTTTTCTGAAACATATATTATGCTCCATAAACTTGCAGGACTACAACTAAGTGCTGTGCAGAGATATCAGGCATACATAAATATACTTTCATTCAATATTGACCATGTCACCAAAAAAAAACCTCCACCCTCCAGGCTATTAGCTCTGGCAGATGAACTTCACAAGAGGATAACAATGTCTAAACCTACTCAAAATACATATCAGCATATATATATATAAGCTCACCCAGGCATATAACAGCACATGTGCAGCACTTAAAGACTATTTAGCGATAAAAAAAAGCAAAATCTGCCTCAGTCAACAACATACATGGACTAGAGGCTACATCAGATGGGCCATGGGTTTTCCCTCCACCATTAGAGTACCTATGGCACTTCAAATTGGAACAATTATACATGCAGCACATAACATGATTGAACCTATTTATAAGCATTTCAAACAGAATCTTCAGACACATCAACTCTTCAACCCACCCACCCCGATTATTTTGGATCACCTGAAACAAATACACCATTTACCATTAATGAATTTGCTTTGAAGCTTGCCACTCTGCCCAATGCCTGTCATCCAGGCACTCATGGCATACCAAAATTTGTGTACGAACACCTTAGCCATACAACTAATCAAGTATTATGTAATCTTGCAAACTATCTCTCACAAAAAATATACAACATTGAAAATCTTTATCCAATTGCAATAGTACCATTTAATAAGAAACCAGCTCCAATAACCACCCTTAATAATATTAGGCCTATCTCCATGTGCCCAATAGCCATCAAGATCATTGAGAAAGTCATTAAAGACAGGATTGAATCATATCTGCTCCCATTGATTTCACCATATCAGTTTGCAAGAAAGCAATCATCTACAGGACAGGCAGCACTTCTTTTCAAAGCTGTATTGGGATCGGTGCGAGGCCGGAAAAAATACAGCCCAGTTGCAGTTCAAATAGACATTGAATCAGCTTTTGATTCTGTGGCAATCGAGATATTAATTAAAATGTTGGCTGCCACTGCAATACCTCGCACTATTTTATATGTTATAACCAACTTGTTGTTAAATCGGGATATACATATTACACTCAGTGGAAAAAATTCTGAATCTTTTACTCCAACACAATCAATCTCACAAGGATCCCCCCTGAGTGCTTTACTTTTCACCTTTTACATCAACCCTCTATTAATAAAAATCCAGCAAACATTCATTGGCATCCAAATACCAAACACATCTCAGCAGGTAAAATGTATCGCTTATATGGATGATATAACTGTCTTCCTCCCATCTAAAAAACACCTACCAGCCTTACATACAATACTACAAGAATTTGCAGCTACACACAAACTCAGGGTCAATCTAAATAAGACGGCAGTTTGGTCTCTTTATAATGCAAAGCAGTACATGGGCATGTATGGGGGAAAGCCATCTGCTTTCTTGGGATTTCCCTTTTATATGAGTGCAAGTGCAATGAGGGTCAAGATCCAGAACAAACTCAAAGAAGAAACAGAGCGAATTACTACTTCTCTCTCAAAGGCATATCTTTCAATATACTCCAAGATCCAGCTATTTAACCAGCTAGCCATAACAAAAATCACCTATTACTCACCCATTATCACATTTTCTAAAGGTTTTATTAACAAAATCTCTTCTCTCTGTAATAAGCTCTTGTGGCAGAGGAAGACTGTGTCAATATCTGCAAAACAACTTACCAGACCACCTATTCACAATGGACTAGGACTTCATAGTATTTATATTTTCCATCTACAGAAGGCCACAAACTTAATAACATCCACAGTCAAACACTTTCCAATGCTTGAATGCCTACTTCAAATAACACCAACAGATAGACCACCCCCTGCTTATGACCAACTAGCATCAATGATCAATCATATAAAAACCACAGCTCCACAGATATCTCTTCAGACAATATACAAGCATTCATACTGGCAAATTTATTCATTAATCCATCCAAATCCAACCCATGACACCAATCTGACAATGCTGAAAATCAATAATCTACAATTACTCCGTAAGTTTAAAAAATGGTCACTGGAGCCAAAGTATTTTGATTTTTTGCTGAGACTAAACCTACAAGCACTGCCCACAACATATTTTCTGATATATCGGAGAGTATACACTAACATTGATCCTTTTTGTCCCCTGTGTCACAGGGCTGAAGAAACACATGAACATCTATTCTATCTTTGTCCGGCACTAGACAGAATTCGAGTTATTATGATAGGAGCATATAGACAATTTAACACAACCCTTCAAACAATCATTAATTCATATTGCAAAGGCTCTATTCCATCAGTCCGTGCAGCCACTTTTATACTTTATGCATACTGGTGCACTAGATGCACATTCACTCTAGGTAACAACACAAGGTGACATCCATCAACTTTCAATATCAAACTGGCAAAACTACGAGCCAGAGACAATAAAATTGCACATCCAGACATCTATGCAGCAACCTGGTCACTGATAACACAACAATCAAACCTCTAAGATGGCTCCCAATAACCAAAATCTATGCCCTCAACCAATATATATATATAAAAAAAATGTGGCAATTATCTACAAATAAAAAAACAGAATGTTGTCTTTGATTGCATAATATTAATATAAAGGACAGTAACAACAAAATCAGACCTCAAATACTGGAAAGCAAACTAAACCCAGCATGGCAATATACATCAAAGTTGAAGTTTTGCAAATTGAACAATGATAACCCAAGACTTTGGAGAACTATGATTACAGCAAGCAGCACTCATAAATGTAACGTATACATATGTATTTTCACCCCCCCCTAACAATGTTTAAATATCTTTCCCTCCTAAGTTAAGTTCCTTTTTTGTACATCACAGATACCAACTTAAACTTGGTTTACTCACTAGCAATGTAAATATATGTATACGAAGTGTCTTATAGCAAATGTAACTCTATGGTTATCAATAAAGTTCTTTTCTTTGAAACATAATAATAATAATAATAATAATAATAATAATAATAATAATAATAATAATAATAATAAAAATAATAATAATAATAATAATAATAATAATAATAATAATAATAATTGTTATTGCTAATACCTACTAGCAGTAAGTATCCTAATATTTAAAGTAATGGTACTATTTAATTTTCATATCTAGAATGAATAATCAATTGTTGTGGGACACAGATTATATTAAATAAAACTTCATCACATTATTAAGGATGTATTGATGCAAAGAGTACCTTTTACCACATACAAGATGAACAAACTATTAGGTTTTAAGTGTTAATTTTATCAATTATTTATGTTGCAAGTAATATACACAGTTTATTACACACAAACTTTTTATTTTAAAAAATAGTCCATTAATTTCAATAAATAAATAAATAATTCATGCACATAATTCTTTTTTATAAAATTTTATTTATAACATAAAATATTCCATCAACGTTTCAACTATATCCTATTATAGTCTTTTTTTAAGATAAAACTAAAATATATATAAAAATAATAACATAGTTTTATTTCTGGGAGCTTCTGTGTAATAAAAATATAATAGCTAAATAGCTGACATTTCAGTTATCGTACTGACATGTCAGCTATTTAGCTATTATATTTTTATTACACGAAAGCTCCTAGAAATAATACTACAAATTCATCATTTATCCATGAGAATATTAGAATTAAATGATAACATATATATATAAGTGTAATAATCGTCAAGTCTAAATTGGTTTGTAAGTAATTATTAAAAACCAGTCAACACTTAGACAATCCCAATATCAATAACAACCAACAATTTCAAACTGTTGTCAAGGCAACCTCATTTTAACAATAAAGATGGAAAAGGAGATTGTGATGACAACAATTTGAAACTGTTATTGGGATTGTCTAAGAGTTGACTGATTTTTAATGATTATATACATATACATACAAATATTCCACATTTATCCAATAAATAAAAAATAGCAATACAAAATACCAATAAAAACAAAAAAATAAAAACCCCAAAAATTTATATTATTTTTTACCTTTTATCTCTTCCCACTACAACTTTAATTTTTTTAAAAAAAAGCATACCTTAAATAGCATATCTAATCAATTCCCCTTATAATTATTTAATTACATATTCCCCACTAATTAAATAATTAATCATTTGAGTGATAGGAATTCTGCAATTTATGAATATATGAATCAATTGGGACATAAAGATTTTGAATTAGAATCATTGGAATGAATTAAGTCATATTATGAGAGAATTATAAAAGAGGGAGAGTATTTATATAAATGAAATGAAGCCATTAATGAATAAAATTTTAAAATGAGAAAAGAAAATAATGTTTTTTGTTTAATGGGCTATAGTTGAAATGGGGCAGAATATTTTATGTTATGAAATAATAATTCGTGTAATAAATCAAGTTTTATAAATAAAAGGATATATGGGTGTGAATTGTTTATTTATTAATATACACAGTTATATGTAAGTATATATATCAATGTGTAACGTATAATGTTAAGGTTTATATGAATCACCATAAATTAGATTGTTCCCTAATTACCATATCCTTGATTTTACTGGATGGAGTTTAAAACTTTATTCCACATATACTTAATGGCAGATGCAGTCCAACCAAAATGTTGCAGTTAATTTACACATGGATGAGTCCAGATAATATATCTTTCGCTTATCTTGCCTGTTAAAATCTTCACTTTATGGTATTAGCTCTATAATATTTTTACTAAACTAATTATTACTTATGTAAAACCACTATCATCTTTTCCTATGTTACCCAAGCTAGAAACTAGCCTGGGGATATTGGATGTGTAGATACTAGGTAGGAATTTTGTGTACAAACTTTCTTGCATCCATTGATTATTAAAGTTTGCACGGGGTGGCGCTACTGTATGGAAAACTTAGGGTGGGCAATGGAAAGGGAAGGTAAAGTGGCTAACAGGTTTCTCTGGGCATAGTTTCTGAGAGATTCCTGATTCCGTTTAAGGAGAAATCACAGTGTATCACATCACATTACATTATTGTTCAGTTATTACGTATTATTCTGGAGCAAACTATTGAAAACAGTAAAAATGCTGAAAGCTATATATAATTTAATAATTAATAATTGGCTTATATAAGCCAATGCTACTATATTTTACATCGCATAATATTTTATATCTGATATTATATACATATTTTCAAATTTTTGTTTTTATTAGTGTGTCATATCTTAGCTCATTTCTACTGCAACTACCCATCAGCCCAGAAGCCAGATCAACCTTTCACAATGGATGCATTTTGAAACATCTACATGACTTTTCAAGTGAGCGAGGCATACATAGGCCAGGTTAATATATATTTATCTTTCTATCTGAATGCAAAAGAAAGTAATTAGGCAAGAGTGTAAAAGTCCTCCATTGCTTTCTACTCCTTAATACTATTTACTCAAACAACTGAACATATAAATAATGAAATTTTAATAAATTCTGCATATGATTATAATGCACAATTATTGAATATATTATCAGGGACTTAAACTCAGAATTACTATACCCCACAGCTATACAATCTATCTTAATTAAACAACTGATACACATAACCACATAATGTGAAAAGATAAATGATCTCCAATAAACATTCGATGCTGAACCAGCACTCATCAGTTGCTCCAGATCATCATCTCCAATACATATATACAATCACTACTCAGTTTCTATTAAGATAGCAAATCTTCAAATTTTAAAGGACAAGCTTCAATCTTCCCTACTCCCCAACTCTTTAGTCTTCCATATCATTGAAAATCCGAAAATGAAATACTCAAAGCCTTTGATGATGCCAATATTATTGTCAAACCCACGTTGACCTTAAGTCAATCTGACCCCTCAACTCCTCACACATAGGACCTTAATATGTCCATTTAATTATACAGAAGAGGGATGGGCAGAACACAGGCTTGAATATGTAATATACAAATACATGTATTTAAATATTGCATATATTATCGAATGTTATAACTGGAGGACTGGTCCGTTATTTATATCAACAGTTCACCTTAAGAAAATAATCTCGGGCGTAATTGTTTATTCTCACGTGTTCACATACATACATATGCATATAAATAGCTCTTGTAGAAAACAGACATGCTGATTGTAAGATAACCGACTGCCCTAATGATTCAATATTTTAATATGTTTAATGATTATTTAGAAGTATGTGTACATATATATGTGCTTACACCATCCATAAATATACATTTGAGAAAGCAACTTTATTAAACTGACATCTTGTAATAGCAAAATATCTACCTTTAAATATTATAATAACAAGCCAAATGTTTCTGACATATTATACAGAAAGGATTAGTAGTATTTGGAAGAATATGTTAAGCGTTAAAGGAATCTGACATAGATTCATATTGGATTAATGATAACCATACTTAACGTTGGTGAGAAAAAATGTGCGTATTCTGTTCCCACGATGAAACGGTTTCTGCACTTCTCTTCTATGGATGGATTGTGATGCAGAGAAAGAGCAATTCATTCCTAGCTTCATTCCTCATCAAACTTGTCAAAAAATTTCCCATGGCAAAATCAGCTGTTAAAAGTGCCAAGGTCACTCTCCGGAGGTAGTCTTTTCCATTAGATAATATTTTGTAACTTCTTTTTTTTTTTCAACAGTTAAAAAAAAAGATAAAAAAAAAAAAGAAGAAGAACATTACTGAAAACCGCAACTATATCATTTAAATTAATAAACTACAAATCTTTTTATTCACCGATTTGCATATACGTATGTAAATAAATAGATATATTTGTATGTGTCGTGGCGATGTAAAAGTTTATTCCTAAGAAATATAGCTTTAAGATGTTAAAGTCAATTCTATTAAAGAGGTGGTAATTATTAGTAAACTATCCTTAACTGGCAGTTATCACTCTTTGATGGTAGCCGTCTTATTGTCAAAATTTATTCGAGTCATCAAACCAAGCCTTCAAAAAAAAAAACCCACGGATATATAAATATTTATGCGTTAAACTAATGTCGTGCTAGAATTGTTTCACTCGTCAATTGACAAAAATGTTATGCATTAATTTTATACAGATTTAAAATTATCTATAAGAATGTGTTTTTATGGGAGTGAGGGGGGGGGGGCTTTTTTTATAAAATTAACAATGTTACATTTTTGAAAACTCGGAAGTATGATATTATTTCTTTTTCGGCCAGTAATGAAACCTGCTTGCTAAATCAGATTTTTTCCTTCTTTCTAGAATGTATACATATAATTTAATCCAAAATATACATATATAAAAATATGTCATTGTGGAATGCATGCATCTGCCCAAGTTTATGATTTAGATTCGAATTCCATCTAGACAAATTTAGTTTTTTTTTCAAATTCCAATCAACTTAGAACTTTTCTTTCATGTTACTGTTTTTTTATGAGAGACTTTTGGAAAGCCTTTTTTTTTTTTTTTTGAAATGGTATATATTAATGCAATTTGAACCTATAAGTGTCGAACTTTATGCCCCATCCACTTTAAATAAATATATTAATGATTATTTCGAATCATTTATTAAGCTAGAGATTATCATATCATTTCAAGTCAAATTAGTAAGCTTTAAATTCACGTAAAGATTAATAAAGTAGCAACTCTCTCCATATAGTAGTGCCACCTAGTGCAAGCCAAAGCAATTAATGTATGATAAAAGGTTTATGCATCAAAATCCCCATCTGGTGCCTACTTATCCAATATCCCCAGACTAGTTTTTAGTTTGTGGCTTTCATTAATAAGCAGCCTTGGATCTAAGAGCTTGGCTCCTAGATCTTTGGATTTACTGCAGCCTTGGATCTGAGAGCTAGGCACCTAGGTCTTTGGATCCACTACAACTCTCTATCAGCCATCTTTCACCTTTTTAGTTAACTATAAAGCTATGAGTCCAAAATGAAAACACAATGTTTTCAATCCAAGCTCATTTCCTTATGTAGTCACATAGATCTGAATCCAGTTCATTATCTAAACATTTCGGTGGCTTTAGTTTTTAATAACCATAGCTACCAATCATCATTTGCCCAGAAATGGTATTAAATCACTAAAACATCTTGAGAAACGATGATCATGTGATGTTTGAATAGTTTAAAGATTACATATATCTTGCTTATAACAGTTCCTTCATATACACTTCAATGCAAACAAATTTTTTTAAAAACTTCTTTATTTTCCTTACAGTTTCGACTGTCCAGCAGTCTTCATCAGAGCTCTATGCAGAAGCATAGAGCTCTGATGAAGACTGTTGGACAATCGAAACTCTAGGAAAATAAAGAAGTTTTAAAGAAAATTTGTTTGCATTGAAGTGTATATGAAAGAACTGTTATAAACAATATATAAATATATATGAATATATGAAGATATGCAAAGAACATGGAAGTGAAGAATAAGAGAATATACTTCTGGTAAGTTTAAAGATTAATATATTTGTTTTTATTAAACATAATCACAAGATATCATTAATCCTATTTCAACTTTTTCATATATATATTTACGAGATATACATAAAATCATTAATCAAATGTTTCAAGAATGTGTGATGAAGGGAAGTTTTACAGATATCTAATATAAATCTATTATTATAAAGCGCTGAAAATTCTGAAATTATTAAAGCGGAAGTCAACTTGCAATAATGCGCTATTTCTTAAATATTATAAATCTCTGCGCACTCACCCACCAGTAAGAGTTTTAAAAGCCTAAGTGAATCATTTAAGTTTAGAGCGTATTTGTATATACATCAACTCTCACTGACCATGCTTAAATCAGAGCATGAGTCTATTGTGTGCATGATCTTATAATCAAATATTGAATTGTACAAATTTAGTGCATGGAGATTTATAATATTTAAGAAATCGCACATTATCGGAGGTTGATTTCTGCTTTAATAATTTCAGATATCTAATATATATATATATCCTTGAAGTACATGATTAAAGATATCTGAATGCTTTTAATGTGTATGCATTTTGGGTGTCATTTATCTCTGGTGGCAGGAAATTTTACCTGTATGTTTTAAGATTAAGTGATGAAATAGAAGTTTTAAGTATATCTACAAAAAAAAATTGGTAATACATATAGAGAAAAAAAAAGAAATTTGATTAATGACATCATGTGATTATGTTTAATAACAATAATAAAAAAGGATAGATATTAATCTTTAATTAAGTTTAAAGTTTGCATCTGGTCTAGGAATGATATAATAATTTCTAAACTAATAAATGATTAGTAATGATCATCAATATTTTTTTCTAAAATGGATGAGATCAAAGATATGACTCCAAAAGTTGATGATACTGATAGATCAAACTATAGTAATCTGATATTAATAAATACTGATCATGTATTTTTGGATACATCATGTGTGATCTTTCAGCAATTTCAAACATATACCACTTCTTTGTTTTCTGTTCTCTAAAATAGATAATAGTCTGTCACAGTAGATATCTAATCTTATTAAATAACAGATATATATATATATATATATATATATATATATATATATATATATATATATATATATATATATATATATATATATATATATAAAAAAACACACAATTAACTGTGCTTAAAGACAGGCAGAATGATTGGACCTTATAGCAAGGCAACAACGTTGTTTATCCTCAATGATAGTTTGCTATTATCTGCCATTCTATTTACATAATTTATTATGGTATTATAGTTTTAGCACTAAATAACTTTTTTGTTCTATTGTGGAACAAATTTATGTAAGCATTGAGCAATTAATGGCTACTAGATGGCAGAGCTAATCAATTTATTTGATGTTATATGAGGGATGCAAAAAGTAAAATGAAAATGTTTGGTAGGTTGCAGTTTGTGGATAGTAAAAGAATAGCCAAAATAGTGTTTAATTGGGTTATAAGTAAAGGACAGGTAATAAGATGGGTGAGAAAGGTAATGCTATATGCAAAAGATTTGGATAACGAATTTGGAATGATTGTGTTAGGAGGATTGTTGAGTGTTATAGTGGTAAGGAATGGGATAAAAAATGAATGCATTAATAAAAAATAGAGAGTTGGAGAGATAGAGAACTAATATGGAGGATAAGAAGAGTTTAAATATATATAGAAGTAAACGGAACATTGGATGTGAGTTAATTTATGATAATAGTAAGGAAAGTAGTTTATTGTTTAAGGCTCGAACGGGATCTTTAGCAACAAGAGAATATACATGTAAATGGAAAACTATGGGTGATTTAGTGTGCAAATTGTGTAAGGAAGGTATAGAAAGTATTAGGCATCTGTTGATTGAATGTAAATGCTTGAAAGCAGAAAGGGTACAGATAATGAAGTTATGGGAGAATAGATATGAACAAAGTGATTATACAGAAAGTGAGTTATTGGTTTTTATGCTGTGTTTGCAAAAAGATAAGGGGCATTTAGATATAAAGGTCATAGAGTTGACAAAGATTATGTTGTGGAAATGGGATGGGGCAGAATATGGGAAGACTTAGAGTGGGGAATGGAAAATAAAATGGCTAACAGGTTTATCAGGGCATAATTGCTGAGATATTCTTGACTTCGTTTAAGGAGGAGCCACAGTACATCACATCACATCACATGTTAATTTGCTGAAATATTTATATGAGAAAAATGGTGATAATTTTTTAGATATATGGAATATCTTAATTAAAATTACAAATTTATTTAAAAGGGATAGATGACATTTATTAAAAAGGTGGGATAAAATATTAAATGAGGCAATTTATAATAAATGTTATCTATTAAACTAAAGAAGAGAAGTAGGATATACATAGATAAGAGGAAAAAATGCAATATTGGAGATAGCTATGAAAAAAGGCTATTTATATATTTAGACTGCAAATAAATAAAAAAATATTATATGTGAAGATAGAATGATGGAGAATGTAAGGATAGAAAAAAAAAGATGGATGCCTGAAATAATTATAAGAAAAGAATATTAAAAGAAAAGCTGAGATTGTTAATATAAATAAATAGACTGCTAAATAGTTGGAAGGATGAGAAGATTGAAGCCTGTCCATTAAAGTTTGATGAATTGCTACTTTAATATAAACTGAGCAGTGATTGTATATATATATATGGGGATTATGATATGGCCCTACCGATGAGTGTTGGTTTGGTATGAAATACATATATTGGGATCATGCATCTTTTTCATATATGTATGGTCATGTGTATCGGTTGCTTGAAATAGATTAGTGGATGAATAAACTGAAAAATTCTGAGTTCAGGTCTCTTTATTTACATATAAAGGAAACATTCAGTTTAAACAAATGAAGTACTACTTTAGAATTACATATTGCTTGGAAAATAGTTTACATCTTAGTAAAAGTTCAGGCCATCCCTCTCCTATTAATACATATGGATACATAATATTTAATATTATGAGGGGTTGGATTAATGTAATGTCTAAATGGAAAAGACTATAATATCAAATCCAATAAGGGCATTCAGTATTCCAACATTATTTTTTCAATGAAGTGAATGGTTGAATAGTTGGTTTTTTTTTTTTTTTTTTTTTTTTTTTTTTTTATTATTATATTTATATTTTATTATTATTTTTTTTTTTTTTTTTTTTTTTTTTGGTTTGGTTTTTTAGGAGGGGGGGGGGGGTGTTGGGGGGGGGGGGGGGGTTGTTTTGTTTTTTTTTTATTTTATTTTTTTTTTTTTTTTTTTTTATAGAGGAATAAAAAAAAATATTTTTGTTTTGATTGATATATTATTTTATATTTTTTTATTTTTTTTTTTTGAAAGAAAGCGCGATAGAGTCGAAACTGTAAAATATATAAATAAAGTTATTTGCTTAAAGAGTGAAAGAGTATTGAAGAATCAGTCCATTAAAGTTTGAGGAATTGTTATCTTAATATAAACTGAGCATTGACTGTATATGTGTGTGAGAGATTATGATCCAGCCCAACTGATGAGTGCTGGATATGTGTGGTCATGGGTATTGATTGCTTGAGATTGAATGGAAAATGAAGAGAGTAAAAAATCCTGAGTTCAAATCCCTCTATTTACATATATAGGAAATGTTCAATATAAACAAATGAAATACTTAAAATTTGATTTTATAAATATGAAAAGAGATAAAAATATGAATAAATGGTCAAACATTATTTTTTTTTTTACATTAGAATCTCTTGGAGAATGAAGATAATCATCATCTTCAGAAATGTGAGTCAGAGAGAATAAATAGATGAGATAAGGAAATAAAGGGAATATATGAATAAATGGATAAATATTGATATTCTTTTTCTTAACAATGGAAAAGAAATACTTGGAGAATGAAGATAATCATCATCTTCAGAAATGTAAATCAGAGAGGATGAATAGATGAGATGAGGAAATAAAGCGAATATGTGAATAAATGGATAAACATTCTATTCTTAACAATCGAAAAGACTTGAAGAATGAAAATAATCATTATCTTCAAAAATGTGAGTCAGAGTGGGTAAATAGATGAGATGTGGAAATAAAGGAAAGAATATATGGATTATTGTTAAGTAGGACATCTTATAAAAAATTGGAAAAACAAATATGGATTTATTTGAAATTGTGTAAAATGAAATGTGTGTAAAACATAGAATATTTAGTTACTGGAAATGGAAAGAATATGAAAAAGTGGAATGATAATGTTCGAAGACCCTCTATATAGAGATAAAAATGAATTTAGAAAAAATATTTGTAAAATATATATTCTGGATGCTATGGAATGATCATATCAATAAATTTGATGAAATGGAGAATATGATTGGGTGAATGAGAAAGATGGATTGAAATTAGGCAATTTGACTAAAGCATATATGATGTAAAGATTACATGATCATGGCAGAATCTAAAGTATCATGTGGATTATGTGTTGATGGATAAAGAGGAATTATAAAAGATAAAAAGAGATAAAAAGAATTAAAGTATTTTATAAGAAAAAAAGGAAGTAGTAGTGATCCTAATTAAAGATATATGAAAAACAAAATACTGAAGTTTATAGAAAGATTAAGTATCATGTTAATTTGAGCAGAATTAATAGTATCTTGGAAACAGTTATGAAAAATAATGGTTTAACAGTTGTAAAGAGGGGATGGATAAGATGAGAAGGCAAATGACTTTATTTAGAACCAGCAAGATTAATAAAAGAACATGAGAAAAACTGTAGAAAATATAAAGAAAAAGAACGTCATACAGATATTATAAAAATACGGTTAAAAACAAGTAAAAGAAGAGGAAATAGAGCTTAGTTGAGAGGAAAGGAAAAAACATCAATACTTAAAATAGAATTAAAATGAAAATAGAATGAAATTAATTAGAAGCTAATGGAGGAAAGGTGGGTTGGAATTTTTTTTGGAGATATATCAAGAAAAAAGAAAAGGGGATTGTTAAATACAGAAGGAGGAGAATGTCACGATAAGGAAAAACTTAAAAATATATTTGATGAATTTGTAATAAATATTTTGAATAGAGAAGAATTGACACATTACAATGATTCTTTAGAGAGCTTAAATTTTGAGATGGACTGAATAGTGGATATGGAATTGAATAAAACAATAGAAAACTTGAAAAAAATGGAAAAAAAACAAGAAGTTTAGATAATATGGTAGCTGAAATCATAAAAGTATGTAAAATTTAATCTTTGAGCCCCCTTTCCCATATTTTTACAATTGGTTGAAAATAAGATTCAACTTTTACAATAACTGCAACTTACTTAATGTAGAAATAAAATGTATGTTGCCATAAAAGTGTCATATCATGGAATGTAATAAATCTGAGAAAATGCAGTCTTTCTTATAAAATAAGATTTAAACTTATTTTAAATTTAAAACTAAACATTTTTTTAATTATTACTTTATATTTATTTATAAATTGCAAAATTTGATAAATAAATTTTGCAACTGAATTTTTGTTAGCATGTTTATTATATTCCTAATAAAATTACTATTAAAATGAAATATATAAACTCTTATTTATGATTGTTTATGTTTCATATCAGTATGTAAAAAAATCATCTAACCACTTGTCCTAAATCTCAGATGCATCTCAATTATATCCCCCCCCCTAATATTAAAAAGAAATGATATTTAAAAACTCTTAATCTTTCTACATTTCAGTGTTTTTTGCATCATTCCTTAGTGCCTGTTTAAGTTATTGCTTAAACATTTGTATTTGGTATTAAATTTTATTCTATGTCAAATTCAATAAAATTGGACTTGGTTTGTATAAAAACAGTTTTAAAAATAATATTAGACTTTTGCAAATATACAAAAAATAAACTGAAATGTGTAATGAGAACAATATTTTTTTTCAGTAACAGTAGGAATACTGAACCCTACCATCTGATGGCGCTCTTTTTCACCCAATTCACATCAATATACCAATTCATGGTCCATCTGTTTGTTTACATAATATTACGGTAAAATATTTTTTTTTTCAACCGGTTATTATTTTTTCATTGGCGATGATAAACCACCAAAGTTTTTTTTTATTATATAATATTACGGTAAAAGATTTTTTTTTTCAACCCGTTTTTAATTTTTTTTTGTTGGCGATGGTAAACCACCAAAGTTTTTTTCTATTCCACTCGGGTTTTTTTTTTTTTTTAATAAACAAATACTTTGTTTTTAGATGATCTAGGGGTGTTGGTTTTTTGTAAATTAATGACTAACTGTCCGTAGGTTTTTTTACATAATATTACTTACAGTAAACCAAATTGTTTTTTCACACATTTTTTTTTATTTGTTTTTTTTTTTTTAAAGAAACAAACACTTTGTTTTTAGATGGTGTAGTGTGTTGGTTTGCTTTTAAATTATCAATTAACCCTCCATCGGTTTGTTTACACAAAAATATGGTAACAAACACTTTGTTGTTTTTAGATGTGGAGGGGGATTGGTTGTTTGCTTTTAACTTACCTTCTTTTTTTTTTGGTTGATGTTTTGATTTGCTGAAAGACTTCAACAATTCGGTACTTTTGAATAAACCAACACTTGGTTTTTTAGAGGGTGGAGGGGAGAGGGGTTGTTTTGATTTTGAATTGATCATCTTTTTTTTTTTTTGTTAATTTATTACGAGGCTTTTTTTTTTTTTGTTTTAAATTTTTACACTACAGAAAGCTTTATATGATAGCAAAAAGTTCTTCATTAAATTTTGGGCCTTTAATTTTAAAAAAAGACATAAACTGTTCATTTTTAAAGAACACTTTTTTTTTAAGCCGAAGGAGGTGGGGTGGCAGGGAAGGTTTTTTTTTATTTTTAATTATCAACTTGTTTTTGGATTTTCTTTTTTAACATTTTATTGTTAGTGCACAGTTCTTTATTATTATTATTTTTTTGTGGGGCCTTTTCAATAAACTCTTAAACACTCCTGTTTTTGGTATAATAAAATATTACCTACTTTAACTGTTAATGAAACTTATTGAATATTACCTACCTACTTTATAATCATGTGAACAACAAAAACAACAACAAGTTTCCCTATAAAATAATTTATTGAATCAAAAAGAAATGAAACTTTGGACAAGTTGTGAAGCAAAACAAGTAAAAAAACAACAAAACACCATTTGTGGGGCATAAAAAATAGCAGCCAAAAGTAACATGCAAATAAAATAACAGAGAAGCCTCAAAGCTGTAAGTAACATGATTTTGAAGTCTCCGAACCAACAACTTCCCTTATGCAGGCCTACATAGGTACGCTTGTAGGAGTTTCTCTTTCTGGGAAAACACAATATTGTGCATCCACTTGTGTGGCTGGCTGGCAATTCACTCAGCTTCGACCAATTTGGACAACTTGCAGATGACATATGACAGTTCTCACACGGATTCGCATGTAAACAGGCATATGCGCCCGAAATTGGAAAAAACTGCTAAAAAGAACCTTTTCAAGTTGTGTGCAGTTCAAAAGTATAGGGAAGCATGTGTGACAACATGACAATTCTTAATATGGAATACTAATTCCACTACACTTTCTAAAAAATTTCCGACAATGAATTTTTGCAGTTTCGTCTCTTTCAGATATGGCCACCATAAAATCAGACCATAGTGAGAGTTCAAGAGGGCTCACTTGATGAATGCTGTCACAATGCAATGGGGGTAGTATTTCATTACATAATCATAGAATACATCGCCCTCAGGTGGCCTGTTATGGCTCAAAAACACCTCTTGTACTGTCAGCCATAAGTTAAGACTGCTAAAACAATATATTGATGTGCATTTTGTGAAAAAAAATGCCATCAGATGGTAGGGTTCAGTTTTCATACTATTACCTTTTTTTCTTATTGGATGATTACAGCAACACTGGTAAAAAAAAATGAAAAAATGCATTCCTTGTTAAATGAATTTCATTTCTAAAACCCAAATGTATTATGATTAAGTCTTCATAAAACTATAAAATTCTGTTTTAAAATTTAAATGTTTATAATTATTAAAATATTACAAAAGTTTTGTACTACAGTGTTCCTTAAAATATGATCAATTATAGTTTTTGTTTTACCTTTACTATGGATTTCTTAACTTGTATTTTTAAAAATAAAACCTATTTGAACATAATCTAAGTGTAATCATATATTATAGCCTTTGTATTTAAATATTTATTATACAAATATTTTTAAAAAATAATCATAACTATTTAAACAAATTATGGAATATATATAATTTTTTGCCCATTCCTAATAATGAGAAAAGAGATCCCGAATAGTTTTGCAAATCCTCTTGAAATACAGAACAAAAATGTACCAATCATCAGCATTGTCCACTCATTTGTATTCCTTTCTTTGTAAAATGCTGACATCTTCAGATATTTTTTGGAACTAAAAAATTAATATATAGTTAAGTTCCAGTTTCTACATTCAAGTGGAAGTAAAACTGGAAAAATAATGCTATAGAGAGTCACAAGAGCATGGAGAAAATCCAAAATGACAGCAACATCATCAATGATCTGTGATATCATGATGTTGGCTTCAAAAAATAATAAATATTAGACTTAATTTAAACATATCAAAAATAAATGTTTGTTGTTTAAACACACATTGTAATGACTGATTAATGATTACTAGATTAAGATATTCCTTTCAATTTTTCCCGTATTTTTTCAGTTATTTATCATGATCCCAACGTTCATTCAACTCAGGAAGTTGCAAGAGCTGTAAATGGGGGGAAATATTAAAACAACTTAGCACAGTACAAATTATCAGTTAATTTAATTATGATCTCTTTTAGCCATTCATTAAAAAAAATCGCATCTTATAGTAATCTGTTTATCTCATAAAACTAAAGGGGCTGCTTCAAATTTTCATATTTCTTAGTGAAAATTGTCTAATCCCCACACTCCGGTCCAAGCCACTTTGTTTATTATATTGTCAAATGCATTACCTTTGTTAATGTAATGTTTATAAATGACCAGTCGGTGTTGAGGTGTTGGATGATTTAATCAAAGGATTAAAAAGTAAAATATACATCCATTACCTAGTAAGAATTGATGGCTTCCATTTAATGCAAGAAAAATTACATATAACAGAACTAAATATATGAAGCAGCTTTCTTTTAAATGAAATGTTTATTAAAACACAAACAAAATTCCTCATATGTCAGTAATTATAAGTGAATTTAAAATTGTTGATTTTTAAATCGGTAAAATTTGCTGATGGAAAAAATTGAAAAGGAAGGTAAAGAGTTTAACTAACAAGATTTTCATGATTAGCATATAAAAGAGGGCTTATTAAAAAAATGTGCCACCATAATATAAATTATATTTCTGTAATGTATTAATTAGATAATTGATGATGTTATATACATATTTAATTCATTTGGTAAGCTCTATATAAAATGGAGTTGTTTGAGTTCCTATCGGAAATATTCTATTTATGTATGTACTTATTAATTGTGAGAGAGATAATAGTTTTGAATTCCATAAAATTAATAAAATTTTCAGTAGTGTTCTGATCTATCATGTCAGCCACTTTATTGCACTATTTCTAACTAAATTGCTAAAAATATGCTGTTTCTGCCACCACAGCCATGCCTTCATTGGTTGCCATAGTTCTTTGTGTTATGCACTTTATCATACTGCTGGCTTGTCTATTTTTGCTACAGTATTGTACAAAGTGTGTTAACTACATTGTGTCTAAATAATTTAAATTTTTCATGGGTGACATCTTTTTCTTCATGTGAATTGACATACTGGTACCTTTTAAAAGTTTTAACAATGTTGTGACTGTTCCATGATAAATCTATAAGCTTCCTAAATGATCTTTTAGGGTGGGGTAGCACAATATTTTATCGATCACATCATAAGTCACGTTTTAGTGAGTAATTTTCCGAGACAAATAAGATTGCTACTTGGAACTATGAAAACTTGAAGCTA
This sequence comes from Epiperipatus broadwayi, assembly GCA_028023455.1. Lineage (NCBI taxonomy): Eukaryota > Metazoa > Onychophora > Udeonychophora > Euonychophora > Peripatidae > Epiperipatus > Epiperipatus broadwayi. Next base: position 33,782,420 of record JAQFVV010006198.1, read on the forward strand.
TGGCAATTGCCAGACACCAAAGCTGGCACTTGAGTTCATAAACATCTGTCAGTCATGTTCTTGTTGTCGGAAGGGTTCACTTCGTAAAGACAGCTGGTTTGAGGGATTCCAAATGCCCTTTGTCAAATATTTACGGTCGCTTCATTACTGGAGTTGTAATGAGATGACTGTACAGCACACTGTCAATGATATTGATAAACTATTGTTTAAATTACTGATTTAGGGGTAAATATGTTTGATGCAGATGTTTTATTATTATAGAAGTAATCTTAATTTGTCTCCCATTACTTATTGTCAATAAAATTTTTAAATAAAGTAATGTAAATTTGTATCTAAACATTTATAAACAAAAAAAAGTCAATATTTATATAGAATCATTGGCCTAGGAACATTATATATATATATGTGTGTGTGTTTTTGTTTAGCATCAATGCCATCAAGTGACTGACACGATAGATCAGAACACTACCAAATTTTCTCTGTATATATTTAGTAGTAATAAGGTTTATAAAAATAAATAGAGTTGATTATAAATCTTATAATGCAATAATGTGTATATTTATAGATTATAAAAAGCATCACATTTAACAATTAGGTATATTTCATCCACAGCTTTCAAATAAAATAAGTAAAATCTAAAAATTCAAGTTTATTTGTGATATGGTTATGTGTAATCATAATTTACAATCAGAAATAACTTACATTTTAACATAAAAATAATTATCTACTCTAGTGCCACCTAGTATAAGTTTGCAAAATCAGCTGGGCATTCAGAGATTTGTTATTATTACCTTATATTTTATTTTTAAAAATGAGCTAATCGAGATCTGATTCATATTAGTTTCTTTATCTTCTCCCATCTCAAAGGAACATGTAGAAAAAAAAAACTAATTTATTATTCCAATTATCTCAGTGAAAATAATTTACCAGGCTTAACATTTATTTTGTAACTGGAATTTTATTATTCTCCCCCCCCCCCTGCATGATTTGGTGCAGTGGTGAACTCTGAAACTCAAAATACATAGATTGTTGTCCTGTTCTATCTCTTTTAATGTTCAAACTTTTTATGAATCTCCAAGCAAAAACAAGATTTGATTACTTTTCTGTTTTTCACCTGATCACCATTTTTTATGCTTGCTCAAACTGTTAAAACAGGCAAAACTTTCCATACAATAGTGCCACTCAGTGCAAGCCTTCTGGCATCCATTGATTACTCTGGCTTGCACTGAGTGGCACTACTGTATGGGGAGTTCTGCCTGTTTCAACTTTTCTATTTTGTTATTACTCTTATACATATAAAATTGCATTCTAATGTTAAAAAAGGTTTATTGCTGCTTGTAATGTAACACCAAGATGTTAAAAAAATTGTGTTAAAACAACACCATGCAATATCAAGCTAATTGTTAATGCTGATCACATGCTATTGAACAAATATGCAGATACCTCCATTTGACTTTAGAGTGAAAAAATAACATTATCATCATTATTATTTTCAACTAATTTCAACCCATTGCAGGATGAAAGTCTCACCAAGTTCAATGCATCTTCCCTGATCTCTAGTCACTTTTCTCCACATTATTTCAGCAGACTTCTTTATTTCATCCATCCATCTTTCATATAGTTTCTTTCCAAGCCTTTTACAATCTCTTGGAATAATATACACTTATACCAAATTTATGTAAATTATTTATATTCATGTGACTTAATAATGCCAATAAAAAGTTTGTAAGGTTATAATTCTAATTTTGAGATATTTAAGGTGTTCAATACTAACCAGTAATCAAATAATATTCTATTGTCTTCAATATACTTCAATCCGACTTTGAACTCAAATCATCCACACATAATATTTCAAAATAAAATTTATTAGTGTGTAAAATTTATTTATGTTCTTTGTGCTTTCTTATTATCAAATTCAATTTACTTAATGCATTTTTTAAAACTATTGGGATTGGATTCATTTATGGAGTTTCCAACAGTGTTCTTTCTCATTACAACTCACACATGGTCATGTGACTTTACATGTAAACTCCATTGGTTCTTGTTGAAGAGACATTTACACATTATAAATTCTTGTAATTACTTTTATATCAGATCAGATTTTTTTTTTCATAAATTTCTTTTAATTAAATATTATTTTCTTATTGTCTCTTTTCTTGAATTGCTTCTTGTTAAATACAAACACTGTCTTAAATAAAAATATACAAAATTAACAAAGCATATGACACACTTGAATGAGAAGCTATAAAGATACACAGAAATTATTACACGCTAAGCGCTTTCGAGGCCTTTTGCCTCATATTCATAGCGGTACTGTGAGCTGCAGAACGAGGAAATAGGGCAAGGAAACAAAACAGTATGCAAAGCGGATGCAAATGAACTAGATAGTCCAACGTTTGGAGATGTCAAAGTAGGTATCTCGTCTATTGAGGGAGTTATTATTGCCATTAATAAAATATGCTTCTCTGATTTTCCACTTGATGTCATTTTTCTCAATACAGACTATTTTAGGGCTGTAGGGTTCAAACACATGTCCTGTCTTCTTGGAATGCTCTAAAAATGTTGATGAATTATCATTGTTTTTCATAGCTCTATCATATATATATATCTGTATTGTGCTGTCCTGTTGATTATGCCTGCTTTGGTTTCTCAAAAATAAATGCCCGGCAACCAGAAATGTCCTGTTGATTATGCCTATTAAAATGTCCTGTTAATTATGCCTAAATTAAAATGTCCTGTTAAGTCATCCCTCAGGTTAAATTCACTCTTTTGCAAATATCAGTAATGTTCATTTACCAATGTTGCATTTATATGGTGGTAAAAACTGGAACTACAATATATACTGATTTCTTAATTTAAAAAATTATCACAAGATAATACAAGTGATTATACAGAAAGTAGATTATTGGTTTTTATGGTGGGTTTGGAAAAAGGTAAGGGGGATTTAGATATAAAGGCTGTAGAGTTGACAAAGATTATGTTGTGGAAATGGGATGGAGCAGAATATGGGAAAACTTAGACTGGGGAATGTAAAATTAAGTAGCTAACAAGTTTCTCTCGGTATAATTGTTGAGAGATTCTTGACTTCGTTTAAAAAGAAGCTACAGTACATCACATCAGAAGATTTGGATAAAGAATTTATGTCAGTCTACTTGTACAAAAAGTGGGATGATTGTGTTAGGAGAATTGTTGAGTATAATAGTTTCAAAGAATAGGATAGAAAAATAGATGCATTAATAATGAACAGGGAGTTGGAGAGATGGATAACTAGTATGGGGAGTAAAAAGAGTTACAATAATAGTAAGGAAAGTAGTTTACTTTAGGGCTCAAACAGGATCATTAACAACAAGGGAATATATCCCTAAATAGAAAAATGTAGGTGATTTAGTCTGCCCATTATGTAAAGAAGGCATAGAAAATATTAGGCATCTGTTAATTGAATGTAAATGCTTACAAGTAGAAAGGGTACAAATAATCAAGTTGTGGGAAAATAAATATAAACAAAATGTTTATATAGAAGGGAGACTCTTGGTTTGTATGCTGGGTTTGGGAAAAGATAAAGGGGATTTAGATATAAAGGCCATATAGTTGACAAAGATTGTGTTGTGAAAATGGGATGGAGCAGGATAGAGAAAAATATGGGAAAAACTTAGAATGGGGAATGAAAAATGAAGGTAAACTGACTAACAGGTTTTCCTGGTCATGGTAACTGAGAAATTTCTGATTCCAAAAAAGAAGAAGTCGCAGTGCATCTCACCTCACTTTCAGGTGTAATTTCTTTATTCTCAAAGTAATCACTATTTTTGTGCAAGTTCATCTTTTATTCAAATCTTGAATGTAAATATTGTATATTTTCTCTAAATTTAGAATTACCGAAAAAGACTTTTATATATATAATTTTTCTGTTGATGTATTTACAAGTTGTTATTATTATATAATAAAGATTTATATTATATTTCATTGATTATAAGATAAACAACATAAAGGAGTATTATTTCTTAGAATAAAGTAGTTTGTTTATATATTTATGCTTAATTTTGTAAAACACTGGTGAAATATCTAATTTTTGATAATACCATGATGTTTAGACTCAGATTTTATTCAAAAAATATTTGTTGTTAGAAGAATACAAGTCAGGAGAAGTGCAATAAAGTGGCAAATTGTGATTGGCTGGAAAAGAATGCCTCTATAATCATTGTAGTTATAATTATTGTCATTTTAAAAAATAATTATTTGTGGAATTTAAAATTTTAGAACATAATTTCATTGATTTATGCATTCTTTATAAAAATTCATTTAGGTATTAGAAAATGGGGTTTAAATAAATTTCATTTCATTCCAAATAATTTTTTTATCTTCAAAAACAAAAGTCTCCATACAGTAGAGCCACCTAGTGCAAGCCATAATAATCAATGGATGCAAGAAGGTGACTGCTTCTTATATCCATTTATTATTATGAATTTCACTGGGTGGCAACTACTGTATGGAGAGTTTGTCACTGTTTTAACAGCTTGTGTAAGCATAGAAAATGGTGATCATGTGATGTTTAGTAATTTAATACCATTCCTGCCCATGGGATTATGGTGATTATAGTTATTAAAGAACTAAAAACACCAAAAATTATAGATACTAAACTGGGTTCAGATCTGTGTGACTATATGAGTGAATAAGCTTGGATTGAAAATATTACTGTGTTTTCATTTTGGAGTCTAAAAGGTGGCTGCTAGAAGATTGCATTAGATGATAAGATCTAGATGTAATGCTCTTAGATCCAAGACTTTTCATTGATGAAAGCAACAAGCTAAAAACTAGTCTGGAATATTAGATTAATAGACCCTAGATAGGTATTTTATGCACAAACCTTCCTGCATCTATTGATTAGCCTGGCTCACACTGGGTGATACTATTTATGGTGAGTTTGTCACTTTTAGCAGCTCATGTAAGCATAGGAAATAGTGGCATGTGATGTTTAATAAAAAGCAAAATAAGGAAAGCTATACATTTTTATCACCAAAAGCAAAATAATGAGAGCTATTGTTATGAATACATATTACCGTTTATAATTTTTTTTTCTGTATTTTAAAGTTGAAATGTCATTTTTAAGAGTGGTTTTATTTTTTAAACTTAAATTTCTGAGAAATAAATTTATAATTTGTGACAATATAATAAAGAATGAAGGTTTATTCATTATTGTACACTAGCTTTTTCCTATGGGGTTTTAAGCTTGCAAATGCAACCAGTTTACAAATTCTTCAAAATTGATGAATCTTAATACTTTAACATGGCAGTTCAATATAATTTAGCTAGTTCTAGCTAAATATAACAAAATCGGCAAAAAAATTCATTCAAAATATAGTATTGTATACTAGCTTTTTCCTATGGGGTTTTAAGCTTGTGAATGCGGCCAGGTTACAAATTCCTCAAAATTGATGAATCTTAATACTTTAACATGGCAGGTCAGTATAATTTAGCTAGTTCTAGCTAAAAATAATAAAGAATGAAGGTTTATTCATTAAAATAAAAAATAGAAACATAACCCAAATGAAAACTAGGGGATGTCAAAGTATACCCAATTAAAAGTTCATATATTATCACACAATATTGAATTTTGTTTCATAAATATTCAAGCATGCAAACAACAATTTGTCAGTTACATAATAGTAACCTCTATCTACAGATTGCTATATTCTCTTTGGAAAAAGTGCATATTAAATGAAAAATAAATCGATGCAGATTTGGAAAATAGAATTATATTCAAGCATAATAAATGAAAACAAATCAGCTTTAAAATAGTTATTGAAGGTCAAGGATCTTTCTAACAGATGCATGTAGGGAAAAGTTATTATCAAAATTTTTAATTACTGGATCGTAATGGTTTTACAATCTATCTAAGAATAGTTATATATCTATTTGCTGACCTACATCAAATAGTTGAATGAGTTGATATGTCTTTAACATCTACAAAAATTCCAAAAAATCTATCAAACCAAAATTCAAACATATATTATAGACAAGATAGCAGATATGTTATAGCTACTTCAAAGAGGCTTTATACAATTTGAATAGTAAATGCAGGTTAAGGAATTTACTGAATTGCTATAGTATAAACAGTATCTTCCCAGTAAAAGACTAAGCAGTCAAAACACAGACAGAGGTATATTTATTTGCTTTTGCACATCCGCAAAGGCAATTAAATCTCCTAAAAATTTAGAAGGTGAATGGAAATTTGGAAAAGGAGGGTAAGACTAGTTTGTATGAAGAAGTTTATAAACATTACATATATAAAAATTCTGTCTGAATGGTGATTACTATATCATTTGAATGTCATCAATAAAAGTTGCTTGTTTTACAAAATGGCTTAAAATAAATATATCCACATTATGTTTAGCATACATTGATTCAAGAACTAGTTTAAATTCAGAGATTTTTTTAAACAAATCTCTTAAAGAGGAATTATGTATACAATTAATTAGAACATTTTTATTTTTTGGTTTTGGGGTAGCCCCAATGTTTTAAATAATTTTAATGTGTTTCTTAGTTGAAGAAAAGATTACATATCTATTACTTGAGGGCTTTTATGCTAACACCATGTAGTCAGTCCTGAAATGACAACACCCAAAAATATGGCTAGAGTTCACATTAATATCGTTATTGCTTTTTATATATAATTTTCTGTTTTTAAACAGGATTTCATCAAGATGAAACCTCTTTTCCATGAAATGATATTAGTTTCAATACTAACCATGCTAATTGCAATGAAAATAATGAGAAAGATATCATGTTTTCATCCAAAAGATATACGTGACTGTTTAAATATCAATCCATAATCATAGAAAATGATTCCTAAGAGTTTGTGCGGTTAGTTTTTATGTTGTATAGAATGAGGCACAAAATAATTGGTATTAAGAAAACAATTATAACACCATTACAAAGTATATATCTGTACTTTAAAAATGTATGCATGCTATTAATTACATTTTTATTGTATCAATGTATGATTTTTAAAAAACAATCATCTAGTCTTATGCATATTGCAGATTATTAATACAGATGGAAACCTAATGGAGGAAATTAATCATAGAATTAAACTTGGTTGGAGTGCTTTTGGTAGAAATAACTTTATACTAAAAGGAAATATGCCTATGTGTTTGAAAAGGAAGGTTTTTAACAAATGTGTTTTACCAGTTTTTACTTATGGATCTGAGACTTGGACACTTAATAGAAGAGCAATACAGAGACTTCAGACCACTCAAAGAAGTATGGAGAGATGTATGTTGGGAGTAACAAGAAGAGATCGAAAACGCAATGTATGGGTAAGAGAACAATCAGGTGTTACTGACCTCATTGAAAAAAATTAAAAGATTGAAGTGGAGTTGGGTTGGACATATTGCTAGAAGAGATGATAATAGATGGACAATTGAAATTTTAAACTGGATTCCAAGAGATTGTAAAAGACCCAGAAAGAGACCACATGTGAGATGGATGGATGAAATAAGAAAGTGTGTAGGGGTGATGTGGAGAAGAGAAGCTAAAGATCGGAGAAGATGGATTAAACTAGGAGATACCTTCATCCTGCAGTGGATTGATAATGGTTGATAATGATGATGATGATGATGATGACTAATCTGCTGTAATGATACAGTAATAATAGAGAATAAGTCTAAAGATGTAATACAATTAAGAGCTTGTTTGAGCCATTGGTACGCTCTCTGTATTACATTTTTGTAAATACAAGCTTATAAAAGCAATGTCTTGTTATGTATGATTTGTTTTACTGATAAATCTAAAGATCTAAGGAATAGAATTGTTATATTCATTCAAGTGTCAGATAATTAGTTCATTAATCTCTTTTTAATGCGTTTATCCCACTGTCGAAGTGAATAAAAGAGACAGAACCTTAGTAATGATTAGAATAACAACAAAAAACTATACTTTTTACAAATTTTTATCGTAGAAAAAAAAAAGAGTAAAGAAAAAGGATGTTTTTTTTTTTAAAAAAAAAAACAAACTACATTATACTTTAATCCGATTTACAACAAAGAACTTGATTTGTAAATACTTTTTAAAAAAATATTTATTTATGTTTTAAGTTTATCTTTCTTAAACTCAGATTTGTCTCTTCAACTTTAAACAAAACTGAAATATACAAAAGGTCACTCCAAGAGTTAATAATTGATGCGGTTTTGATTATTATAACAGTAAATGCTTACTTTGTGTTTTATCTCACTGTCTGGATGTTGATAAAAGAGTTTTAATTAATGTTATTAAACCTGCAGAAATAATACTTAGAAACCACCGAATGATAGCTACATTATCGAACAAGCTTTTTAAAAAAAGGTTTCACTTATTCTGTTATTAATAGACATTTACATTGAATGTGTTTTTGTTTAATTAGATTTAAATAAAATTAACGATTAGTATTAATTAATGATAAATATTTGAGTCGCAAAGTAATTTATAAAATGTTGTTTGTTTTGTAAATTAGGTTACATTGTAACAGTTGAGATTTATAATAAAGTCTTCAGTCATGAAATAATTATATACCCCCCCTCCTTTCCCCACCACTCATAAATTACTTAAAAGTTTAATGACATTCAACTATCATAATCAAATTAATCTTAAAAATTGTCTCCTCAAAGAAATAAGTGGATAAATAATTATTATTTATTTATACATTAAGTGTGTGGTAAAGTTTCTGTATTTAAAGAAAATCCATTAACTAAAAAATAAAGTGGTTATAAATTTTATGACACATTTGACACTAAAAAAAAATACAAAAAATGAAGTGATGTCTACTTTCGGTTTTAAAATTATGTGGGAATTAAATTTTGTATGCATAACGGTTACGTTCTTTTGCTAACGTTAGGCTTAGTGATTAAAGCAAGAAATGTACACCCGTCTTATCCATTGCTTCTCATACTCTCAAAACAATTTGAATATTAATAGAAAACATGTTTACTATATAATGACTAGTTTACTTATTTATTACAAATATTTAAAAGCGTAGGATGATTATGAATTATGAATAAAATGTTGTTATATGCTTCCTATGTTAGTCTACAACGGTTTAATGGGCTAATTTTTTTCTGAAACATTCGAAATGATTCAGATTGTGTATGGCAGTGGAACCATGAGTTATAAAGTTATAAAGGCAGGGAAATGATCTACGAATATATAAAGCACATTGTTACGTTTCATGTCATAACCTTATAATCCAGACATATTAGTACCTTAAATACTTTATAATGAATTAAATAAACTGTTACTACATAACGTGCTAATTTAGAGATAATGCTAAAGGCAGTTTGGAGAGAGAAACTGTCACTTTTTTACTGGTGTGTATCAAGAAGATTAAAATACGTTAAGACTATTGAATTATCTACAAACAGATATACCAATATTTTTTATTTGTTTTTCAGTTCTATCCTTCAAAAACAAAAGACAAATAAGTTTCTGAAATTACATATTGCGGGGGGGGGGGGAGTTGTTTTGAGAGCTGATGCCAGTACTGTAGAAAGGGTGCCCAAAAATAAAAAAGAACCAATGATTAATATGTCTGTAATATAATTTTCACTATACCACTCTCACACAATATAGGGACTGTTTTCTATCTGCTTTTAACACTCCGTGGTGGAGTGTAATCTTAAACGTATGTTCAAATATATTACTGCGCTCATAACTTTGACATAAACCACTTAATGGAAGTATATTAATAATTTTTATTAGTCATTCATTAGACTAGAGATTATCACTAATAAAAATTATTAAAAACCAATGATATTTCAACAAGAAGATAAATTATCTGAAGAATTAAGAGCTGTAAAATATGTAGAGTGTTCAGCTCTAATGCAGAAATATCTGAAGAATTAAAGCATAATATGCTGATTATCTTCGTTATGAATCAGTGAATTATTTAATCCCAGGTTGTAGACTTCATTATGTCATACTAATTGATTAAACTGAAAATACCTTGTTCAGTCCTTGATAGTATAGGTAGAACATAAAACAACTTTAAAATAGAACCATGAAAAAAGTCCTAAGCTTCTTGGAAGCGGCAAAGAATTTCAAGCTTTACCTGGAATTAGAATTCAAATAATAAGAATAGCAGATCAAATAATTCACCATTTAGTACAAACTGTTTTTTTTTTTAATAAATTGATTATATTTTTTGTAAATACTCATTGTTTTACATTATTTTATTTATGTATGAACATGTAACAAAGTATTATTAATCAATTTTAATTTCTTCTTCTTTTTTGCATTGCCTTAATTATCAATTCTCTTTTTACATATTAAATTCCTTTATTATTAAACCAATGCTCATTAAAGAGGATTAAAGTTCCGAGGAAGATTGCAGGGGCAATCGAAACTGTTAACTGTCACAAAATGACTGTATGCGCATTGGTATTATTAATCTTTTTATTTGCCGTAAAGTAAAATAAGATATCCCTAATTGCAATTATAATGTTGTTCATTTGCTGTTGGATATGATAATTTATTCTAGTTTGTAGATAATCTATCTCGTAATATAAATTAAAATGATCAGTTGGACCATTATTATGTTGTGCTGCTTTATATATTAAAACTATAATTTTGAACAATGGTTACTTCTTATATATATTATACATATAATTGAGTTCATTTTTTATTTGAACTCCTTTTTCTATGATATTAAACATTCATTAAAAAATTTTATTTTTATTTTATTTGCTTTGACCTATTTTTATGTAGGACATTTTTAGGGTACTTTTAAGTATACACATACACAAGAACTTACTATGGCTGGCTTGAGCCAGTTAAAACACTGGGTGCATAAATATCATGAATCATAAATGGATAAACCTGGAGGTCACTTATATGTATAATCGTGAGAAGCTTCATTTTAACATCAATAATATTAATACATATATACAAATATTTAAGCATTAAATCATTTTGACCTGGCTATTTTGAAATACGAACTCTAATGTATTTTATATATTAGTTCACAGAGGGCAGTACTGAATTTCTTAACCATGTGGAGTGATTTAATGCTTAAATATTTGTATATTTATTTCAGTATAGCATTATGCACTGGGATTATTTAATACATATATGTATATATTAATGTGTCTTGTTTTGTCTGCATACTTACATACATGTATAACCTATAAAATAAAATAAAATGAAACAATAAAAGAACATATTCTTACTAAATATTATTACATTTTTATATAAAATAAATTATAATATGTTAAAAATTGTGACATATAAAAATATAATAGTGCACAAAATGTAATAATATTTTGTAACACCAATTCAGGTTTGACATTTTCTCATTATTTTATTCCATATGTATATAAGAATGCTAGAAACTGCAGCTATGTCAATGTATGTGTGCCTGTACCAAACTATTTAAATATAATATACATGAATTATCACATGTCTTTATGTATATGTAAAAACACTTCGAGGATGACTTATGTACAGAAGATTCAAAATGTAGAAACTAAAAAGTGGATATACAAAAACAGCATAACAATTGAAATTTGTGACACTAAAATATAAATAAAGTCATAAGATGCAGTAAATGAAAGACATATAAATTGACATCATTTTTTAATTATTATCAGTTGATTTTTGGACTAAGATTTCTCCAAGTTCAATCCAGTTTCTTCGATTCACAACCTTTTTCAGATCATTCCAGATAACTTCATTATTTCATCTATCCATTTCGTATATGATCTTGGCCTAGATCTTTTGCAATCTTATATATGTGATGTAATATTTTGCAAATTGTGATAAATATTGCAGTAGAATCTCTTATTTGTCAAGAAGAGGATAAAAAAATGGTTTAAATACTGTGGATGCATATTTTAATGGTTCTGAATACAGAACAAAGAAAGGAGGTGATGAATGTCAAAGAAATATATGAATATTCAAAGGAATGAGAGTTTATGATATGTAAAATGAGAATATGCTTAAATCACTGAACATCACATGATCATGATTTATTATGCTTGCTCATAACTGTTATTAAAACAGGCAAACCTTTTGATACAGTAGTGCCACTCAGTGCAAGCCAGAATAATCAATGGATGCTAGAAAGCTTGTAACATAAAATCCCTATCTAGTGCCTACTCGTCCAATATTCCCAGACTAGTTTCTAGCTTGTGACTTTCATCAGTGAGGAGCTTTGGATCTGAGAGCCCTGCACCTAGATAAGGATCTAATAAACCTAGATTTTAGGATCTAATGCAACCCTCCAGCAGCCACCTTTTATATCTACTCATCCACAAAACTACGAGTCTAAAATTGAAAACTCAATATTTTCAATCTAAGCTCATTAGCTTATATAGTCATATAGATCTGAACTCAGTTCAATACCCATACATTTTGGTGTCTTTGGTTCTTTAATAACCATAACCACCACTATCCTATTAGGCAGGGTTGGTATTAAACCACTGAACATCACATGATCACCATTTCTTATGCTTATTCATAACTGTTATTAAAACAGGCAAAACTCTCCATACAGTAGTGCCACTCAGTGCAAGACAAAGTAATCAATGGATTCCAGAAGGCTTGTGCATAAAATCCCTATCTAGCAACTATTCATCCAATATCCCCCAGACTAGTTTCATCAGTGAGGAGCGTTGTATCTAGGTGCAGTGCTCCTTACTGATGAAAGCCACAAACTAGAAACTAGTTTGGTGATATTAGGTGCAGTGCATCCATTGATTACTCTGTCTTGCACTGAGTGGCATTACTGTATGGAGAGTTTTGCTTGTTTTAAGTGAGACAATGCTGTTTTTTCTGTTTGCATTAACTTAATTAAGGGGGTTACTATGTTTATGGTATACAGGAGTAAGTACCCGCAAGAAGGTAAAAACATATCCTAAAAATTTTTTTAGAATATTTATTCAAAATAAAAAATTTGGAAAAGAGATCCAAATCTATATAAACTACAACAGATGTTTTTCAATCAGCTATGATTCTTATAATAGAGTACAGAGCTACAGATGTTAAATAGTTGCAGGATCTATTTAAAACTAGATATCTTAAATATGTAAATCATTGAGAATTGATTATTTTTAATTTTCCAAAGTATGTCACCCTATTTACATGTATGATCTTAAAGTATCGATAGTGCTAAATGACAATTTGCAGTAAAAAGTTATTAACTTTCCAGATATTTTGATAATTATCAGATTTTCAATTGGATGGATGGTTGAAGAGTTGGAGCGTGAAGTGGATTGAAGCCTGTCCATTAAAGTATGAGGATTGGCTATCTTAATTTTATATCTGAGCACTTATAGCATATATGTGTGAAGATGGTAATTTTGACCAACTGGTTTAGCATGAAATATGTATTTTGATGATTATTTATCTTTTCAACATGTGTTCAAGTGTATTAGTGTTATGAGCTAGTGTGGAGAGTGGTAGGTTGTGTGAAAGTCTATGCTCATATACCCTATACACCTGGGTCTCTTTTTACGCGGACTAATTTAACACGATTTTGAAGTTATGCGATTCATGTTTCACTGGAAGTCGAACTCCAATATTGCACTATTACTTTAAATAATAAATTTTGCTCACTTACGTTATATTGAAAGTAATAGCACATTATTGGAATTTGACTTTCAACTTAGAAATTTCAATATTTTCAGTGCTTTATAATAGTAAGATTTTATGCAATAATGAAATTAAAATCATGATTTCCACATTTTATGTATACACACATTAAATTTTACAAGATTATAATGTAAATTTGTTCAAACATTGTGCGTGTTAATTTTGCATTTTAAATCACATTCTGTTTTTGCTTTTTAAAAAAGAATGTTTAATCAATTATTAATCATTTAGTGTCCGCAAGTTTATTTTTAAAAGGTCAGTAATAGCAGTGGGCACAATTAAATTTGACAATTAAAAATTAAAATCTGATTTTTAATTGTAATTAACAATTTAAAAATTACTTATGGCAACTTGAAATAATGTGATGTGAAATTTGATTTTTAAATGGAATTGAAAATTAAAGACAAAAATAAGAATTTAATTTTTAGTTGTTAGTTTCATAAACAATTAATAAAATCATCATCTCAAAGATTAATTACTAATTACGTTGTCACCAGAAAACCAATGACACAACATGAGTGTGAAGTTGGCGCTAGTTGTTTGCAAACCAGCGTGTTTTTCGGCAAATAGCTATAATAATTAAAATGTGTATAAAAAATGTAAATTACTGTACTGTAAATTATGCATAAAAATATATTATTTTGAATAAAATTAAATATTATACGTTAAAAAAAGTTTGTCTTGTATCAATTTTTTTCAAATTTGAAATTTTTTATTAGTCATATTTTATTTCCTTATTTTTTTTTTGCGCGAATTTTAAAGTAATTTTACGTTGGTGCTTTGCTTTTACACGAATTTTGAAAAATCACAGACCACATCCCCCTTTTTCAATATAATTTACATCTATTTTTGCGCAATTTCGTTTGCGCGTGTTTTCTGAGGAACCTATCTATCGCATAAAACGAGACCCAGGTGTATATTATACGATTTAAAATAAAAATAAGTGTTTATAACAAAATATCCCAAAAGAATTAATTAATATTTAATATAAAATCATATTTTCATGTAAATAGAAGCTGCATATATCTCCACAATTATCCCATTTACTAAAGGCATTATTTTATTGCATTTGAATTATTTTTGCCGGCTTAGTATTTTTATTTAATTTGTTATTGGTGCTTGAAACTCATGGTTTTTTTAAAAAAAACTCAAATAGAGGAAATGGAATTGAATGATTTTAAGGAAAAATGATTGTGCTCAAAACTAAAAATCTCTTTCTGGAACTGAATTATTACACTTGTAAACTCTCCATACAGTAGTGTTACCTAGTATAAGCCTTACTAACTGGTGGGTGCAAGAAGATTTGTGCATAAAATTTCTAACTAGTGCCCTACTCACCCAACATGCCCAAACTAGTTTCTAATTTATGGCACTCATCAGGAGTCAGATCTGAGAGCTCTGCCATTAGATTTTAGAATCTAATGAAACCCTCCAAGAGCCACATTTTACCTATTTAGTTAACTAAAAAAATATTTTTGAGATTGTATTTTATACATGCTATTTATGATGAGGGGGTTTTCTATCTACCCTTGAAATACAAATAAAAATAAATATTGCAACTGTGTAGAATCTGCTATATTTTGTTCTGAGCCCCTCTTACATACATCATACATTGCATGTAATAAGTCACATTTCATTAATAAGTTTTGTTTACAATACAAATATTTATTGGTTACTGAATTGCACATATACAGTACTTTTCAACATGCATGTTACATATTACACAAATACATTTCTATGTGTATAGTATATGTATATAAATTAAGATTATAATATAAACAAAATAATATTGTTCTTAATTAGTTTGCTCTAATGTTTTAAACATTGCCTGACTTTACCCACTGAAAACACACTCAGCTACAGAAAATAAAATTAATATACAGAATAAATCTTTACTTAGCCAATGTTTGAAACATTAGAACAAACTAATTACAAACGGAATAAGGATAAAAACCTGAATTTTGTTAATAATAAACTGAGAAAGCACATTTACATATATATTAATTGTGTATTCATTCATTCACGTTTATTAAAATAAATAAATAAATTTACTGCATATTTTTTAAATAAAACTAGTAGATATTAAAATTGTCAAATCTGTGTTGATATATATGTAATACTCAAATATTTCACACAACAATACAAAGGATCAACTCTCCCCAATATATACACAGCAGGCTGTGTATAATATAGCTTGCTCCGAAAATAATTGTCATGCATCATATTATGGAAAGATTAGGGCTTCGGTTTATACAAGACTATCATAACATAAGTATGCGTATAACGAGGCACTGGCAGACCCCTCCCATTCATCCGTTTTCACACAGCACAGAGATACAGCAGGCCATCCTTGCATTCCAGATAATTCTAGGGTGGTGTGCAGAAAGAGACACCAGTTAAGGAGGCTTATTTTATTATTTCGGACATTAATTCCATGAATAAAAGAGACCCATCCTATGCCATTTCCAAGAAATGGCAAACTTGATTTGCATAATTTTGCATTTCTCACGCTGAATATTCTGCACCACAATCTTTCATAACTTTGAAAATGAATGCTTCGCCTTTCGAAAGTACTAAGCAAAAACAAATAAATAAATATATTTTTATTTGAGAATTATTGGCATGTTATAACTGTGTGAAATATTAGCGTAAAATATTTGAGTATTACATAAAAGTAGTAGCTAAATATCAGATTTTCATCACAAATATGCTCTGAGCAATATCCACTTTTTTCAATAACCTTTTAGCAATCCGTTTATCAACAGACTATTGCCTTTTTAAATATTTTGATGTTTTTTAAGTCCATATTGACTTTGGAATTTATAGCCACTCCTATGTTTCATTATCCATTTCATATTATTATTATCTTTCTGACACATTATAAAAATGATACATACTCCTATGTTTCATTATCCATTTCATATTATCATTCAAACTCTTCAAATTTTAATCTTTCTAACACATTATAAAAATGATATGTACATCTTTTTTATTGCTTGAAAAAGATATTTGATAAACGCCATTAAATTTTGTAAAACTTTTAGCTTTATGCTTACAAAATATTTTATTATATGAAATACTGTATACAACAAAGCAAAGAAAAAATGTGATTTCAAAGTAAACTGAAGAAATGATATTGTTAAAATGTGACCATGTACAGTACTTTGAAACAAAAAAACTGGCTCCTGTCTTAATATAAAATTTATTCAATTTACGAATTTTAATGTTTATATAAACAATGATTGCCAATTCCTTAACAAGCTTTGTGATAAATGCTTAGCTAGAGAAAGCATTTAAAATATCTCTGTCAGGATCCCCCCCCCCAAACCTCTGACCATGGTTTCATGCTCTGGCACTCCTCAGAGAGGTGCTAGGATAGGTTCAGACACTAGATGCTTTCTCTAGCTAAGCATTTATCACAAAGCTTGTTGAGGAATTGGCAATCCTCATTGTTTATAACTTACAAGCTTAAGAGAATAGGGTCATGTGATCTATGATTCTTATTTTGATTAATGTTTATATTTTTTGGTTAATGATATTTTTTGGATAGTGTATAGTTGAAATATAGGGTGACCAGACTGGTTTGATCAAAAATCGGGACATAACGACCAATCATTTTTATGATATTGCATCCTTTTTTTTAATAAAACACCATTCCTGAATATATTTATCATCGTAAGTACACTTCCTCTTTGACATGTTGACTATTATTTAGGATTACTAATATTTCTACTAATTTTATCACTGTAGAAAATTAATATCAACAAAGAACTAGTAAAACTACACTGACAATCAAAGCAGATGCAACGCTGTTCAAATTTTAGCCTACAAAAATCCAACTGCACATGCTCCAAGGTGAGGTTAGATGCAAGAACACATCTATCTTGAGAACCAGCCACATAACATAATAGTGATCGTTTTGGTGTTAGAATTTGTCTGAAGTTTTTATATTACTGTAGAGACCAAAATGAACATAGAGGACCAAGTTTCTGTCATTTTTGCAATGAATTATTTATGTAAGACAAATAATAATTAAGAGTATTTGAAAATCAGACGATACAATGGGCCAGAAAAGCCATTTTGGGGACACTGGGACATCTAATCAAAAATAGGGACAAATCCTGAAAAATTGGGATGTCTGGTTACCCTATTGAAATAGTAATTGTAATAATGGTTAAGGCTTGATAGGCTTATAAGTAATCATTAAAATTAGTCAACACTTTGACAATTTCACTGTCAATAACAATCTCAATTTGTTGTCAAAGCAGCCTCATTTTAACAATTTAAAGGGGATTTATTGTTAAAAGGAGATTACCTTGACAACAGATTGAGATTGTTATTAATATTGGAATTGTCTAAATATTGACTGATTATAATGATTAATTGAAATAGTATATACTGATATAGTGTATTACTGAATATGAAATCAATATGTATAAACATTTCATTGTTCTTTGCACATATCAACCATTCTGAAATTTCTGTAATCTAAGAATTTTGATGAGGATTGAATTAATCTCAAACTAGCTATGTAAATGACAAAAAAAGATGAATAGAGATGTTGAAACACAAACTTCACAATAAAGATGAATGAATATACTGTAAAGGGCAATGAGATTTTGGGAAACATACTGATTATGAAACATTTTTAATGTGACATTCAGTTAGCTTTAGAACAGTAGATGCAAATAATAGATATGGGTGTAGATTTTTCTCCTACAATGCTTGGTGACTACATTCAATCTACCATTATTACCTTCTTTCTCACAAGGCTGAATCAATAAAGGCTATAAAACCCCTAAACAAGTAAATTTGAAGATTTATGTAGAAAAATGGGATTCATCATAGTAGTAATACAACCTATTTTACAAACTCAACGTGTAATCGAAAACCTCTTACTATGACAGATTATTTACAAACTCAACGTGTAATCGAAAACCTCTTACTATGACAGATTTCTTTTGGTACATTATTTTCTCTTTAAAATATTTTGTAAATTTTTTTTTTTTTTTTACATAATTAAAAAGTGAAGAAAATTAAATGGCACCTGTGGTCTTCCTGTTTGATGTAAGGGACAGATTTGATTTGGGACTACTGTATTTTAAAATGAGAAGACATGGATGGATGAAATGCACATAATTCAACTTATAGCATTAAAACAGCAATAACTCTCCATAAGTAGTACCACTCAGTGCAAGCCAGAGTAATCAATGGATGCCAGAAGGTTTGTACATAAAATCCATATCTAGTGCCTACTCAGCCAATCTTCCCAGACTAGTTTCTAGCTTGTGGCTTTCATCAGTAAGGAGCCTTGGATCTGAGAGCACTGCACCTATATCTAACTAGTCTGGAGGTATTGGATGAGTAGGCACTAGATATGGATTTTACCCACAAGTCTTTTTGGCATCCATTGATTACTCTAGCTTGCACTGAGTGGCACTACTCTATGGAGAGTTTTGCCTGTTTTAATAACAGTTATGAAAAAGCATAAGAAATGGTGATCATGTGATGTTTAGTAACATATAGCATCTATTGTCTTTAAAAATTTTGGTCTTCTTTCTTTTTAGATTTTTAAAAAGTGTGGTAAATTGCTTTTTTGATTAATTTTCAGCTCCAGTCATTCAAACACTACAAATAAAATAAACTGTCTAGCTTTTAAACAATAATAAATTTAAAAAACATATATATATATTTTTAAAACTAAAACTATTTAGATAAAGACAACTGCAAGAAAAACAAAATATGGATTAATTTCTAAAAAGCAAATTATTGATTAAAATATGCATGGGAAAATTTTGAAAATGTAATTTTTACAAATAGAAAAAAATAAATAAATTTCAGATCTCTTTCCTTTTCTCCAAACTCAATAAGAAATTGAAACGACAAATTAGCAAAAAAATAAAATAAAAGGCTTGTCAATGAAAGCCCCCAAGAGTAACAAATTTCAGATTATACATAGAATTGATTCATTTCCTCCACCCCCACCCTTTTCTTTAAATCCAATTAAAAATTGCAAAGGGAAATCAAAGTTGCCCCCCCCCCCCAAAAAAAAAAAATTAAACTGATTATTAGCTAAAAAAAAAAAAAAAAACTGTATATAAAAAGTAGATTACAGTGTTTATAAATTGTCATAATACAATATATATGGGGTTTGAACTCAGATTTTCACATGACCCTCAACTATCCACACTATCTCATAATACAATGGCTAGTTCTGTCCCCCTTCTCCTTACTTTTTAAAACCAAACCACAGAAGAACAGTCCAAATTTCCAAACAGATATTTTTTTTCAATTACAACTAAGAAAATGATTTTTTGAAATGTATCTACCATTCTTGCTAATTTTTTTGTTGTTGTTTTTCTCCCCACCTACACACACATACACGATCTCTCTTTTCTCCTACTTGTCTCCCCATCCTCAACTTTAAATCGAATAATCAATTGAAAAGAGAATTGATTGCCGAAAAACAAAAGATCTGTTGCCAATGAAAACTAATACTAAGAGGTATTAAATTAAACAAGGAATTTATCAATTTAGTCATTATCAATTTAGTCAGTAGTATTTTTACTACTAAAATAAATTGCCATATTTAGGAAGAAATTTACAACTTTTGGATTAGTCATCATAGTGTTTAAAAGACTTTATGAAAGGGAAAAACGGAAATATAGATCACCAATCTGATTAGAATCAAATTTTTAATTTAAAATGTTAATACAGTACTAGATTTTGTCTTCTGGATGTTTTCATCATATTTTATTACATTAATAAATATTAATTGACCTAGTTATTAAATTTTTTCACTTTCTTGATTTGTTTTTCATTTATGTTTTTCTTTCTCTTGCCAAATATTATTTTTATCTAATTTTACTTTTAACATAAAGTTTAATTTTTTATCTGAATTTCCTAATAACTGAGTAAAATATGTTGCTTTTATTAATTACCAGCATATGTATCTGGCCTTTGGAAAGACTATCATAATTAATTCATCGCTTTAGCAAATTTCAATTATGTATTGTACTACTGTAAAGCCACGAATTACGCAATATCAAACTATACAAAACTAAATGTAAATACAATACTATAGCGTCTATTTTTGCACCCTCACTTAATATCACATTTCAAACAAGAATTTGGGCACTGCAATCACATTTTGTTCATGATTTTTAAAAACTATATCCATTCAGTTTTGTTCTGTAGTCAAAAGCACATTTTTGTCCAAACGTTTTTTTTCCTTGTTATTCCAATACCGTAATTTTTAGAATCCAGAAATATACCCAGCCTATGGAAAGGCCGTTATATTTTTTTTTAATCATGTTGCTTTAACAAATTACTTCCTTTGCATAAAATGCTTTATAAAAAAAGTGATTACAATTTATTAATGGTGGAACAAATATATTTTTTTGCCTTGAAAAATGCGCCCTCTAACAAAGAAATGTTTAACTTTAATATCACGTGACAGCATTATGGACATTTAGAGATTTTATTTTATATATTAGTTACACTTAGATAACTTTTATTTAGAATCTTTTTTTTTTTCAATTTAAAACTTTTAATATAATAGTGACTTTCACGATTTCTCTTTTGCTGCGTCTTTAATAACATTTCTAATACTGCAGATGATTCGTAAATTCTAAGTCAAAAATAGTCTTTGGGCATTATAATAAATTTTAAAACATTTCTTGGTCAGTAAAACCTTGCCAAAGAAGCTCTTCGGTATAATTTTTAAATACTCGAATCCAACAATTTTCAACGTATGTTATGCATGCCATTATGGAATGCAATGAACTTATAGGTTATGCATGATGAACTTACAGGCCTCACATGAATGATAAACTGTTTGTGATTGTTTTTAATATACTTTTGGAATGAAATAATTTTGGAAATGCTATTAATACTAATAGATATTTTGTTTTTAAATAAATTAGATATTTAATTTTAATTATGGTATTTATGTTTTGGTTACCAAAAAATAAAATAAATATTTATTTGCCTACCTCTTTTTTATTTTGAAGCCAAATTTTTTTATAAAGGATAGTGTTACAGAGAATTTTTAATATTCTTTGGGTGATGCACGGAACTTTGAATTATGCTTTTCTAATCAGTCATTCAAATTCATTGCTTTATTTTTTTCACTCAATAATTTTTATCCCACAATTCTTATACTTTTTTTATGTTTAAAGCATATCTAATCTTATTTCTTATCTTAATAACTTTTTCTTTTAAAACATCAAACATCACATGGTCACCATTCTTTATGCTTACACAAACTGTTTTCATGGAAGCAAAACTCTCAATACAGTAGCGCCACTCAGTGCAAGCCAGAGTAATCAATGGATGCAGGAAGATTTGTGCAAAAAATCCCTATTTAGTGCATACTCATCCAATATACTGTGTGGAAATTTTACTTCTGAAAACTTTTTCTTTTATTATCATTTTTTGTAAGTAGGTGTTAAATGTCTTAATGTTAGATAATCTGATATTTATCTTTGGGCATGGCCAGTTATGAAAGTTCTTGTTTATTCAATTGACTATCCAGATAAGAAAGCTCTTGAATTCAAACCTTTAAGACTTTTACTTTATATAATGGAACTTGTATAGAGGCAATCATTTATAAAATATCTCTAATAATGATCAAATGCTATTGCTTGATCAGAGTATCCATTTCTTAATTATCTTAATTGATCTTCAGGCAGAAACTTGGACATGTATATACATGAACTGCATTAGTTTCTTCCAATCAGATTAATGCTACTTTCAAATTTTTTTAATACCCTTATGTATTTGATACCTTAAAAAATGAGATGCCTTCATTAATATAAAAATAAATTTTGGGGTTAAAAAATATAGTAATGCTAAGTAATAAAAATACTATATAGCAAATTCATCTTAGTATCTCATTGGATTTAAGCTCACCAATGAGATAATGCATTAGTAAAATCTTTCAACAGAGGCAAAACTCTCCATACAGTAGCACCACTCAGTGCAAGCCAAAGTAATCAATTGATTCAGGAAAGTTTGTGCATAAAATACCTATCTAGTGCCTAGTCATCCAATATTCCTAAACTAATTTCTACTTTGTAGATTTCATCAGTGAAGAACCCTCATTCCTGCATCTATTGATTACTTTATCTTGCACTGAGTGGCACTACTGTATGGACAGTTTTGCCACTATGAAAAACAGATTGTGTAGCAAAAAGAATGGTGATCATGTAATGTTTAATGGTAAAATCTTTCAACTTGGTGTTTTTAAACTCAAACTTTGCTAACATACAAATATAATCAGTCTATAAAAATATTCATTCATTTATAGATGTTTATTGATTTTTTTTTTTATATTTATAAATGTGTGCTTAAGCAGATTAATTTTTTTGTAAGAAATTAAAGATCACCATTGAAATTTGGTTTGGGTAATATATATTTTGCTTGCATTTTCCTTCTTTTTTTTTTAAAGAATGATATTAACTTAGATTTTGACAACTTTATATTTCGTGAAAAATATTATGTTCACCATATTTTATCACTTTCCAGTTATTATGCTATTCATTTCCAGAACTCTTATTTTTTTGAAATATATTTATTGCTTTTTAATAATAAATTGTTCAAAACATTTCAAACATTGGCTAAAGAAAAGGTTTATTATATGTAGTTATTTTTATTAAATGTACGTGAGTTTGATTTTGGCTTAAAAAACAGGATCCTTAGCACTCATGAGTTGAATGGGTATACTGAAGTATTTATTGATGACCCAGTCAACTCATGAGTGCTATGAATCAGGACTTCTAAGCTGAAAGTATGATTCAGCTATGTTTAATAAAAATAAATACATATAATGAACCTTTTCTTTAGCCAACTTTTGAAATATCTTGGCCAATTTATTACAAATAAGAATGAAAATGATAACAAATTCCATTGCTTTTTAATATTTTTTATAAAAAAAATAAAAATTTGATGATGTAAACTCTTTTAGTTTTTAAAATAAATTTTTGAAGTCCATACTTGTGGTGAGCATTTTTATTTTATCGTTAGTTATGGCTGCCATTTTTTACCATGGTTTCTTATCTTGTACATCTTGCATATTTATCTGGTTTTGTATTTACCATAATATTTTGCCATTACAATAATCTGCTACTAGTTATTTTAATTTATCCATTTGATAGGTTCTTTTTTATTTTATTTTATTGTCTTTTTTCTTCTGCTTTACATGGTTCCCTTATCTTGAACTATTTTCAATTTTTTTGTGTGTAATTCAATCTTTCCTCATCTTCCAATGTAACTTTAATGACATTTCTAACACTGTCACCTCCTGAATTACGCTCTTCTTCTTTCTAGATTTTGAATTTTTTAAAAGGCCCTAAATAATTTTTTTTCAATATTTCTCTCTCTGCTATTTTAGTTAGACCTCTTCATTTTAAAAAAAAAAAAAATGTTAATTTTTTATGCACCAGCTTAATATATATATAATTTGTAAGCTGAGTTCTATATCTGTTATTTGATACGTTTATTACTGCTGTACTAATGTTTGATTCTTTTTTAATAATAGTATAACTTTTGTTATATCTATTCCTTAAATATTTTACCATCATATCTCTTTTCTGCAGATCTTTTGCTCTTGTAAATTATAGTTGTTCTAAGGTCAATTTTTAAAATCTTTCATCAAATTCACCTCTTTCTCTAAAACTATCCCCCCCCCACTTTATCATGGCCCAATCTGCCATTCCCATTTATGATATTAACATTCTAATCTCTGCCAACCATATTTTGAATAATTTCTAAATTAGATGAGGTCATAACCATTTTACTTTTCAAAACCTATGTAATAACTGAAATACAGTCTTATTATATATCTGTATCAATATATGTAACATGTAGGATATATGAACACAGACTTTCACACGACTCACCGCTCACCCCACTATCTCATATCACTGATATACTTGAACACATATATGCTGAAAAGATAAATAATCATCAATATACGTATTTCATGCTAAACTAACAATCATCGATGATAATCTGGACCAACAGATGATTGCAGTTTACCATGAAATACATATATTGGTGATTATTTATCTTTTCAACATATATGTGTTCAAGTGTATTAGTGATATGAGATAGAGTGGTGAGCGGTGGGTCATGTGAAAGTCTATGCTCATATACCCTAAAACCTATATAATGTTTTTTTTATTTTTCTTTTGTATTTTTTTATTTCTTTTGAGTAAGTTCATTTTTCCAGCTGTCTATTTAGTTCTAGCATTTTAGATTCTTACATAAAACCTGCTATTTAGCAACTGAACTTTGTTAAGTAATTTGTCAACAAAACTGGGATTTCTCTCTCAAGCCTAATCTAAATATAATTGCTGTCTTAGAATCCCTGCCAAATCCTAGTGTGATTTCTCTTGTAGAACCATGATGTACTCCAAGTGTGATTGCTCTCTTAAGATCAAGGCCTAAGCAAAATATGATTGTTTTCTTAGATTCAGAGTCATTTCAAGTGTGGTTACATCCCTTATAATCAGAGCCTAAGCCAAGTCTGCTTGATTTTTCAGGATCAAGGCCTAATACTAATGTTATTGATTTTTATAATCAGGTTCTAATTAATACCTGATTGATCTCTTGTGTTCAGATTCTAATCTAAGAGTGATTGCTTTCTTAGAATAAGAGTTTAACCCAAGCTTTAATGCTCTTTTAGGATAAGGACATAAATCAAATGTTAATGCTGTCTTAAGATAAGAGTCTAATCCAAATATGATTGTCCTCTTAAAATCGGGGTCTAATACAAGGGCTATTGCTCTCTTATAATCAGGCCCTGATTTTATAATTAACATCCAAGCTAGCATGAGAATATTTGCACAGGTTCCCTTATGCTTAATTTATATATTTTTCATAGTAACCACATCAGATCAAAATAAATTTGTCTTCTGGGTAACTTAAACTGGTTGGCCATTTATGTATTTACTAATTAAAATCCTGTCACTGCTCATAAAAATTAAACTGGGCAACAAAAACATTAGTGAGAAAATTTAGAAACAGTTTTACTTGGTAACAAATTATGAATGTTTTACTCAGATAAGCAAGAGTTTGGGTATCCATAAGTGTAAAGAAATATTAAT
The DNA here is from genome assembly GCA_028023455.1 of Epiperipatus broadwayi. Classification (NCBI taxonomy): domain Eukaryota; kingdom Metazoa; phylum Onychophora; class Udeonychophora; order Euonychophora; family Peripatidae; genus Epiperipatus; species Epiperipatus broadwayi. The sequence continues at coordinate 33,808,144 of JAQFVV010006198.1, forward strand.
AAAATAAAACTATTGCAGCACAACCCCCCTTCCCCATAGATAATGGTAATTCTCTTTGAGCTAACAAAAAGTGTAAAATTTTGTTGTAGAAAAAATTATTTTTTGTTAATTGATAATTTGTAAGGAAATAGTAAGGAAAAAATTCATTTGACAAGGTTAACTCTAATTCTTTCCATTTTAGTTATTGCTAGTCTACTTTTTAAGTTCTATTCATTTTTAACCTAAAAAAAAAAATTCTAAATCATTTTCAATTTATTTTTAATAATAGTGTGAGGTAGGACATATACTTTATTTGGAAAATGTTTATATCTTTGAAGATTGATATCTAAAACAGGCAAAACTCTCTATATGTATTGCCACTCAGTCCAAGCCAGAGTAATCAATGGATACCAGAAGGCTTGTGCACAAAATCCCCATCTAGTGCCTACTCATCCAATATCTCCGGACTAGTTTCTGGCTTGTTGCCTTCATCAGTGAGAAGCCTTGGATCTGAGAGCACTGCACCTAGATCTTAGAATCACAGATCTAGGTACAGTGCTCTTATATTCAAGGCTCCTCACTGATGAGGGCCACAAGCCAGAAACCAGTCTGGGGATATTGGATGAATAGGCACTAGATAGGAATTTTATGCACAAACCTTCTGGCATCCATTGATTACTCTGACTTCCACTGAGTGGCACTACTGTATGGAGAGTTTTGCCTGTTTAATAACAGTTATTAGCTAGCATAAAAACGAGTGATCATGTGATGTTTGATGGCATTCTATGATTAGTTATTTGGTTCTTTATCTGTGAAACGATATGTGTATTAGTTCTATTGCAAAGTATATATATAATTAATAAAATCCACTAGAATAATTCTACCAAAATTAAAAAATGCCTATATAAAATTAAAGATTAATTTCCTTTGCTATAGCCAGCTTACAGCATATTCCGCCACCTTGAATAGCAAATACGTCATAAGCTGGCTATGGCAAAGGAAATTAACTTTAATTTTATATAAGCATTTTTAAATTTTGGTAGAATTATTCTAGTGGATTTTGTTTATTATACTTATATCATTTGATATTTTTTTGAATGAATATACTTTGAAACAAATATTCGTGTCAAAATTTTTCATTTAAAAAACAATGATTGAATAATTAATATTTACATACAAATATATTATATATAAAAATTTAAAAAATTTAAAGTATATTATATATACTTTAATTTAGATGTAATTAATGGGGATTTGAACTTAGATTTTCAAGCTTTCTTAGGTCATCCACTCCCTCTTATACAACCGAAACACACGACTACATACATGGGAAAAAAAATTAATGATTTCCAATATACGTATTTTGTGCTGAACCAGCAATGATCGGTTGGTTCAGATCATCATCTTCCACGCATATATACAATCACTGCTCGTTTTATATTAAGATAATAAACTAAAATATGTTCGAACTCATGTCAAGATGAATAGTAATTAATAAAATATAATACTATATTCATTTATTATTTATGTCCTCAACTTTCGCCAATCAAAATAAAGATCATATTTAATTTTTTTTAATCATTGCCTTGACCTAAATATAATTAAAGACTATTTTTATCAGTCGCACAACTATATTTAAAATTTTCTTTGAGGAAAAAGAGGCGAGGAGATCTATAAGGGGTATGCTGGTGTCGATTTTAATTTACTACTATTTGATTAGAAGCCAAATTTGTTGAAAAAAAGTAACATTAACTTTTAATTGATATTTTACAAATTTTTACATATTATTTTCTTTTCTTCCCATGGAGACATAATTATCTAATGACCTCACAAGCCAAGCACTCTGTCTTCCCTCTACACTGCTCCAACCTCAAAGTTGCAGGAAACAGATGCTACAAATTGCTCTCTCTTATTCTTTTTTTTAGTCATCCTCTCTTCTCATTTATAAATGAACAACGTTATGTTTGATAAGAAGATCATGTGATAAATATGATCAGATGTTACAGATTATCTCGGCTTTTGTAATGGATAAAATATAAACAACAACAAAAAATGCTTACATTAAAATAACTTTATTTCTTCTTTTTTTTTTTAATAAATCATCAAACACATCTTCACAATTATAATTGTTTAACGAATCAAAAATAGTTTCTTTTTTTTATTATAAATTTAAAATGGGATCATCGTCATCAGTCGTTAGCTAAAAGGGAATCACACAATACCCTCAGAAATTAGATTTCTCAGTTATACATTGATATTGATTTTCACTCAGTTTTATTGCCTTCTGTATTCTGTAAATGCTGTCGATTTATAAGATTTATAAACAACGCACTTATTTATTTTTATTAGAATGTTTATTTACATGCCTCCCACTGAGAAATCTCTGCTCACGTCTGTTTTTCCCCTAAAACACACTAATTCTTAGCTCTATTTTAAAATTACTTATAGTCACTGCCTTCTTATATAATAGAATGGCTTCATTTCTCAGGATTTAATAAGAAATTCAAGTATTCGAAATACCAGAACTGGAATAAGATTCAAAGATTCTATACTTCAGAGTGTGCCACTAGTCAAACATCACATAATCACCATTCTTTATACTTACACAAGCTGTTTACACACAGGCAAAACTCTCCATATAATAGCAATTCTCAGTGCTCTCAGATCCAAGACTTTTCATTAATAAAAGCTAGTCTGAAGATATTGGATGAATAGGCACTAGAAAGGGATTTTATGCACAAATCTTCCTGCATCCATTGATTACTCTGGCTTGCACTGAGTGGCGCTACTATATGGAGAGTTTTGCCTCTGTGTATGTAGGGACTCCCTTCTTTAAAATCCTTTTCAATAAACAATCATTTTTCTTCTCTATATATCTCAGTTTCTCTCCATCTTTCCTTGTACAATCACATCCAGCCAAGTTACATTTTTAAATCTTTTTATTCAAGTAAATAAAGAAAAGGGAATGATTTTATTCACATTAATCAACTAATACATAAAAATTCAATTTTCTTTAGCTTTCATATTATTCTTGATATTATGTGACCAAAAATAAAATCACGGAGCATTCATGATCTACACTTTTATTTTTGGTCACACATATATATGTATATATTCATTACTTAACATATGGACATAAAATAGATGCTGCAAAACATATTAAACCTTTAAATTACATTAAAGATCCAAAAGAAAGACAAATATATGAAATATATTACATCAAGCATAACTTAAATAATTGTATGAATATTTACAAAACGACAATAAATTTAGTTAACAACTAGTCAATTAAAAACGAATGAAAAATTATGTAAGATAGTATATATAAAGTTGTGTAATATATATTATTTACGTATACTGTTGTGTTATATAGTCAATTCTTTGAAGTTATATTGAATCTCTGTATGAAGGTTTTGTTTTATTTTAGTGATGTTTTATTTTGTTATTGTGTTTATTTTACTTCCATTATAGAACACTAGATGGTGTTCTATTTACAATAATTGGTGTGAGTTAATTTATGATAATAGCAGGGAAAGTAGTTTGTTGTTTAAGGCTCGAACGGGATCTTTAGCAACAAAAGAATATACATGTAAATGAAAAAATATGGGTGATTTAGTCTGCAAATTGTGTAAGGAAAGCATAGAAAATATTAGGCATTTGTTAATTGAATGTAAATGCTTGAAAGCAGAAAGGGTACAGATAATGAAGTTATGGAAGAATAAATAAGAACAAAGTGATTATACGGAAAGTGAGTTATTGGTTTTTATGCTGGGTTTGTGAAAAGATAAGGGGGATTTAGATATAAAGGCCATAGAGTTGACAAAGATTATGTTGTGGAAATGGGATGGAGCAGATTATGGGAAAACTTAGGGTGGGGAATGGAAAGGGAATGTAAAGTGGCTAACAGGTTTCTCTGGGCATAGTTGCTGAGAGATTCCTGACTCCATTTAAGGAGAAGTCACAGTGCATCACATCACATAATGTTAAAATAAATGATTATCATTTGAAAAGGGTAATATTAAACCATGCACTGAAAAAGTCTTTTTGTATATAATTATATAACCACTGTATTATGATTTTTATTATTTATTACAATATAATATCAAGAATTCTGTGAAAGCTGAAGAAAATTTGTTTATTTCTTTTTAGTTGATTAATGTGAATAAAAGTCTTTAAAATTTATTTAATAGTTTTTATTTTCTACTTTTTAGTTTCATATATGTTCATTGCTGTCATTCCAGCTTGCTGATTTTAATTTGTTTTTATTTTTATTCCTACAGTATGGTGGTCATACAAAGAAAATAAAAATGAAAATTAATATAACATTACAATACTAGCCAAAAAACCTGAAACTTTATTCAAATTCTTCCACAACCATGGTTTCATTTATTAACAAATAGACATTTTCAAGCAAAATTCAACTAACATGTCACATATATATATATCCAACAAAATAACATTCCCATCATTCACGTCAAAATCAACTTCCTGTAATATCAAAGGATGTCTTCGTGATATTGATAGCCTCAGATTCAAAATATTTTATCATCAAAGTATCTTTTATTCTTCTTTTCAATTCACTTTTCTCATAAAAGATAACCTTTGCATTGTCAAATAATATTTTACAACCTGTATTTAGTTCACGAATACACAAATCTGAGTTATTATATTTATTTTTAATTCTACTATATGGGGTAATTTTATTTAAATTATATTCTGAAAATGACACAATTTAAAAATGCTGAAAGAAATTGCACATGTTTACACTAAAATATTGTTTTAAATTACAAGGAATGCTGCTAGATAGCGCTAGCATCAAACATAAATACAAAATTAAATTTATTTATTTTTATTAATGTTTTGCTAAAATTGTTTTCAAATTCTAAAACTAAGAGCATTGATATTAGAAATAAATATGAATGCAAAGTTTTAACTCGATGGGAAATTGAGAAATGAAACTCTCCATACTGTAGTGCCACTCAGTGCAAGCCAGAGTAATCAATGGATGGAGGGGGGGTTGTGCATAAAATCCATATCTAATGCCTACTCATTCAATATCCCTAGACTAGTTACTAGCTTGCAGCTTTCATCAGCAAGAAGCATTGGATCTGAGAGCACTGCATCTAGACCTTAGGATCTAATGCACCCCTCCAGCAGCCATCTTGTTACCTTATTAGCTAACTATAAAACTTTGAGTCAAAAATGAAAACACAATAATGTTTTCAAGCTAAGCACATTAGATTGTATAGTTGTATAGATCTGAACTTAGTTCAGCATCCAAACTTTTTAGTGTCTTTGGTTCTTTAATAAGCACAGTCACTTTGCCTCTGTGAAAAACAGTTTGTGTAAGCAAAAAGAATGATGATCATGTGATAAATTGAAAAATAGTTGAAAAATAAAGTTAAATAAAACATATAAAAAAAATTTCATTTTTCCAAGGTTGAAAATTATATACAATAAAATTTTTTAGAATAGATTATTTGGCAAGGGTAGATAAAAAAATAAATTGATTTACATGAGAGTAGAATTTTTGATAATAGCTTAAAGTTACATATTGGCAAACTTAGAATATCTTCTAAATATAAAAAATCTATTTAATTTGCATCAGAAATGACTGGTTGAGCTTCAGTTTAATATCATATCTCTCCATTCCATCACTCTAACAATATGCCAATTGACACAGAAACTTTATTTTTCCTAATATCTTGGAATATTTTTTTTCAAACAAGATGAAATTTAATTTACTTCCTTAACTGCAGTACTTTATTGCTAGATCTAATACAAAAGAATATTCATAGTTTGGGCACTGGAGTTCAGGATTTGAATCTTAAAAATTTGATTTATAAACATTGATGTATATGATTTTGAGACATAAAATATGGGTATATTATATTTAATCTAAAATCTTAATGCAATGTAAACACAATTAGTAAAAAGAGTTTTGAGAAATAATCACCATCTTTATAAAAAATATATATTTTTAAAACATAATAATTATAGATGGAGCCTCAGAGTGTAGTAATTTAATATGTCCATCATGGCAGTGCTAGAAAATCATTGTGACTTGTATAGAAAAAATGAGGTAAATGGTTTGAATTTTATTCTTGGTTTTTACAATACTACAAAGGACAAACTTTGCCTACTACAGATGTTGAGAAAATCTTTCATTGTGAAACCACAATTTCCATATTCTTATTCTCTCCTTTTTATTTTCTTTACATCAGTCTTCATATATTCATATATATCTCAAACTTTTCTATATACTCTCCTCTTGTACACTTCAATGTAATTTTTATATAATTCCTCCTTTATTTTTCTTATAGTCTCAACTGTTCTGCAGCTCTGATGAAGACTGCAGGACAGTCGAAACTGTAAGGAAAATAAAGGATGAATTATATAAAAATTGCATTGAAGTGTATATGTAGAGAGTATATAGAAAAGTTTGTATGTATAATTTCCATATTGTAGGTTTCTGGAGAGATCATTTATTTAAAAGATTCACTGCTGATTCAATGTATATTACATTCAATTATGATTTGATCATATCTTGTACATAAACTAAAGCTTTTATCACACATTGAAGGAGAAAAATATAGAGTTTTGCAACAGGTTAATTGTGTTAACCAATACCCAATATTGTGTAAAATTAGTTATCAAAAAGCATTTACTGTCACTCTTCTCCAGAGCCATCTATGGGAAGTTTGAAAAAATAACGGACACTAAATGATATAGCACTATAAAATCCCCAACTTCAGACCATAGCACTATAAAATCCCCATCTTCAGACCAATTTTTGGCTTTTGCTTTCACTAGAAAAAACTGCAGTGCAAATCTGGAACAAATACAATTATGCATATCTGCCAATCAACTTTTGCTTTTATTTAAACTAATATTCTGAAATTTAAAAAAAACTCTAAGGTTTAAACCCAGACCCACTCCTATTGATATAGATCTGGCACCAGATCTGTTTCTATATCTTTTAGAGACATCAGTTTTAAGGAGAATAGATACCTACTTTTTGGCTAGAAAGATTAATACCAAAAAAACTGCACGATTTGACTTCCCCATGCATATCCATGTATGAGCATAAGAGAAAGTCATGGGATACTGTTATAGTTATTTTTAATATTACATGTGATTTTGTGAATCATGAGTACGGTACATGATTTCCTCTTGTTTTTTTTATAATGTATTTTTTAAATTAAGCAAATTTCATTTAATGTTTCACTGCAATTATGTTTGCAAATTGATTGGTTAATATTTTCTAACATATTTGACCAATGACTATAAAAAAGGTTTAGAAAACTGTGCTTAATTGGGAAACCTATATTCAGTTCTGAAGCAATTAAAAGACACTATATAAATTTATATGAAAGTATAGAATTTATCAGGTTAATATTTATTAATAGCCTTTGTGACAACATTTGAAATAAATAACATGATGTTGAGTATAAATATTTTAAACGTAACAAAGTACTTGAACAGAAACTTTTTTAAAAGAAATCCAGTATACTTGATTGTCTTTAAACGCTACCAATATTATCAACAATCTCAATCTGTTGCCAAGGCAACCTACATTAATCAATAAATGTGGAAATCCTCCTTTATCTATGGTTTAATAAGTTTATATACACACTAAAAAATGTATCTTGACTGCAGAGAGTAAAATTATTAATTCCAAAAAATGTAAATAAACCTCATTAAACAGGTAAAAATAGCCTGCTTTGAAAGCAGATTAACAAATAGTCAATTATAACTTTCAAATTGCACTTCAACAATGTATTATAGTGAAATTAATAGTGCTCAAAGCTAAAATAAGTATTCCATGTAAATACATGAAAGCAGTCAACACTTAAGCAATATTAATATCATTAATAATCTCAATATGTTGTCAAGGCAACCTACTTTAATCAATAAAGGTGGAAATCCATCTTTATCTATAGTCTAATAAGTTACAAAGAAATCAAGTCATATGTCACATGACCTGATTTAACAAGCTTGTATTACAATTGTTATATATAGAACTCACAAAGAAGTTCTTAATAAGGGGATATTCTGCAAAACTTGTTAAGAGCATATTTGCGAGCTCTATATATAACAGTGTAATAAGTTTATATAGATACTAAAGGTTGCAACCTGACTTCAAAGAATTAAATTATTAATTCAAAGAATTAATAATTCCTCTGTTATATGAAATTCAATATGTAGCAAGTTATAGATAGTCCTATTAAATTTTTTAAAATCAAAATTGAGGCTTTAAATCCTTCAGATATATGTTTTATTGAAAATTTTCATATAATTGATGGTATGTAAAATGGTAGAATGGAGAACTCAGGTGTTTAACATTTTTCATCTAATTTTTCAACTGGAAAAAAAACCAACAACAGATATTTGTGAATAGTATTATTGTGTTAAATCTGCCACTTGAGTAATCTCCTGCAATATTGACTGTATGACTATTTATAGTATTTCTTTACACAAATGATTATATTCACAGAGATTTTATTTCCATTAAATATTGAATAAACCACTCATCATCACAATGTTACCAATGTTCATTTTTATTAATTGATTTCAGTATTTTGAGTGTTCAGCACTCTTCAAAGCCGTTTTGTTCTTTATTCTTTCTTTTTATTAAATAAAAAAAGAAATCATGTTTTTGAAGAAGATCATCACGTGGTTGAAATATTGACATTAGCTAATAAAATTAAACATTGTTAAAATTGAATGTAATGGGAAAGTGGTACATTTTATATTGAATGAAATGCAATATTAAGAGGAAGGAGATTGTTTTTTCACTAAATATAATAGATCTTTTTTCTCATGTGTCATAGCATCAGCCGGGAAGTGAACCCGCTAACCCAGGACAACTGCTTATAAAGCAGCTGTCGCTGACCTCTTGACCACAATACTTGACAAATATAATAGATCTTTTTCCAATAAAATATATAATTTAGATAAAAAGAAATTTCTTATCACTACATTCTATATCTTTTCATTATATAAGTAATCTACATATGTTTGTTTACCTAATCTATAGCTCATCTCTATTATTTGCAGTTAACCACTAAACATCACATGATCACTATTCTTTATGCTTACAAGCTGTTTACATAGAGGCAAAACTCTCCATACAGTAGCGCCACTCAGTGAAAGCCAGAACAATCTATGGATGCAGAAAGATTTTTTGCACAATATCCTTATCTAGTGCCTACTCATCCAATATTCTCAGACTAGTTTCTAGCTTGTGGCTTTCATCAGTGAGGAGCTGGAAGGTTGCATTAGATCCTAAGACCTAGGTGCAATGCTCTCAGCTAGAAACTAGTCTGGGAATATTGGATGAGTAAGTACTAGATAGAGATTTTTTTACGAAAACCTTCCTGCATCAATTGATTACTCTAACTTGCACTATGTGGCGCTATTGTATGGAGAGTTTTGCCTCTGTGTTATTTGTGCTTGCACAAACATATAATTTTCATAAAAGTCTGAAATTTTCCCACATTTTTTTTATTTCGTGATTATTTGTCCCCCCTATCTTAAATTTATTAGAAGTAAAATGTAACTGTTTTATTTTAAAGTTGAAAGATAAAGTAATCTTTATTTAAATAAATCATTTTATTTTATAGTTATTTTCTGTTTCATGTATAGATACTATTAAAACCTTATTTTCTTCCATATTTCACTTTTTTTTTTTAATCAAAATTTTTATTTAAATAACCTACTCCCCCAATTAAATGCTTTTTAAAATTGAAATAAAAAACATCAAAATTATAAAACTTTTTTAAAGATGTGTATCTTTTGTTAATATTTTTACAACTCCACTTTCAACTAAGAGATAATGTTTTTAAATGTAAATTGTTCCACAATGAAAACATTAATTAATCTATTAGAATTCATTTGATTTAAAATTCATTAATCCTAAGTTGTATAAAAAATTAAACTAATTGTTGCAAAATAGTCATACTTTGTTACTCGAAACCTGAAACCTTCTTTTTACGAATCATAACTATTGAAAGAACATCTTGATTCATAAATTATATTACAATTAGTAATTTATTGAATCAGACCTGTTTATTCCATAAACTTCATAATATCCTTTTTTTTCAGTTATCATTAATTATATATATAAGTCATACATAAACGTGGTTTATAATTACGATTAAATTTATTTTTCACAGAGGCAAAACTCTCCATACAATAGCACCAATCAGTGCCAGAGGAGAGTTTTGCCACTGTGAAAAACAAATTGTGAAAGACTAGACGCGTTTCCCAACCTTTTTTGGCTCGCGTACTACTTCACGCTAAATTGTACCACTTCGTAAAAATGATTGTATTTCGTGAAATTTGTTATTGCGAGTGTGTTATTTTATTTGCATTATAAATATTATAGGGTGACCATGTATGTATTCACATCTCATAATGAGACAAATTACATTGAAACACGCCTAAACATCACGCCAGATTATAAACTCTCTGTAACATATTTATATGTATGTGTTTGTTCAAAGTTTCATATTTTTTCCAAAATAATTTATTAAAGATTACATTATTACATTAAAGGTTATTTGGTACATATTTTGTTCAAAGTGTTTTCTCATTCCTTCATTTGGTTTTCCCGAATTTGAGTCTGTTTTCTGTTTTTTTGGAGCATCTTGCTATTGGTTGGGCCATGGAGAGGATAAATCCAGCATGTCCCAAGTCATGGTAAAAATAACCTCAGGGGTTATCCGGCTATCTCTTGTTCTTGTTTTCTTTATATTGTTCAGCATGAAGTTAATAGGATTAAAATTTTGATGATTAAATACTAGCTTACATCTAGTAATCCACAATAGATGATCAAGAATTAATGAGAGTCTAATTTCTGGGTATGATCCTTTTCTGATACATTCTTTCAAATTAAATCATTTAGATTGATTTGCCTTGATCCGACTCATTATTTATCTACTATTTTGTCATATTTCGTTTACTAATAAATGGTTTTAATAAAAACACAAAATTATAAAAAAACAATTAGTATATTTTCTTATCATAATCAAATATTTTTATAAAATAAATTTAATGAGATCTTTGTGCTTGTTTCGAACAACGTAATTTTTTGAAATTTGGTTCAAAAGATGCGAGGTATACCCTTAAGTCTACAGCTGCGTTCAACCTGTTTCGATACTTTTTTTTTTTTTAAAATATATGAAGAAAAAGCTCTTCCTACTAATTCCGTACTAATAAACGGTAATAATAATTTAAGAGCTTTCTCAGTTGTTCATATTCTTTAATGTTTAACCAAAAATTAATTAGATTGTGTCATTTGAATTCTACTTGTAAAGTTCTGTCCCATGATAATTCTATTAAATTTTCTTTATCCTTTATTGATAGTGATGTAGCTTTTTCTACATTTTCTGCATAGAAGGGGTTTGAAATCCAATTATCATTTGTGTTTTCGGGTTTTGGAAAATATTCCATGAAAGACAATTTTAATCCTGTTAAATGTGCTATTATATTTTCTCTTATATCTTGAGACAGACTAACCTTATTTTCAAACAAAAAAATATGTAGAGTTTCGAATACTTCCAGTTGATTGTTTTCGATACTTATATATATTACCGTTCCCAAAAATCTAATTTCTTAATCATACTTTCAATTTTATTAAAGATCGTTATCGACTGTACATATTAACAACTTTACTGTATGATATTATTAATTAAAATAATTTTTATGAATTATAGGAAAAAATGTTTCTATATTTTTATGATTTAATTTTTTTTTATGTCCGCCATTATTGATTATTTTTCGTGTACCACCAACCAGCAACTCGCGTACCACAGGTTGGGAAACACTGTAGAGAATGGTAATCATGTGATGTTTGATTAAATTTATTAAGACTTTCGAAGGCCTTTAAATGAAATTATTATTTTGTAATACACATTATATATTTTACCATGTTTTTAATATATTTAACTTTTTATTAATAAACATTCCAATTATTATTTTAATTTTTTGATATTTAGGTGGGTCAGCAATATAAGATGGCATTGAGGGTTGTGGGTCATGTGAAAGTCTGAGTTCGAATCCCGCATATATTACATATATAAATGCAGGTGTAAGCCTGTACAATGTATTAATCTGCTTTTAAAAAGTTAAACAATATGTTCTACCATGGATTAAGTAATACAATACGTCAATAATGATTTATTATTCTCTTCTGTGATATAGATATATAAACATAATATTATATATATACAATGAAAAGTTGGTACATTTGTATTGAAGCTTTTTGAATTTATTATAATCTAATCATTCATTGCTGTATACTCTATTTGTATTATGTATAAAATTAATATAATAAATCTAAATATTATTTATATTTTCCAATCATTAAACTTTTTTTTTTACATTTTCAGATGTGTGATTTTTATAATGGGACAAGAGGTTGAGGTCCATACGGCCTTTCCCCCAACCTTCAGTTAGAATAAAAATCTTATAAGAACAATCACATCAATTGTCCTTTCTGACCTTCATAACCCATTATGCAAATTGAGAAACAGTTTAGGCAACCAAAGATTTAAATTTGGTGTACTCAGTAAAAAGATGGTATCATCAAAATATATTATAAACTTTGATTTTAAACTTACAAATAAATTATAAATACAAAATAGGAACTTATATAAATATTGCAAGTATAGATTATACCTGAGATGGATGAACGAATAAGAAAATGGGCTGGAAGACAGATTAGAGATTGGAGAAGATGGATTGAACTTGGAGAGACCTTCATTCTGCAGTGGATCGATAATGGTTGAAACTGATAATGATGATGATGATGATTCTACAAGAGTATGTAGACAATTATCAACTGTTAGAGAAACAAATATTGTTTTGTACCAAAGATGTATTATAGTAATAGTTGATAATTGTCTACATACTCTGTTAGAATACATTTTATTACATCATCATCATCAACCATTATCAATCCACTGCAGGATGAAAGTCTCTCCAAGTTCAATCCATCTTCATCGATCTTTAGCTTTTCTTCTCCACATCACCCCTGCACACTTTCTTATTTCATCTATCCATCTCACATGTGGTCTCTTTCTGGGTCATTTACAATCTCTTGGAATCCAGTTTAAGATTTCAATTGTCCATCTATTATCATCTCTTCTAGCAATATGTCCAGCCTAACTCCACTTCAGTCTTAATTTTTTTAATGAGGTCAATAACACCTGTTGTATGGAGAGATGCGTGTTGGGAATAACAAGAAGAGATGGAAAACATAATATAATTTATAACATATTATAGCTTATATATATATATTATAAATGACATATACATATGGCTTTTCCAATATGATGATACAATGAGTAGCAACACTAAATAAAAATACAAAGCAATGACTTCTATACGTTAAGGGAAAGTACTATCAAATAATTAGTTTAATATATTGAAATGTCACTATATTTTTTTAAAATTGATATTTGTATATATTTTCATAGTAATTTTCTAACATAGATCAGTACTTGAATACTTGGTCATTCTTAAATGAAAAATAGTAACACTAACCACTCATTATTCAAATAATCTACCAGTCATAATAGATTTTTTCAGTATTCATCATGTTACTGTCCTGCAATGAGTTATTTAAATTTATTACTTTATCTTTTGTTATTGACCATAATTTTATATCCAAACATGTACAGCTCACATAAAGAAAATGTAAAACAGTTCTTAAATAATCCATTGCAGGACATGGCATCTCCAAAGGCTCCCAACACCATAGAGAAGTAGTGAAGAAGAAAAAATAATAAATTTATAAATTACTGCCCTTGTTTACCCTTCAATATAAGAATCTCTGATTACTCATTTACTAACCAATGTTGGGTGGTTAGCTATTGGACAAAAAAATTCAAACCTGATTATAACCTGAAAATTTTTTCAGATTCCACTCAGGTTTAAGATTGTTTTTCTTTTTTTAAATTTTACCTGGGCCAGTGAGTGCCCTAATGCTGTTCTATGAAACCCCCGTTGTTTCACTTAATCACGTCACAAACTTTATAGTGTATAAAATGTAAAAATATTTATATACTGTTTTTTAATTATACCATCTTACGTTAATATATATATATAAGTATTTTTTACAAGTACAACCTTTCATTTCCCAACAGTATAGAATGTATCTACTTTTCGTGTAGTGTTGTAGTTTGTATCTATTTATATTTTAAAAAATAAAAAAAGATATTGGTGAAGGCGTAAAACACAAACACTATTGATCCGACCGCACTTGTTTGTAAAAGTACTCGTGATTTCGTAATATGTATATTTTGCATTTTAATTAGTATGATTTTTTTTTCTCTCTTTTTATATGGCGCTCCCTCATATTAATAATTTTTATTATTATAACCGTTTTCATAATTATTAACGCTAATGCTACTATTTTAAGAAGGGAGAGAGAGAGAGAAGAATAGATTATTTACAAAGCAAACTGTGTTTGCTGAAATTGTTTAACACTTTTACCAACATCTGGCGCAGCAGTAAGTAGCGAAAAAAAAAAAACTGTTTATCCTATATACTAAACAAATTTACCACTTGTTCAATGATGAGATTACTCCAGCTAAGATGTTCTCAGATATGATATTATCATAACGGTCAAAATGCAACCCAGTTAATAAAAGCACATAAAATTTTACTACTTTATGTTTCACTTAATTTTATTTGGCAAAAATATAAATGACATTTAAAACTTTATAATGAAAATTGCTATATAATATAAAGTGTATGCGCAACTAGGCGAGGTTTTGGCAAGTGTTGGTGGCCGAGTGGTCAGCACAGCTACTTTACAAGCAGTTGTCCCGGGTTCGCTTCCCGGCCGATGCTTTGACACATGAAAAAAAAAAAACTAGACGAGGTTTTTAAGGTAGGGATAGTGCATCCAATTATGCCCATGATATGGGTTTGAATTTAGACCAGATAAAAACTAGTCTTATTCAGGTTTAGATTTCTTCTTCAGATAACCAATTCATAATTAATCACGGGTGTCTAGCTAATTTTAGCTAGAAAATAAAAATTTAGGACGAAAACACCTCTTTCTTTTCTCACTACCCAGTAAATGGAAAATCTAATGAATAATGGATTCTTATTTGTTTTTCTGTTGTTGCAGTGGTCATTGCAATTACTTTTTTTAGCTTCTATTTAGAGCATATATGGTGTGGTGGTTAATGACATGAATCCAAATCTGGAACAGAGCTGACGTGTTTTATTTTTAGTAGAAGCTAATGATCTCCTAACTAAACCCTGACCATTTTTCAATAGCCTATCATGTAGTCATTGGTTAATAAATATTAACATGAAGTCAAGTGTTGTTAGCCGAGAGGTCAGCGCAGCCGCCTTGCAAGCAGGCAGTTGGTTGCAGACAGTTGTTGCGGGTTCGCCTCCCGGCCGATGCTATGACACATGAGAAAAAAATATTAACATTATTAAAATAGTACACATCTATTGCCACTAGCAATGAGTATCATACATATATGAAAGCTGAGTTCATAATTAACTTCTATTTTTATAATTCAGAGGTTAGATATTTCTGTTGTTCAAGATGATATTACAGAATGAAGCCCACTGCATGCTAGTCTATTAAAGCAGTTATAATCATAGTAGAATAATAAATTTATATATAATAATAAAATTGTGCCAACACATATAACATAAAGCTATATAAATGATAATTAACAAACTAAAAAGACTTAGTACTTTCGAGAAAGTATATTTTTCATAATCATAGCCTGTTATGATTCACTCATAGGAATAGTCATTATGTGTGTACAATATGCATACTTTATGCAAATGAGTCAATTAGCCCATCTTTTGGATATAGCAAAACATGATTCTTTGCGATTAATGGTGAAGGAGTCTTCCACTATGAAATAAGCCTCCTTTATCTTACATTTAACATCGTGCCTCTTAGTATAAACCAATTTTGCAATGGTGGGTTCAAACTCATGTCCAGCTACTCTTTGCAAAAGACATTCTACAGGACTTTCTCTAAAGAGTTTCATTGGAGCTCTCACACACCTCACTCAACTAATAGGCTTACTTTCTCTAAAGAGTTTCATTTGAGCTCTCACACACCTCACTCAACTAATAGGCTTATTAACAACACCAAAAATACCATAACTCCCGATCAAACCCCACAGGCTGTGTAATGTTGTGTGCCCTCACAATGGATGTAAAGCTTCATACGTGAAACAAAAGCCACCATAGCTACTAGATTGTCACAACATAAGTATAGGTATAATAAGTTGTATACCAACCCAGAATGGAGTTCAATATTCATACAATATCAAAAAGTAGCTGGACCTGAGTTCGAACAACCATTGCAAAATTGGTTTGTACTGAGAGGTACGATGTTAAATGTAAGGTAAATGAGTCTTACTTCATAATGGAAGATTCCACCATTAATCGCAAATAATCATGTTTTGCTATATCCAAAAGATGGGATAATTGACTCATTTGCATAAAGTTTGTTTATTGTACACACATAATGATTTCTATGAGTGAGCATAACAGGCTGATTATGAGAAATATACTTTCTTGAAAGCACTAAGCCTTTTTAATTTAATTATCATTTATATAGCTTTACACTGTGTGTTGGCACAATTTTATTATTATAATTTGATAACGTAAAGTAGAAATCTAGGATTTATTACTTAAATTTATATATGTAATTTTGGTTATGAAATGTGTCTTACAGAATTCTAAAACTGAGTGGTAAGCTTTTCCAAACACAATTCTATATTACAAAATAGATTCAAATGCAAATTTTAGTCTCCAACAATTATGGAAATAAAATATTGTTAATAGTCAAGTGTTGTCAATTGGTTAAGAATACTATTGCTTAGAACCAAAATTAACTTTGAGCAGCGAATATATGCATAGATTATAATATGGTAGAATAGATGTAAGAATGAGCAAAATGGTTTAATATAATGTATCTGAAGAGAAAATATGATTTATGTACTAGCCAATAGTATACTTTAACCAAATGATGATGTTAATTTGCATTTCCTAAAACCATGCTGAGTTTCAGGAAACCATTCATACATAAGTGGAAGCAATCTATTCAATAAAATTCTTGAAAGTATTTTCACTGTAGTGGATTGTAATAATGTTTTATAATTGGAACAGTAGTTTACTGTTTAAGGCTCAAATGGGCTCTTTAGAAACAGGGGTTTATACACGTAAATGGACAAATGTGGGTGATTTAGTCTGCAAGTTGTGTAAGGAAGGCATAGAAAATATTAGGCATTTGTTAATTGAATGTAAATGCTTGAAAGCAGAAAGGATACAAATAATAAAGTTGTGGAAGAATAAATACAAGGAAGGTGATTATACAGAAAGTGGGTTATTGATTTTTATGCTGGGTTAAGAAAAAGATAAGGGAAAGTTAGATATAAAGGCCATGGAGTTGACAAAGATTATGCTGTGGAAATGGGTTGGAGCAGGGTGTGGGAAAACTTAGAGTGGGAAATAGAAAGGGAAGGTATAGCAGCTAACAGTTTTTTCTGGGCATTGTTGCTGAGAGATTCCTGACTCCATATAAGGAGAAGTCACAGCAATCACATCACATGGTGTTAACAGTTTGTGCAAGCATAGGAAAATGGTACTCATATGATGTTAAATAAAATGTTGTTTAAGTAAATCCTAGTCTAAGATTAAATAATTGTCATAAAAAAATTAAAAAGCTCTTACAACTTATTTATATGGTTCAGGCATAGAAAGGTAGATTAAAGATATTTTATCTTTACTGAATTCATTTACAAAAAAAGTAGATTTCAAAAGCGCATTGATCATACCTAACTCTGTATTGTTGCCTTTCATATTTTATCACAGTGTATCATTCAAATTAGTAGTCTTAAGAATTTGCAAGAGATATAAGATATACGACCATTTAATTCCCAGAATGCACCTTTCTAAAATATATACATGGAAGTGTACGCTAGTGGCTACTATCAACTTCTAAGTAGTCCCCTTGTACATCTATACACTGATTAAAATGGTGTCACCATTTCTGGAAGCACACCTGGAACTCATTTTTAGGAATATCGTTGAGCAGCTGTCTCATTCTTTTGGGTATCAGTTATAGCAAAAAGTCTTCAACTATTCAGCAGAGTTTTTAATTTTGAAAATACCAGAAATCACAGAGAGCTAAGTTAGGGGAATAGGCAGGGTGGGCTAATGTATAATTGATCTTTTCCCCCAAAAGTCTCACAATGATTGCATCGTGATCCATTTTTATGCCAAAGTGTGTAAACAGATATTTAGTATTTTCTCAGTAGCTAACAACTATCTCTAACAGCTTAAAATTTACATATAATAGCTCAAACATGTTAAGACATGACTGATCAACATTCATGTGATTTTGATACACTAGGTCATGGGTGACAACACCTGGCTATTTCAGGAACTAAATTGTCACACCTCATCTATAACACCTAGTTTTCTACTACTCTTCATACTTTTTAGAGTATATATAATCCACTACTGCTAACAAATAACACTTCATTTTATCATGTTTTTATATACTTGGGTACATTATAATATATCTAATACATTTTACTGGTGTCAACAGGCATTATCAATCTTGAAAAGTCAGCTATGACAACTCCTATCTGGAAAATCTATTATCTTGCCCTTTTGCAGATAACCATGACAAATTTTAGTATATTTATTTGTGTCATATTCTAAGGATTTCCATTTCGTTGAGTTAAAGTGTCAACAATTCTCAAAATTTCCAAACACTATATTAAAATCCAAATTATAAATATTGTATTGTTGTACTATAACAAACAAGTAATATTTACTAAGGCTGTAAACCTCAGGAATATGCACATGAAAATGTGAAGGTAGGGACCTCTACAGGTCTTAACCACAAGCTTATGCCTTGGAAGAAAAGGCGTAAGCTTGTGGTTAAGACCTGTAGAGGTCCCTACCTTTGCATTTTCACACACACATTCCTGAGGTTTTCAGCCTTAGTAAATATTACTTACATAATCAATGTGCGTTTAAATAAATTTATAATTATAACAAACAAGGCAATTTCAGAAACTCGTAAATCCTATGCTTATTTATAGAGTCATGTAATTTGAGTAATTTCCTTTTATATTTTTTGGTTCTCATTTCTTCTAATGGAATAGAGATAGTCAATCCCAAACTATTTCCTTGATTTATAAATATTTAATTCTTCAAATGTCTGCAAGAAGATTGACATTTTATCATTATGATATTATAAATAGGATCTCATTCATGTCTTCAAGTCCTTTTTTAATAAGTGTTTATTCAAAAAAAATAATTCTATGACAGAATGGAGGGGATTTGATCTTCATATGGGTTATTGATGTACAATTCAATTAAAAAATCATTTTCTATAGATGCTTCACTAATTATTAGATTTAATTATGATTATCTTAGAATTCAAAGTATTAGTAACAGACTGTTTTTGGCAAATGAAATTCTATTATTAACATTTACAAAGTGTTTTTTGTACTGAAGCCATTATGGCTAATGTTTTTGTTAGCAGGACCCCTACAACATCAGAAGAATGTAATGTGATATTAGTAACATTCATATTTTTATTGTTACTAAATTATTATTACTTATTTTATGCAAATAAATTATAGTTTGCACATTTTGTCAGACCAAAAGAGACTTTTCTTCTTGTATATATTAGACCTATTTACTTAATGAAGTAGCAAAAATATATAAAAAAAATTTACATTGTTGCTGACAATATATTTATACAAAGATTATTTTAGAAACCACATCTTAATCATTAATATTTGTTATTTTCAAATGCAAGACTCATGCATCAATGTAGACCACATGCTTCAAGTCTTTCTATCCCTTATGTTACTCTTTAAATATTTGTTAACTAACATTCTTTTTTTCTACCCCCCCCCCCACCCATTTTAAACTATCTTTCACAATTTTTGATAGAAGTTACATTCATAATCCAGTCCCTCTTTGTTTGAAAGTTTGCAATGTTGGCATTTGCTTGCAATTATACATTGGATTATTTCCGTCATTTAGAATTGTTAAATGTTTTTAGAAAAAAATTAAATTTTATTTAAACTTTATTAATACATTCAGATGTTAGTAATAATCCAAAAACTTGTATATTTTGAATTAATTATTTCCATGGATTGTTATTATAATAAAGAATAGAAAAGAGCTATTATCAATATAAACAGAGATAACCTTTAATTAAATATTTCTATGGATTTTTATTATAATAAGGAATAGAAATGAGATTTTCATATTGCCAAGAAACTAATAATAATGCACAAATAAGGATATAACACAATGTCTTGATATTAATCTTTCTCTCTTCTTCAGTTGTTGCTGGCCTGACCAGTGACATAGGAATCAAAACTAGGCCATACAGGGTTTAAATTTTCTAATATGATAAGAAAATTTCAACACTTTAAGTATATATGTGTGTTCTAATGTTATATATATATATATATATATATTTCAATTTAGGTTTATAAAGGAGGCATATTAACACGGATGCTCTCATCATTGAAATAATTATCCCTAGTTTTTTACTTAGTGTTGTCTCCTTTCTCTTTCTATTATCTGAATGTAACAGTTATTTCAACTTTCTAGTTGACCAAAGTATGATTTAAGAATGTGAGAATTATATGTACCTTTTATTTCACCATCTATATTTAACCAGAATGCATTTGGACCTGTTTGTTTTATTATAGTAAATGGTCCTTTATATGGATTATAGAATTTATGGCATTTATTTTGGAGTTATTTATTAAGGTTGTGGGCCTTTATAGGTGTGAATCTAGTAGATTCATTTACACTCCAGTTAATATAATTTGCTATATATATTTATTATTTTATCATACAATATCATTATATTGATTACTTGCCTTTTATTCTTTACTTACAAATGCTTTTCACACAATATGTCTTTATCATTATATTGAATGTTGTTAGGCCGTATTTATTATTTATAGAATGGTATATCTAGAGATAGTATTGTGGATCATCTGATTATTTGCAGCTAAGTTTATTTTAGCTAGCCTATGCATGCTTTATGTATAGATTTATCCTGCTCTTTAATCTTGAGACTTATTGGATTTCATCTGGCATCCATTAAAGGTATCAGTTGTAATTTTTCTATGAATGTGACAACTTATTAGCAATCAGTCTCCTTTTCCATGCTAATGGTATAATCCATTCTGGGTTTAGAAATGAATCTATAAATTTATTTATAAGAGTTCATTTCTTAATATATTTTTAGACAAGTTTCTATATTGTGTTTATTCTTCTTTATGCTTTCAATCCTTAATTTTTTCAAACTGCAATCCTGATAAGTATTACAGAATTCACAGGCACATGTTGTGAAAATTATTTTGTTAATTGATTTAATTGTCTTGATTTAATTGTCTCTCAAAATTTCATTCTATTCCTCCATGATATGGTTTCCATATTTTTGGGAAATAAATTTACTTCGTTTCAGCTTCACTATAAATTTATTAACCTTTTATGGTATATTTGGTGAAGATGAATAGATCATTATAAGTTTTGATAAATAATTTAATTTCCAAATTTTTAATTGATAATTTGGTTTTTTTATATTTTTTAAAATAATAATGATGTAAAAACAAAAATTTGGTTATTCCAATTTGCGTAATCATGTTTCCATATCCATGGTCGTAATCCTTTCAGTCCATTTTTTATTATGAGCTTATTACTTAATAAAGGTAAATGTGTCTTTGTAGGTGTTACATAATTTATGGAATATAGTACCCTTTGTTTCTTAGTATTTAATATGGTCATCCCCATTATTATCTTAAAAAATTTTTAGGTCATGATCATCCACTTGATTATGGAAAGATTTTAAGAGCCATAATACATACTTAAGATGATCAAGTATAGTAATCTTATTTGTGCTTTTAAAATTTGCCTTTTTATTGTAACAACTTTCCTTTGTAGGAATCTTATGGGTATGTAGGGTTTTATCCTGATGGCTATCATTCACTTAACCAATACAATGTTTCAAGAATATTCTAGCTTTGGGAATGATTGCAGATATGTATCCCATTTGTTTAGCATCGTATCTTCATCCACGTATTCTGCCATGATATTTCTAAAATATGGAGATATCTCATCTCTCATGGGTTCATAATTTGGCTCATGGTCAGCCTTGAGGTCTTGTGAGCTTAACTTCATTTGGTATGTGGAAGTATCATTTGGCTATTTTTCTCTCAACTCCTTAGATTTGCAACCTAATTCAAACTTTACATTATCCATATGTAGGTTTGCTAAGCTCTTTATATGACCTTGTGGATTAAATTGGTTTTTCTGTAAATATTGTTAGTGCCTTCATGGGGTTTATTAGTTGGATAGGCAATTGCATGGTTGATACCTGAGTATCTGGGTTGGTTTTGAGGGGATCATTCTGATATCATAAACATTATCTGATGTGGAAGAGTGGGTTCTGAACAAGGGTCACTTGTCATATTAAGATCTTTACTGGCTATCTCTAGGCTGTTTTCTTTTACATGTTGTAAATTGTATTCCTATAGACCTGTATAGATTTATTGCGATTACAACGGTAGGTTATACGCTGAGAATTAGAAAATAAAAACATCATTCAAAGTGGGCCCCAAATGCCAAATTAAGATTGAAGAACTTTTCACAAACCTAAAAAAAGCCAAGAAGTATTCCATTCTTAATTTCATACCAATTGTTGAATCCTTATAACTATTTTTTTTGCAGTAAATGACTTGATGTCAATCATCACTGGTACCCTTATTAGAGGCTTCATATAGTCTCAATGTTACTGATATTTAATCTTTACCTATATCTACCACCCATAACTTTTTCAGCCATTGATAAATACTTATGTACTGCAATCAAAATTACCCCAATTCAAAACTCAACCAGACTTGCCAAGACACCAAAACACTACCAATGGTTTCCCTGCTACAAGCAGACTTCTCAAGTGTAAAGAACTACAAAATAACAACATAATTAAACCAAACATTACCCACAATTCCACCTACTTCCCATACACACTTAATATTAAAAGAACTTTTAAATAAGTTAATTGCTTCAGAATTATAAATTTTTAATAAATTTATATGGTGTATACTGCAAATATAACTTTAATAGTTTCAGGAGCATATCTTCCTTTTTCCTTTTTTATTAATTCATAAATTTTGAATTCATTTTTATTAAATAATAAGGCTGTTTTCAGCATAAATATTTTCTCCTACAATACTAAATTAATTAATTTCATTTTATTATATAAAGGAAATAGTTTATCACATTTTGAAGCTTTGTGGAATTGTGGTCATCATTATCCAATGCACTTTGGAGTCAGTGTAAACAAAGTTTTATTTTTTTAATTCATAGTAACAATAAACTGACATGATTGTAAATATTATTACTGTAGTCACAACAATATGGCTGACAGTGAGAGATAAAAAATGGCTACTGCTACACCACTTTGGGAAAATTCATGTAAAATTTAAAAGTTTAATAAATTATAATTCTTTAAATTTTTATTTAATATTATTTAAATAATAGATTATTTCATTTATGGATTTTGAGAGAATGGATATGGCTGACTAGTTATATCAACAAAACATCACCTAAGTTTTTTAATTTACATTTTAACACATTTTTAAAGAGATATTCTCTTTATTCTATTTCAGGACATAAATTGAAAGTTTGGATGATCAATAAATACATAATACTAATGCTGTTAAATCTATAGCACCAAACTAATGTTTTTCTATGGTTATCATCAGAAAGGATTTGTGGATCTAGAATATTTTATACCAAGTGGCCATTTTTTATTTCTTTTATATTATCAAACTAAAGAACTAAATCTCAAAATATTCTAAGGTCTAAATCCAAAGTAACTTTTTTGTTCTTGCCTATATATTTATATCTTACTTCAGTTTTAGGTTAACCATAGAGACCCATCACCCATTCCAAGATTGGGATATGCTAACATTATCACATGATTTTTGAGATATACACTAGGCTTTTAAGAACAGCTACTCTTAATTTCAAAAATGTAGGCTTTAGCAATCAAGTGGAATCACTAAAATATATAGTTATGAACATTGTATCAGATCTAAATAAATATACAAGCAAAATGGCTTGGGGTTCAAAACCATAGGAAATTTTTAAATTTCACATTATTAGTTTGGTAGTATAAAAGAAGTAACAGAGAACTGCTTAATAAAAATGTACATTAACTTTGCAAGTATTTCTTGATAAAGAACATATACCAGAATGCTGTGAATTTAGATATAAATTAATAACAACCTGTATTCATTGATTACTCAAGTTTGTACTAGTAGTTTTGAATTAGAGTAAAGAAAGTTGCTCCTAAAAGCTCATATTAAATATAAGTGCAATAAAATCATGTGATGCTTTATTGGTATATACTATTCTAGTCAAACAGTAATATATATATATATATATTAACATGAAACTGGGTTGACTAAAATATACAATTATCGATTTAGTGTAACATATATATATAATTTTATAAGCAAGTTAGCACAGGTTCAAAATCTTAAGGCATTTTTACATGTCAGACTATTAGTTCAATATTATAAAAGAAATAAAAGGTGATTGGGTTTGTTGTGAAAGGCATCAGATCCATAAGTACTAGCTAGGGCAGTGATTGGCAGTCGAGAGTGCTAAGAGTCTCCTGGTTGCAGGCCCAGGTTGACATTTGATGACCTTTTATTTCGGTCCTTATAATTGCAGATTACCTTGCAAGAATTGGAAGAATTGTCTCATATTAAATGAGACCTTATTGACATTGTGAAGTTAGAAAAAAAGATGAGACAATTGATTTAAAAATAATCATGTAAAAACACTCAGTGCAAGCCAGAGTAATCTCAATGGAGAGTTTTTCCTGTTTTAATAACAGTTATGAGCAAGCATAAGAAATGGTGATCATATGATGTTAAGCAGTCATGTACTGTACTTCAAAATCACAAACATAATAATGATGAAGAAATTAACGATTACAAATATCATGGTCAGATTATTACTACAGATGGAAACATAATGGATGAAATTAATCATAGAATTAAACTTGGATGGAGTGCTTTTGATAGAAATAAATATTATTTAAGAAAATATGTCTATGCATTTGAAAAGGTTTTTTTAATAAATGTGTGTTACCAGTTCTTACTTATGGATTTGAGACTTGGATATTTAACAGAAGAGCACTACAGAAACTTTCAGATCACTCAATGAAGTATGGAGAGTTGTCTGTTAGGAGTAATAAGAAGAAATGGAAAATGAAATAGATGGGTGAGAGAACAAACAGATGTTACTGATATCATTGAAAGAATTAAGATTGAAGTGCACTTGGATTGGGCGTATTGATAGAAGAGATGATAATAGATAGACTTGAAATCTTAAACTGTATCCAAGAGATTGTAAAAGACCTAGAAAGAGATCATATGTGAGATGGATGAATGAAGTAAGAAAGTGTGTTGGGGTGATATGGAGAAGAGAGGCTAGAAATCAGAAAAGATGGATTGAACTTGGACAGATCCTCATCCTACAGTGGATTGATTATGGTTGAAAATGACAATATGAGACACTTCATTTTGATATATAGAAGTGTAAGAGAGGAAAGAAAATCTGGAAGGGTTTGACAAAAAATAAGCTTACAAATATAGGTATAAATTTCTATAAATTGGTCTTTTATGTGTGTATTCAGTCTCTGATTTGAAGTCATTTAGTTATTTGATAGTTAATTAGACTTTCCCCTTTTACCTCTTAGATGAGGAAGTATTAATATCTCCTGTAACAGGAAGTTTTTTTTTTCTGTGATAGTGTGTGTTTTGAACCACATGTTTAATTCTTTATCTTAGCAGATGAATCATACGTAAAAAAAAAAAAAATTCCATATATATATAAGAAAAAAGTGTATTTAAAGAAATATTTTATTTAACTGCCCAATAACTCTATCAGATGCAATAATAACACTGTTTCGTACTCAGAAAAAATATTTAAAAAGCTTTGTTATTACTGCACTTATTTTATTTTAGTATGTGTATGTTAAATCACTGGCTGACAAACATATACCCGTATGTACTAGTGAAAGATGACTAATTTTTTTCTGTTGTATTTACCATCACAAAATCTTGCAAACCACTTGAAACATTCTTGGGATTCGTGACTTCATTGTTGTACATATTTGAATCACTTGTTGTTTTGCCCAATTTAAAACAAAATTTTATATTAGTGTTTTTTGTAATACCATGGGTTAAAGTCTAAAACAGCTGTCACATTTTGAATTGTAATGTGATGTGATGTGATGTATTTGGCTTCTCTTTAAACGAAGTCAAGAATATCTCAGCAATTATGTCCAGATAAACCTGTTAGCCACTCTAAGTCTTCCCATATTCTGCTCCATCCCATTTCCACAACATAATCTTTGTCAACTCTATGGCCTTTATATCTAAATCCCCCTTATCTTTTCGCAAACCCAGCATAAAAACTAATAACTCACTTTCTGTATATTCACTTTGTTCATACCTATTCTCCCATAACTTCATTATCTGTACCCTTTCTGCTTTCAAGCATTTACTTTCAATCAACAGATACCTAATATTTTCTATACCTTCCTTACACAATTTGCACACTAAATCACCCATAGTTTTCCATTTACATGTATATTCTCTTGTTGCTAAAGATCCCGTTCGAGCCTTAAACAATAAACTACTTTCCTTACTATTATCAATAATTATGAGCCAGATACTGCAGCGCCTTAAATTTATTGTGGCGAATAGCGGAACTATTTCACTATGTAATACATTCATTGATTCACAGATGTCATTGCAGATATCATAGAGAAAGAACCAGTTATCTTTTCACTTGAACACACTTCTTACAACAACATCACAGTGTTTTAGTAATGAACTTCACAATTATTAAAATCGCTTGATAATTTGCTATTATTTTTATTAAAAATCCAAAGTTCATGCTCACTGGAAAAAAATGACCAACTGATATTAAATGCCAGAATAAATTGTGAAAGGATATCTCAGTTGTTAAAATGAGAAATGGCATCGCTTGATTGAAATGCATGCATGCCATATTTGAATTACAATAATTTACATAAGGATTCAACAAATATTTTAATCACCCTATGAAGAATTAAGACTTGATCTATCATTTCTGGTGCTTCAATATTTGATTATTTGACCTGTGTAGTTTAGTGCAGTAATAAGTTTCCACATGCAAAGCAAAAGATATCTAAATTAAAATATTCTGTCATTTCTGGTGTTATATATTTAATTATTTCCCCTGTAGTGCAGTGATAGAGAGGTGGACTCAAGAGCTAAAGTTTCCTGAATGAAAGCCCAATTTTTCATGTGCTGTTCAAATGGCACCCGACATCTTGAGTAACTAATATTGATTATTTATTTGATGTTTTAATTATTTGAGTCTACAATAAACTGAAAATTACTTTATAGATTATGACTAAAGTAGGAATGTTATTCTAAAATTCTGTTTGTATAAATTAAAGTCATGGATCATCATGCTGTAAATTGCAAAGGACTATTTTTTTTTTCATATGTCATAGCATCGGCCGGGACATTTTGAAATGTTTAATAATTTACATATATTTAATAATGAAATCTATCTATCTATTTATTTATCTATCTATTGATTCTTCTAGTTATTTACTTATCTATCTATTTAGTCAATTTACTTATCTATTTATCTATCTACCCATTTATCTATATATTTACCAATTTACATATCTATTGGTCCATCTATGTGTCTATCTATTTTTCTATCCATCTAGCATCTATCTATTTTTCTATCCATCTAGTCATCTACTTATCTATCTATCTCTATCTATCTATCTATCTATCTATCTATCTATCTATCTATCTATCTATCTATCTATCTATCTATCTATCTATCTATCTACCTACATACTTACCTACCTATCTATCTATCTATCCATTCATCCATCTATCCATCTATCTATCTATCTATCTATCTATCTATCTATCTATCTATCTATCTATCTATCTATCTATCTATCTATCTATCTGACATCTGTCTGCCTAATGGTCTCTGTCTGTCCATCTATTCATTCCTTCCATCTGTCCATTCATTCTTTCTTTCTTTGTATATCTATATATTTGTTCACCCATATATATATATATATATGAATATAATGATAAACTAACAAAATTAAAATTTATAACAAATTTCAAAGAATAACCATTAATAATGTTTCTTTTTTTTTTTTGTTAAATCAAGCTAACTGCTTTACAACTTACGTTATTGTTAAAAAACTTATGCAACAACGTAGGTACGCTATAAAGCAATTATTTGATAGTAAAAATTGTTAAAAACTTAGAGAACAAATTTATAGGTCAACTCTCAGATCAGTAAAGCAAAAAAAAAATTTCCACTTGGTCAACCTGATGTCATGTGATAATCAAGCATCGGTTTCTAGGATGCTTCAATATCACATGACATCCCAAGCAATTAACCCTGTAATAATATTTAAAAATTAGAAGTAGCCTGAAATAATGGACAGTCAAAGTATTTTTAATGGATTGTTATGACAATCAATGTATTCTTAATGGAATTGTTAGCTGATAACAACACTATTGCAAATTTCAACATGAACATTGAAATTATCTGTTGCTACCTATTGGATTTTATTCTTCCACAGTATGTGCATATTAAAAAGCTAATAGTTTTGATAGGAAATAACATAGCAAAGGAAATAGCTTAACAAAGATTTATTACTGTTAATTCTTAACTATTAAAGAGAGTCTTTGAAGTAAGAATTACCTAAACAATAAATAGACCCCCTACATTGCTAGGTGTAGTGGTAGAGTGGAAAATTCTGGAGTTCAAGATTCATGAATCCCAACCCAGTTCTGTAACTTCCAGTATTTAAGCTACTTATAAAGTGATAAAGCCATTTAAAAGTAAATAAAACATTTTTAGGATAGTTTACTATAGAATCCCACTTTTAATGCTACCTGATAAATATTAAAGGATCATTAAAGTTTATGATGTAGCCCTAAGATTGCCATGGTAAAATGAATTGTGTTAAGGGGGCAGGAAGCAATGGCAAACTAGCATTGATGATGATCATATTTTAACCTTGGTTATTTAGTTACTCTATGCATCTTTAGAAAGATAACTTGATGTAGATATTAAAGTATTGCATAGTAAACAGTTATACCTATGTTGTAAGGTATTGTAAAAGACCTAGAAAGAGACCACATGTAAGATGGATAGATAAAATAAGAAAGCATGCTGGGGTAATGTGCAGTGACAGACTAAAGATCAAAGATGGATTGAACTTGGAGAGAGTTTCATCCTGCAATGTATCAATAATGGTTGAACAACATAATGTAAAAGACCTAGAAAGTGACCACATGCAAGATGAATAGATAAAATAAGGAAGCATGTTGGGGTAATGTGCAATGAGAGACTAGAGATCGAAAATGGATTGAACTTGGAGAGACTTTCATCCTGCAGTGGATCAATGATGTTTGAAAATGATGATACTGATAATTTTATTGGAAAAAAATTATAATATTTTCAAATAGTAGAATAATTTATGAATTTATTTTTAAGCTTAAAATAGTTACGTTGAATGATTTTTTTTTTGTACAATGTTCTAATAAACATTGTGTTCAGCTGATATGGTTTGAGAAGTTGTTGAATTATGACTACTACTGTGGACTAACCAGCAGCAGATCTATTCTTATTAGTAGATAGAATAAATATAATTGCAAAGAAATCAAGTCATATGTCACATGACCTAATTTAACTAGCTTGTATTATATAAATGTTATATATAGACCTTGCAAATAAGCTTTTACATTTTCGTGAAGTACAAAATTGGGTATTTAAATTAACTATATCAATAACAAAATTTTGAATAGTTCCATAATTGAAAATTGATTTGGTCTAATAAATCCTTGACAATAAAAGCAAAATCTCAGATCGATAGTTCTTCTGGCCATACTAATAAATAGCAATTGTATGATCAATTGTTTGAACAATCAAGCTACATTCGAGCACTCTAGTGGCAGGTTTAGTATTTAACAATTCCATTTAATTAATACTAACCATGGTTTTCTAATTATATTTTTCAATTGAAAATCAATCCTGGATTCTTCAGCTTACAATAGCTACTCTACTATTGTGTTAAACCTCACAGGGATCCATTAAATGCATTATCTTATTTTACTAAAACTATTTTGTAAGTTTGATAATGTGAACAGATTTGGTAGCCTCCTAATTCTAAAAAAAATATTTGTTTTCTTATTCCTTATTAGAATAATGTCAAATAAAAAGCAATAATGTGGAAGAATTTTCTGACCTTATTTATAGCAATGATTTAGAGTTTCACTGACCTCCGGGTAAAACGAGAGCATTTCTTTAATAGTTTACTATCTACTGAAAGCAGGATTAATGAATGACTTCCAAATGGTAGTGCACTTCAGACCCATCCCAAATAGTTTTTTTTTTTTGGCTTTTACTTTTCGGAGGACTTGGAATTCAAATCTGTAAGTTCAGTCCATCTTTGATCTCTAGTCTCTCGTTGCACATTACCCCAGCATGCTTCCTTATTTTATCTATCCATCTTGCATGTGGTCTCTTTCTAGGTCTTTTACGATATGTTGTTCAACCATTATTGATCTATTTTTAGAATGAAAGTCTCTTCCAAGTTCAATCCATCTTCGATCTCTAGTCTCTCATTGCACAGTACTCCAGCATCTTCCTTATTTTATCTATCCATTTTGCATGTGGTCTCTATATGTTGTTCAACCATTATTGATTCATTGTAGGATGAAAGTCTCTCCAATCCATCTCTGATCTCTAGTCTCTCATTGCACATTACCCCAGCATGCTTCCTTATTTTTGTTCTCAAAAAAATTTCATTGATATTACATTGATATTGAACTAATGCAATTCATCTATTAAATAAAAGTGCTTTTATTCACATAAATGCATTAAAAAGTAAAAAAATGCATTAAAGAAATAATTGTCTTCAGCTTTCACAAATAAAAGCATGAGATATTCATGTTTAGAAATTTATAAGTCATATACCTGAAGAATCATTCCCACTTTCTTATCAATGCCGATTTAGTCGAAGTGGGCATTAGTTGTAAGTTTGTGAAAATGATTCTTTGGGAATCTAACTTGTAAATGTCTAAATATGATTGCATTTGTGAAAATGGAAGAAAATTTATTTGCTTTTTCAATGGGTTTATTAATTTTTAGTGTGTTAATGTGATACAAATATTTGATTGAAGAAAAAATGCATATATTTTTTTATTTTCTATCGTTTACTTTTATGTAGTTCCAGAAATTAGAATTAAAAAAGTTTAAATGCAATTTAATGTTGCTAAATGGCAGTAGCTTAATGAGTCCTGAACTCATATAAATTTTAAAATTAAAACGTTTTACAAATTTTTTCAATGCTAAAATTATTCGCAAACTCTCAAAAAATTGTACTGTCATTTGAATATATGCAACGTTTCAGTTATAATAAAGTTTTAGAACAACAGTGAAAATTGAGGTATAAGATTTCACTGACCCCCCCCCCCCCCAGGATAAGTTTTAAAAAAAGTTTACAAAAATTACTTCAATACTGAGTCTAGTTCACTACAAAGGACAGATTAGCAATATTAAAAATTAACTACAGCTTAGCACCGACCGAGCAGGTCATATTTGTAGCACAGATTTGTGAGGGAGAGAAAGCAGAGAATGAACATCTAACGTAATTAATATGTAAATAATAGATTTACATATTCCACTTGTGTTATAAAGCAATGCATCAATCTTTTTTATTTATCATATTGCTATTATTGGTGATAAACCATGCCTCGTTCAATTTTCTTTTTCGATCATTGAGCTCACCACTCCTTTGATGTTAAATGATCACAGTGGTGACCAGAATCAATCTCATGCTTTGAGAATACCAATTTTATGTTAAGGTCTGTTTTAGTAGAACTATATATATTGTAATGGTCAAGTTTTGTTATATTCGCATAACAGGATCTAGAATCCAGACAAAGAGACCAAAGCTGACCAGACTAGGATGGTGACATCCCGAATCTGACCACACTTCAACTCATTTGCCAGTACTCCATGATTCAAGACCCTACGAATGACCACACTTGAAGTTACACCTTAGTATACCAGTCTTTCATGCGGTCATAATATATGCTGTGCTAAGCTTATGACCCTATTGATGTGGGATTCACCATAATAAATTGCATTGCAAATAGGTTTATTGCAACAAGTTTTGTATATAATCTGGAGATTGTGGTCCAGAGGCAACTTATCTTTAGTATTCTTTAACTTCTGATTTAGATTAGGAGGGGTTCTGATGCTAACATTAAATTCCTGGAGCAAATTGGGTTTAATCTTTTCAATACACCAGGTATAAATGGAGGCGAATCCATGTATTGGTATTGTTATGATCAGAAGGCCTGGTCTTTTTGTGGAATAAAATTTTTTGAAAGATCTTATTAAGCAATTGTAATCATAACCTACAAAGTGAAACAAGCAATTTTGTTAAGATATCTGGCAATGATGCCATTGAGACTATTATTTTTTTAATTGTTTAGCTTTTATTTATTTCTTAACTCTTTGTTATTTTTATCTGCTGTTGTTGAAGATTCAACCATTGATTGATTAGATGTAAAAACTATGAACTTGTTTTTTAAATTATTAACATTGATATCATTCTCATATCATCTTTCATTCCTGGGTTGCTTACTTTCCACCTTTTGTCAATCATAATTCGTTTACAATTATTGCCAACTTTTATAACAATTAATTATAAATATTTTTCCCCTCATACCCTTTCCATTTTTATATCTTACTGACGTCAAGTAATTTAGGTTCTATAATAACTTATTATTGTATGCTTCTTGCATCATAGTTCATCTCTCTGTAATAATTTTGTCAATGCCATTGTATGCTTGTGAATTCATGTGATCTCTTTTTAATTACCTTCAGAACTGTGGTGTATTTGATGTTTGCTGTTCTTTCTTTTCTTTTTTATTTCTCACCTTCCCTTATTTATATATAAATAGAGCCCAAACTTTCAATATCCCTTCAATCATCCACTCCATCTTATACAACCAATGCATATGACCGCATACATGTGACAAAGATAAATGATCTCCAATATACATATTTCATACTGAACCAGCACTCATCAGTAGGTCTGGATCATCATCTCCCACACATACATATAATCAGTGCTCAGTTTATATTAATTAAGATAAAAAAAATCTTCAAACTTTAATGGGCAGGCTTCAATCTTCTCTTAAGCCATCCATATCATTGAAAATCTGATGATGGCATGTTCAAAGCCTTTGTTTGCCAAATATCCATGTAGGCCATAAGTTTAAAGATTTTCTATCTTAATATAAACTGAGCACTGATTATTTATATGTGTGGAAATGACGATCCAAACCAACTGATGAGTGTTGGTTCAGCACAAAATATGTGTATTGGAGATCATTTATCTTTATCACAAGTATGTGGTCATGTTCATGTGTTGTATAAGATGGAGTTGATGACTGAAGGGAGCTTGAAAGTCTGGGTTCAAATGCCCTCTAATTACATCTAGCTTAAAGTATAATTACTATACATGTATTTAAATATTATATAATAATAATAATAATAATAATAATAATAATAATAATAATAATAATAATAATAATAATAATAATAATAATAATAATAATAATAATAATAATAATAATAATAATAATAATAATAATAATAATAATAATAATAATAATAATAATAATAATAATAATAATAATATGAATTCATCATTTATCCATGAAAATATTAGAATTAATATATATAATATGAAATAAATATAATAATCAAAATATTTTAGAATAAATACTAAAAAATTCCATATGCCTATATAAAATACAAAATAAAATCTTTGATATAGCCAGATTATGGTATTTTTGCCAAAATACAAATAAAATCTTTGCTATAGCCAGCTTACGGCATTTCCTGCCATTTACAGCATTTTCCGCCATGGCAGAAAATGTCGTAAGCTGGCTGTAGCAAAGATTTTATTTGTATTTTATACAGGCATATGGATTTTTTTAGTATTTACTCTAGAATATTTTGATTAATATATATATAGTCAAATTATATTCTTGTCTCAGTGCATCTTTCATCTTATCTCAATCCTATCGCAATCATCCATTAGCCCAGAAGTCAGATCAATCTCTCATGCTATAGATACATTAGAAACATATGCTTTTTCAAATAATCCACATAGTACATGTTACAATTTATCTTCACATATACATTTTTCTTAGACACATGTAAGCTTAACTTTATATAATATGTATTTAAATATATTTCAAACTTCTATTCCATCACACATTACTGAAACATATCATCAAAGACATATGAAAAAGATAATGATGCCCAAGATGCGCATTTTGTGCTAAATCAGCACTCATCAATTAGCCCAGATCACAATCACTTACACATATCTTCATTATTTGTTCAGTATATATATAGCAAATTATTGTAGTTTAATAGACAGGTTTTAAATTTTCTGCACTCACAACTTTAACACACTTATGGAAATATATTAATAACTTTTACTAGTCATTTATTAAGCTAGATATTTAGAGAATAAGATATCTGCAGTGTGTGTATATATATATTCTAAAGTTATAATGATCTAATTTGTTTAAGATTGATTGCAAGTGACGATGATAACGAATCCTATTTATTTTTAGCCACTTTTAAAAAACCATTATTTACGTGTGATATTTGATTTTGATTTCTCCTTGCAACAGATGTCACGTGATCATTTTTCATTTATGACTGTTTGTCAATATTCATTGGCTTCAGAATGCTTTCATATAAATGGCATTCTACCCATTCGTACATCTTTTAGTGCAGAACATGGAAACGTTGGAGGAAACTGAAATATAAAAAATGGTCCATAAACTATAAAAAAACACAAGACTTTGAAAAAAAAAAGTGTGTTAAAGAATTTGTTGTTTGTAATTTTTAATAAATGACTTGTCCTTTCTTTTTTTCATGTAGCTTTTTGCTCCTGCCCATTATGACACCTCATATTCTGACATTATATGGTCATGGACTGCCATCTAATTATGCAGCCTAACCAACATCGGTCCTCCTTACAGAATGCTTGATTTATGTCCATCATTAAGGTAATTGACAGAAGTTACATATTAAACACTGTCTTTTTTACACATACCTAATATAGCAATACCTCCAAAAGGAGTCTTCAATCATTCACTAGAATAGATCATGATTGAAATAATATGATGCTGTTGACACAGCTACAAAAAATAATTGGATAGCTTTATTTCTTAGAAGTTCTTAAGAAGTTTGAGCACCATAAATGCCAACACTGGAATCTGTCCAGAAACCATATGCTCGAAAGAGTATATTCAACCACTTTACTAATGGCAAAACTATGAACAACTGTCATCAATACTAGAATTATATTGTACCCCAATGAAAATAGTATAAGAAAAAATGAACAAAAGGATCAAAAAGCAGAATAAAAGAAAGGTAATAAAAATATAGAGCATTTGGAAAGGATTGTTAAAAAAAAGATGAATTTTATATTAGATTTTGCTATAAGATAAACGATATAGCAATGATATGAAAAATGATATATCCACATATGAATTATCATTACTATCTACAAAATTAATCAAATCTAGGATATCTGAACGATTTATATAAAGACTATTGTCATGTGATCATCATCATTTTCAAACATTATTGATTTCTTGTAAACATTAAACATATTATGTTAAGTTTCCGATTCTAAAACAGATGGAAGTAACAAAAGAGTATAATGATAACATGTGACATCATCATAATTCTGCTTAAATTAGAATAGTAGTGGAGTGGTGACAGCTCATAATCTATCGATTGTGGGTCAAATCTGTCACCTTGAATACTCCTTAGCAACAAGCCTTTCTACTATTTTTTATTAGTAGTTAAATTACAAATAAGAAGTAAACTCCTCAGAGTATACTCTTTAAAATCTCTGCACACTCCCATGAGTATCAACTTCAAAAGCATAAGGATATGCATGGGTTCAGAGTCCATATCTATACAAACCAGTCTTTGCTTACTGTGCTTAAATTAGGACTTTAATCCAATGGGTATCTGATTATAATTTATCAATTGAATTGTACAAATCTATTAGATCTACCACCTGAAAGAGATATGATTTGATTTTTTAACCACTTGCAATTAATGCAAAGGGAATTTAGGATTTACTGTAACATAGTCTGTTACTTATATAGCACACATTTAAGTATGGTGAGCAAAGACTGGTTTGTATAGATATAAACTCTAAGCATAAGCCTACACTTAGGCTTTTAAAGTTGATGTTCACGAGAGAGTGCACAGAGATTTTAAAGCACATGCTCTGAGAAGTTACTCTCATTTATAATATTACCTATGTACATGTGTTACATAAGTAACAGATTATATTATTAATAAGGTAATTGAATACCTTATTGCTTGGAAATTTGTAAAACATTTGAGCATTGATATTTGATGGATCTTGTTTTGATCTATGGAACTTAATCCCTAAAATCGACCACTCTACCTATGCCTTATCATGCATAGCTTTTATCATCGACAGATTGTTGGCTTGTGGTAAAGTGATACTATAATTTTGTTGAGAGTTGATAAAAGTCAACAGCTAACACTTATTGCTGACAATATACAAGAGATTCTTGATAAAATCTGATTATCAGCAGATCATTATCATCATCATCATCATCATCATCATCATCATCATCATCATCAATAATAATAATAATAATAATAATGAGTTATTGATAGGCCTCAAGATGTTACCAATGTGTGGTAATAACGAGGAACATAGATCGAGACCTCATTTGATAATATTTGTTTTTTCCTTTCATTTGTCATGTTATTTTTTTAATTTGTTTGGAAATTTGATACAAATATTTCTACAAGATTTAATGATTTTATAAATAATGACCTCATGAAAGGTGACATCTTCAAAATTGTCAATATATTAAGACATTTCAAAAAGATTTGAAATCAAATTTCTGTGAAGTTGATATATGTTCCAATTGATCACGGGAATAAGTTGTGGTCTAAGCAAGCATTTATGTTAATTTCAAATACTAGAAGTCACCAGTGGAGCTCTGATCTAGAAACTTTTAGTTCTCTACGTTATTACTCAAATATTATACTAAATCATAGAGATCCAAAAGTAATTGCCTATTTCGTTAGTTGGAAATTCATGTGCAATATAGAACATCAATAAAGCATTGGACATGAAAGCTCAAGTTTTTGAATTTAAGCATAACTTTTCACTTTTACTTGTCAAATATCACATGGCCTTCTGAGCAACTAAACATTTGGTTATGGCATATTTAACATGAGTGTGATGGACTTTTTCAGAAAATTCATTCTCATTGTTATTACTGTGAATCCTGACAACTGTAATCAATCTATATGTCTATCATGTATACATGTATTAAAGTTGTATACTTATGAATTATTTATATTTATTTCAAAGCAGTAATAGTTTGTGAATTATTAAACACACACTTAGATATAAATAATATATCCAAGGCATACTTTAAACAGGCTTAACATATTGGTAATGAAATTGGTTAAGAAAACTATACACAAGTATATAAATTAATCAGTAGTATGTTATACAGAACAATGCTTTAAAAATAGTTGTAATTCTTTCCATATACTAGTGTCACCTAGTGTAAGCCAAAACAATCAATGGATGCTAGAAGGTTTGTGCATTAAAATCCCTATCTAATGCCTACTTATCCAATATCTCCAGATTAGTTTCTAGCTTAAAGCTTTCATAAGTGAGGAGTCTTGGATCTGGACGCACTGCATCTAGATCTTTGGATCCAATGCAACCCTCAACCTGCCATATTTTACCTTTTTAGTTAGCTATAAAACTACAAGTTCAAAAGGAAAACACAATAATGTTTTTGATCCAAGCTCAATTCCTTCTATAATCATACAAATATGAATGCAGCTCCACATTCTGTACATTTTGGTGTTTTTGTTTTTTTAATAACCATAGTCATCATTATTCTTCATAAGGGATTGATATCCGCCATTTTGTATGCTTACATATGCAAGAAGACAGTAGCAACTCCCATACAGTACTGCTACCCAGTGAATGCCATGATAATCAATAGATGTTAGAAGGTTTGTGCATCAAAATCTCTAATAGTGCCTACTCTCCAATATCTCCAGACTCGATTCACATCTGTATGATTATACAAGCAAATGAGCTTAGACTGAAACCATTATTGTGTTTTCATTTTAGATTCATAGCTTTATAGTTGACTAAAAAGATAAAGTGTAGCTGCTGGAGATCCAAAGATCTAGGTATAGTGTTCTCAGATTGAAGGTTCATCACTGATAAAGGTCACAAGCTAGAAACTTGTGATAAGTAGACAGTAGACAGGGATTTTAGCATTTATTGATTACTATAACTTGCACTGGGTGGCACTGCAGTATGGAGAAAATTGCTACTGCTTTTACAGCTTGTGTAATATATAAATTGGTGATCATATGATGATATAGTGGTTTAACGATACTTTAATCTAGTGAATTAATGTATAGTTTGATTAATCCGTTTTTTAAAAGTGATATTAATGTATTGGCTAGAATATATAAAATAAAAATTAAACTTTAATGAAAAGAAAACATCACCATAGTTAGATTTCTTATGATGGTTGTTATGAAATATGAATTATTGTGCTATTTTGTATATTTTTATTTCCTGATATGGTGAAAACCAGAATTTTTTATAAGGTAATTTTATCTTTTCAAATTTCCATTTAATTTAACTATTCTTGCACGCTTAATTAATCAATTAAGTATAGTTCATGAGAATAATTAACGAATTATACCATATCTGTAGCAATATAGTATGCTTCCCGACCCCTACGATTCTTTTTAAAATCATTTTACTCCCAATATAAAAAACTTTTTTAATATTCACTACTCTCTTTAATTCCACTTTTTTTTATTATTCCATTATTTTTTCCTCATATATACTTGTATATATATTTTAACGAATTTTTGTAACTCATTCTCTATCTTCTTGATCTGCGGTCACACACACTTTATAAATGAACACAAGTATTTATATTCTATAATTACCTATCCCTGTGTCTTGCATTATTATTAAATTTCTTCTTTACAATTCTCTTTTATCATAATATTATCATCATACATTTAATCAAATCGGCTATTTATTTTTTTTGAGTCTTTTCAATAATTCTCTTGATTTTACCATCATTTAGTAATATCCCATGGTGCAATAGTTTATTTTCATAAAAAGATAAAATTCACTATCAAAAAACTCTTATTTTGTTGGGTATGCAAAAAACTAATGCTTAGACGCAATATATTTTGATCGTTTTTATAAATAGAAATATATACCTACATTCATATGTATATATTGTGTGTGGATGTATAAATGAAGAGCTATCTACTCTTCATATACATCTAATAATAAATAAGGATTTTCTAATTTAAAATAAATTCCGATTTTCATTTGAACATATAAAGCAGAGTAGCTTGTTTTCACCTTTCTGCTGTAAAGAGATTATAACTTTTTTTTAATATTGGAAAATGTTTCTGCTTGTTAAACTTAGTAAGAGCAAGCCCTATAGTTAAAGAGTCATTTATTAAAAGATGACAAGCTTGTAGTACCATATGGAGACAGCACCTCCACATGAAAGAACAGCTAGATAGGATTACACATGGCAACTTGCAGCTAAATTAGAAACATGTTAACTTGTATCCTGCAAACTCTAAAGACAACATACCAAAGAGATAAAGCCTCTTTTAAAAATATAATCAGTACAATTATAATCAAAAGTCATCATAATTGAAGTGTGTATTTTCTATATATAAACATGCCATTACTGTATTTATTGGTTTCCAAGAAAACTCAAATGTATAAATGAGCTAGAAACTGGCATTTAATGTCTTTGTGGAAACCCACATATTTTAATGACAGTTCGACTGGTGTTTTAAAATGTAGCATTTAAACACAATAATTTTTTTGTCTTTCTTAAAACTTTACATATTATATATATATAAAGTAATTCGATAACTCATAAATAAATTTTAAAGTATAAAAAGAATACAAATGAAAGAGAGTAAAAATATGAAACAAAAAAGGGCTTGCCAAATGATATGAAATTTGGTTTTTAAATCTAGCAATTAAGAGTTGCTACTCAAGGATGTTCGAATTAAAAAAATATCTAGTATATATTACTATTATTGTTGTTGTTATTGTTATCATCATCGTCATTATTATTATTTTATTGTTGTTATTGTTATCATTATTTTTACTATTGTTGTTATCATTATCATCATTATTATTATTTTTACTATTGTTATTGTTATCATTATCATTATCATCATTATTATTGTTGTTGTTATCATTATCATCATCATTATTATTATTTTTACTATTGTTATTGTTATCATTATCATCATCATTATTATCGTTGTTATCATTATCATCATCATTATTATTTTTATTGTTATTGTTATCATCATCATCATTATTATTTTTACTATTGTTGTTGTTATCACTATCATCATTATTTTTATTATTGTTATTGTTATCATTATCATCATCAGTATTATTTTTATTGTTGTTATTGTTATCATCATCATCATTATTTTTACTATTGTTGTTGTTATCATTATTATCATCATCATTATTATTTTTATTGTTGTTATTGTTATCATCATCATTATTATTATTTTTACTATTGTTATCCTTATCATCATCATTATTATTTTTACTATTGTTATTGTTATCATCATCATTATTATTATTTTTATTGTTGTTGTTATTGTTATCATCATCATTATTTTTACTATTGTTGTTGTTATCATTATCATCATCATCATTATTATTTTTATTGTTGTTATTGTTATCATCATCATTATTATTACAGTCAATTTACATTCAAGAGATTTTGTAATCATCAGATTGGCTCTCCAAAAGCTAATTTAAACAACTTTAATGAGTTCTGAAGTTTAAAATATCATCATTAAATAGCATGGTTTAGTGCAAAGGTAGGGTATCAAGCTGTGGAGCACAAGGAAACCTCATATCAATTGCAGCTTTGTCATTTCCAGTGTTCAAACTTCTTATGGATTTCATATAAACCATTCGATTATTATTACTAAATAGCTTTGGTTTTAATTAAAAATTTTAATATGTTATTTACAAATTATATCGAGAAAATATATTTTAACTGATGTTATATATTTAGGAGTGGTCAATAATCGTTATAATGTGTTTCTTAAAAGATCCCAATTGGCAG
The DNA here is from genome assembly GCA_028023455.1 of Epiperipatus broadwayi. Lineage (NCBI taxonomy): Eukaryota > Metazoa > Onychophora > Udeonychophora > Euonychophora > Peripatidae > Epiperipatus > Epiperipatus broadwayi. The sequence continues at coordinate 33,849,588 of JAQFVV010006198.1, forward strand.
GTTTATGATAAATACATCTTATCTTAATTTTTTAAATGAAGACCTGTAAAGTAAAAATGCATCTAATATATTAATCATATATATTAATAAATGTCTCATTTACATATGTTTAGTTTCATTTAAGAATGACGTATTGTAAATTCTAGAAAATTTCGCTGGCGTCATTCATTCAGACATAAGAAAAAGTAATTTAAAGTGATTGGTTTATCTTCATGCTCTCATTTCCAGTGCTTAAGATTTGCCCATACTTAAGCGTTTGGGTTGAAAGAATAGGTGGATTCATTCTATTCTTTCGCAAAGACTTTATCTTGTGTTGGAAGTGAAAGTATTCATTTATTATTATTAAGATTCACAAAGTGCATGTAAATTAGCTTGAAAAACTGATCTTTAGTTTATTAATCATTTATGTAAGTAGAGGGATTTGAACTTAGGATTTTTCAGTCTATATTCGTCCTCCACTCCATATAAAGCAATTGATACACATGACTACTTTCATGAAAAAAGATAGATGCTCTCCAATATATGTATTTTGTGCAGAACCAGCACTCATCAGTTGGCCACATCATAATCTCTCACACATATATACAATCAGTGCTTGGTTTATATTAAAATAGCAATTCCTTAAACTTAAATGGGCAGGCTTCAATCTTCTCACCATTTCTACTATTCAATCATTCATTTCATTGAAAAACTGATGATGGAATGCTCAAGGCCCTTATTGAATTTTATATGGATGGTTAAATAATTGGAAGGGTGAGAAGATTGAAGCCTGTCCATTAAAGTTTAAGGAAATGCTATCTTAATATAAACTGACCACTGATTGTATATATGTGTGGGAGATTATGATCTGGTCCAACTGACAAGTGCTGGTTCTGCTTGAAATACATATATTGGGGATCATCTATCTTTTTCACCTGTATGTGGTCATATGTATCAATTGCTTGAGATGGAGTGCAGGTTAAATATAGCCTGAAAAATCCTAAATTCAAATCCCTCTATTACATACATAAGAATATTCAGTATAAGAAAATTGTGTTAAGATTTGTAGAGGGCCCTACTGTCACATCTAGATGCATAGTCTTAACATATATTACTTACGTAATGAGTATGCGCTTAACAAATTATTAATTAACCATTTATATGAATTTTTTCTATGGTACAGACTTTTTCATACCTGCACTCCAATATGTAATGTATAGGGGTTTAAACTCAGACTTTCACATGACCCTCAACTATCCACGCTACCTCATACTGCTGACACACTTGATCACACACGTCAAAAAGATAAATAATCACCAACTAACGTATTTTATGCTAAACCAGCACTCATCAGTTGGTCCAAATTAACTATATTTTATAATTATGAGTGCATTTAAGCACTCTTTATTAACTCATAGATGTTAAACAACCTTCATAAGTTGCACCAAACCTAATCTTTAACTACAAATTGAAATATGCCTTAATTTTATTTACATTTAGCAGATTTCACTTGCTTTATTTCAAAGACCGATATATTATTAATTAATTCTGCTTTATATAAATCTACACCTCCTATGAAGAACTTGCTCAGATTCACTGAAAAATATTTTTAAGGGAAGCCTTCTATTGAATAATTGTTTTATATCTCCCAACTAATCAAGATGTGATTTTACAATAATAGCTTGGGTAGTATCTGTCCAGGAAGTTAAAAATGCACACTGACTGATCTTATGATTGTGTCATTATATTTGTATTACTTTATTGATTATATAAATCTTTTCTCACTTCTGATACAAGATCTCCCTTTTATACAGTAAAATAAAATTTAAAAAGGCTATCATGAAATACCCTTACTTTTAACTCTTAAAAGTGGCATTATGTTGAAATCTGTGCTACATTTTGTCATATGTGTCACTTTTCTATTTAAAAAGCTATCAGCTATTTAAATTGGTGCAAATTCTCAAGTTGTTACCACCTAAGATAATTGTGAAGATTTTTCTACCATTATTGGTTAGTAAAGAACTTGAACCTTAATAAACCAAAGTCTTTATAAGCTACATTCAAACATCAGGCATATTATGTAGATCATCTTTTTAAATTTACAAAAATAGCTCCATCATCTTCATTCTATATAATCCAGAAGCAAAAGTCTTGGGTTTTTTCTTAATTCAAATTAAAAAATTCTATCATCACATGTTGATCCATGATTTATGGAGCCACTTATAAACAGTTCCAATGACAACTATCATAAAAATTGATAAAAATGTTGTATATAGTATATACCATTGTTTAACAGCAGTTTCCATTTCAAATCCCTCAGATTTTTTATCTGTAGTCATAATACTTTCTTTCACTCCATCATATACAAGTTGTGTAATATGCATATGCTTTGGTCAATAACCTACTAATTACCAAATTCACCACTTTCTATATTTCGCTGTAATATCTTATATAAATGCAATTTAGCCACTCTACTTTGAATGTTTTTTCACTTATCTAAATTAAATTAAAAGTGGCTCTGAAGAAGACTGCAGAACAGTTGAAATGTAAGATTGTGTATGCATATATGTAAAATAAAAGGTTTTTTTACTAAAAAAAAATGTTCAAAGTAGAGTGGATAAATTGCATTTACCCAACTAATTTTAAGTAGTGTTGTAGGTTTGTTAAATTAATTGAGTCAAATGCATTAAAAAAATTAATGAAAATGTATAAATCTTTTTACACTTTTGTGCATTTGTCTCTTAGCAAATTCATTGCCTATAGTGCTTCTCGATTCTTTAAAATTATGATGAGTCTCAGTTATCCGTTACTTTATAACTGGAAGTAATAAATTCAACAAAATTCTTGAAAGTACCCTAATGGATAACAATGATATTTCATAATAACTACTTCAATCATCTCTATTTTCTTTTTTCTTGAAAATTGTAATAAGGCAAAACCCTCTATATGTATTGCCACCCAGTGCAAGTCAGAATAATAAATGGATGCCAGAAGGCTTGTGCATAAAATTCCCATCTAGTGCCTACTCATCCAATATCCCCAGACTAGTTTCTGGCTTGTGGCCTTCATCAGTGAGGAACCTTGGATCTGAGAGCACTGCACCTAGATCTTAGGATCTAATGCAACCCTCCAGCAACCACCTTTTATCTCTACTTAACTAAGATCTAGGTGCAGTGCTCTCAGATCCAAGGCTCCTCACTGACGAAGGCCACAAGCCAGATATTAGTCTGGGGATATTGGATGAGTAGGTACTAGATGGGTATTTTATGCACAAGCCTTCTTGCATCCATTGATTACTCTGGCTTGCACTGAGTGGCAATATGTATAGAGAGTTTTGCCTGTTTTAATAACAGTTAAGAGCAAGCATAAGAAATAGTGTTTGTGAAATGTTTATTGGCTTTTAAGGAAAATGTCCTTAAAATCAGACAGTACAAATTCACGAGTCCATATACTCCTAATAAACTCCAACATTTATGAAGTTGATATATCAACAGCATATTTTACAACTTCTTCAAATATTTCATCAGGATTTGCAGCCTTTCATTTTTTAAGATTCAAAGACTAAGCTCGATATCTGTTTCCAAATTTAAATGAATATATCAGTAAAAGACATATCGATTCTTATGCCATTATTCAAAAGGTAGTCAAAATCTTCCACTTGTTCAAAATATTACTGTTATTGTATGTAAAAATGCTACTGATAAATTTGGGATATTTTTCAAATCCGTATGTTATTTTCAACACATCAAAAAAAGATGTAAAGCAATCAGGATCTTACACATGTTTGTAACTCTTTGCAGTTTTAATCCACCAATCATTTTAAAAGGTTTTATAAGCTGCTGAATTTGCTCCACATTCAATTTATTGATCTGCAAAGCAGAAAATGCAGCTACAATAAGATCGTTGTCAAAAATCCAGTAGTGACTTTTCTTATGGTAAATCCAATACTTTTATTTACTTATATTCATACCACTTTTCTTAAGAAAAATCCATGACTTCATCATCTGACAATCATGAAAATCATAGCTGTTGTAATTTAACACGCACACGCACACACACATACATATATATCATGCTATTTGTAATAATGACTTGAATAAGACCCTTGGAGGACTGATTATGATCTGAGTAATAAGCTGCTCTTGTAAGTTCTCACATAGTGTATGCTTTCCTTATATTCGATTTTTAATTATTGTTCCGAGTATGAATGCATCCAAGTGCCTTTATAGTGATTTTCCGACTTAAACAAAGAATTTATTATAGACCTTTGTTGCGATGTGCAAAAATTCAAAACAGCAATCTATTTAAGTTTGTACCACCAATATCATTATTTCCAATACCTTTTGGACCACAACTGTTCCAACGATATTGATGTAATAATGCTATCCAACAAAAACAAGTTTTCTTTCTCTGAATTTTCTAAATCTAAGATTGAAGCAAATGAACACTGATGCTATGCAGTGAGACATATTTTGATACTATTAGCCTTCCATTAAAACAATGAAATAGTTAAAGCTTTACTTCATTAGCATATAAAATCCATAATATATATATATATATGCTTTGCGCATGGATAATGAAGCTGATAACAGTAAATAAAATAAATGATATTCTACAATTTAATAAGCTGAGTGCTTTCAGGAGGGTTCATACTCCCATAGCTATGAATATGGTTGTATGAATCCTCCCGAAAGCTAGCCATGGGAGTATGAATCCTCCCGAAAGTGCTCAGCTTATTAAATTTTAGAATATCATTTATTTTATTTAGTGTTATCAGCGTCATTATCTGTGTGCAAAGCACATATAAATGTATTAAAACATTGAGGAATTTCCAAAAATCAAAAATACTAGGTTTTATATAAAATATCACACCATGCAATTTCCTTTCACTAGTTGATCTGACTTAGCAATATATCTGATCTACTAAATGTTTCTCCTCTGGAAGATGAGCTTCATTAAGAGCAGATGTCAATTTAAAATCTTGACAGCTTTTTAGCTACTAATTTCGTACTCATTTAAATCTTAAGGTTCGTTAAATAAAGTTTGTACATTCCATACATATACATGTAGAAAAAAAATTGAAGTGTAATACTTACCTTTAGTATTACTACTGACTTCCGCATTACCATTACTACAATCTACTCAGAATTTGTGAAATAAGTTAGTTTGGACTACTTGTTCTACATTGCTTTCACTCTCATGGTAGGCAAGAGAAGCTTTAAATAATGCTGCTTAAACATAAATTTTCTCCAAGATAAAACTCATATCCCAAATAAAGTTCCAACTTGTCTCATTAGTGATTGCACTGCCGCAAGTAAAGATCATAATTAATGATTGGCACTAAACTTGTCATCTTTGCTGCTTTTTTTTTTAAGTTTTGGGGACTTGAGCTAAAAAAGTAATTAGAGCCTGAATTGTTGTGTATGTAGTTAAATGATAAGAATGCAGTCCATCTGTTGCAATTTGTCATAAAGAAATAATCAATCATACAGAGGCTCATGATGATCAGAATCTAAGTGACTGAAGACAGCAGGGAAAAAAGGAAGGCAGAAATAGCTATCAGAAATAGGACAAAATCTTTGATGAACCAGCATTTTATCCCACAAGTAGCCAAAGACATTCTTGGTCAGCCATTGTTTACTAGTCATTTCACTAAGCCCTCATATCTGAAGATCATTCCATTATTTTCTACCCGTAGATATCTTGGTAGTCAGAGTATGGCATCTGATGCCAAATATATACACAAGGCTTAAAATTGAACTTCCTGTATACACCAAATTTTAAATATCTACATAAACATACCTATTTATTATAAGTTTTTTGCTTTTATCAGTGCATCAGTCAGCTTTAGATCAATCCTATCACAACCCCTCATTGGCCCAGAAGTCAGAACAACCCCCCACACTATAAATACATATGGAATATACACTTTTACATAAGCCATGTTATGCTTCAGTAATTTGTGATCGAATAGGAAGTTTAAAATCTATATATATATGAAGTTAATGTGCTGTATGGATTATCTGAAAAAGTGTGTTCAAATATATCATGTGGGAGGTTGGTCTATTTCTGAGCTGCTGATGTGGTTGTCAAATGAATGATAAAAACAAAATCTTATAATGCATATTATCTATATTGCATATATTGTCATGCAATGATCATACAGTCTTACATGACCATTAAAAATGGATAAAAACTTGTTCCTCTCTGGCCTAGAGTGGTGTAGCGAGAATTCAAATGCACTGATAAAAACAAATAACTTATATGTATTCATTAATAAATATTTCTAACGATCAATGAATTTTACTAAAGCAGTGTCAGATTGTAATTCTATTTAGAAAGTAACAATCTCTCCTCACTTGCTCCTTATTATTTTATTAAAGCAGCAATGTTAAATGCAACAATACTCTCATTCCAGCCACAAGGTAAAGACTTTGAGAAAATAAGAATGACTGTCTTATTTTCAAACCTAAATGCACATATACAAGCCAATCTAAATGTCTTGGAAATAGAGTTTAAATGTATTAAATCATTCACTCTACATCATGGATGTAAAATGAATGATTTAATATATTCACACAGTCATTCCAAGACATTCAATATTAGCCTATATAAGTGCATGTGAATCATTTAATATATTTCCGCTCTCATTCCAAGATTGGCCTATATAAGTGTATTTAGTTTCGAAAATAAGATGGTCATTTTTATTTTCTCAAAGTCTTTATCTTCATATGTCATAGCATCGGCCGGGATGCGAACCCCCCACCCTTCTGCAACCAACTACTTGCTTGCCAGGCGAGTGCAATGACCTCTCAGCTAACAACGCTTGACCAAAGTCTTTATCTTGTGGCTGGAACGTCAGTATCTTCGCATTTAACATTATAGTACGCTGCAAATGAGGAGGGATTATTACTTTCTAAATGATATATCTTTCTTAAAATCTATGTATCCAATTTGATTCTTACATAATCTTTATGTAATAGTACATTTAAAAATAAACACACCAATCTTACATTTTATTACTTGCTAATTACATAAATAGTATTTACTCTTTATTAAAGGTAAGTGAATCGATTAAAAATTTCTCTCTCATTTGGCTAACCACTCACCTTCAAATAGTAGTAAAGAAAAAGTTTTTTTTTTAAAAAAAAAAAACACGGAAAATTGTATATACTGTATGTAAAAAGTAAAATAAATTTTAGTCTTTTTCTTTCTAAATGATCCTTGGCTTCTCGTTATAATTAATCTTTCTTTATTTTAAAAGATCATTTTGAAGATGTAATCTTTTACTAAGTATATAAACACAAAAACTTTTAGCCCGTAAAACAACAATCTTTTAGATTTTCTAAATATATGACTAAAATGGAAACTCTGTTAAATAGAAGCTTTTTTGAGCTTCAAAGAAACATTAAGAGCACAAAAATAAATTTTAGAGAACAAATAGCAGTTGTTGGATTTTTGATTTACCATTACTAGCCCTTATATTTATATAGACAGACGGACGCGAAACTGTCTCAAAATGAAAATACTTTGCAATTTTTTAAATTTATATATTTTTTAAAATATATACATTTTATATGTTAAGAATATATATGTAATTTTAATTTAAAAAAACTGTATTTATCAAATATGTAAAAACTATCAAAGTGTAAATTAGAATATATATATATGATAACATAGTGCAAATTAGAATGAAAAAAAGATAAACAAATAATAATAGTATTAAAGATAATAAACAGAATGATTAAAAGAAGACAATATATAATATCCAGTTAAGTTATATGTAATATTATATGAAAATAAAAATAAAACGATATTTAGAATTACTCCAGTAATTGTTAGAATGTTGCAAATATGTAAGAGGAGTGACAAAATGAATCACCTTAAAGGAAAATGATGTCATCTCAAGGAAAAGTTTAAAGAGCAATATGATAGTGAACCTGTTTAAGTATATAAAAACTCACTGGTCTATAATAAATACCCTAATTTTTTTTAAAGATTATGTCATATATAAATAATATTGAAAAAAAAAAAACGAAACAAAATGTGATTTATATGCAAGTTAATGGAATAAATGTAATTTGGAATCTCTGAAAAAATATTTCAAATAGAATAAAAAATAGATATTAGATAAGAAAAAAATAAAATAGTTTAGTTTAAAGCCACTATGCCCAAAGAAATCTATTAGCCATCATAATCTAACCACCCTAGTGCCTTAAAATTTTTGTGGTGAATAGATAAATTATATTGCTATTTAAAACTTGCACTGATTCAGAGATAATGCTGGGGGCAGCTTGGAGAAAGAACCAGTCCCTTTCTCACTGGGACACTATGTTAATTAGAGTTAAAGTAACTTTTTGATTATAGAACTTAATAGTTTGCAGCTTATAAGTCTAAAAACTAAAAAAAAAAAAAAGAAGAAAACTAAAACATATTTATACAAAAATTGTATTTACAAATTAATAGCACGTTAACACTCATAAAATTAAATAATTGAATTAAGAGGCTGTTTGATTTGGCATAGTAGATGTAGCATCTGGATTTTGGCATTTGGACTTCATACGAACTTCCAAGCAATAAAGCCATATCCTTTTGTTTTTATTGAATTAAAAAAAGATATGATGTCATGAAAAATATTCCACAAGTTTTTGCTCGAAAATCAAAATGGTTCTATTGTTTGGAAGTTCATAAAAAGTTGGACCATGGGTGCCAAAACTGGAACCAATTCAAATAACTTATGCTTCAGAGTCTAATATTCTTCCACTGCATTAAACCATACAGGGAATCAACAACTTAAATGAAATAAAGATTTTTCTCTAAATTAACATAAAATGATATAAAAACATATTGTATCAGCTAGACATAAGAACTTTTTAAAATGCTTCAACAATTCTATTGATACCCGATTTATTAGAAGGCATTTATTCCTATTTTATCAGTACAATAGATGGATGGATGAAATAAAAAAGTGTGCAGGAGTGATGTGGAGAAGAGAAGCTAAAGATCGGAAAAGATGGATTGAACTTGGAGAGACCTTCATCCTGCAGTGGATTGATAATGGTTGATGATGATAATTAATAACAAGTGAATAAATATCATAACCCAAACATCAAGAGCTTTGGGAAAAATATCTCATGGTAATTGACATTTTTATTGGTGTAATAAATGAGCATTAATTTATTTATTTTTCAGCACTTAAATTCAGAAAGTATTATACCTTAATGTAGATGATTCTCTATGTATTGTTATCAGACAGTATTATGTAGTTAGAAGGTCCACTGAAGAAAATTTTCAAAAATACCTTGAAATATTCTTGTGCTTTAGTATTACTATTATTTTAATCTTATTCTTTTTCAATTCACTAAAAAGCATTTGCTTAGAAAGTAGGTGATATCCATTTGTCTGACGTCTCAATCAATATAGTCTCAGAATATTTCTATTGAACAATAAAAGCATGGCAAACTACAAGTATACTAACACATGGATAGAACATCATAGGTTACTAGGATTGGTGTTATTGGCAGAATAGCTGTTGATTAGAGAAGTGTCTTAAAATTTGCTATTCAAGAATCTAAAGATTAAGTTTAATTCCTATGCTAGTATTGTCACTGGTCATCAGACCAGCAACACCTGAAGAGCGACCAATACTACTCCAAATGTGTGATCTACAAACATGTGATATTTGTATGTTACACATATTGAAGCGATCAGTGTGTATGCACAACATGTTAGTTGTTTAAAAATAATATATATATATAGATTTTTATAGATCAAATATCTAATTTTCATTTTTTATTTAAAAAATAATATACAGATGCATGTGTGTGTTGTTGAATGAGAGGTCATATATGTATATCTTGTTTTATTGAAATACATTTTTTTAGTTATATATTTAGAAAAGAAAATATATATTTCTTTTGTCTTAAAAAAAACAAAAAACAAAGAAAAATGAAAAATATAAGTTGACTCATTTCTTTCTTTGCAAATAACATTTTTTATGAATTTATTTTTTTTTAAACATTCGGGAAAAATATAGTTGCATGGAAATGCTAATAATTTCTCATCTTTAAATGGCAGTTAAAAATGCAATCAAAATGTTCATACCTTAATTTAATCTTAATAGGATTTTTGCTAACTAGTTTTAAATTAAGAGATCAGTCAAGCAGTCTATTTTCATTTCTAACAAAGGCAGTTATAATATAGGTGTTAAGAAAAAAATATAAGATTAAACAAAGACAGTACTGATTTTTGGTTGTGCTGAGAAAAGTTTTGTTTAATTTTACAGGATTATAAATACTGGGCTATTTTTCTAGTCAAGGCAGTAAAAAAAGAGTTTAAGAGTAAAAGTTTTTAAAAGCAGAGAGTTGTTGGCAGTCAAAAGTAAAAAAAATCAAAAGAAAATAAAGTTTTAAGAGTTAAGATTAAGCTGATGACAGATAATCACCATGATCTGTGAGTAGATAAAATTTACCTTTCCCCTCTGAGGAAATCTCCAGAAAATGCATCTGTAGGAGAGAAGAAATCTAATTGATTCCATGCTGCTGCCACTAAGAAAATGGAGAACCCACTTCAAATCCAGCCTGTCCTGAATCCAGTAAAGCCAAAGGTCGATCCTGAAATAAGTGAACCAGTAAGAAAATAGCTGCATCAAATTGACAGTAATAATTGCAAGTATGAACTTTCAATCTTTAAAAAATATTTATATATTAAAAATGCCTTCTATAAAAACTCTAGAATATTTAATTTCCTCAGATTTATAACTGATCGGTAAAAGACTCTATCTTAAAAAAAGATGTGTTTCAAAGGGACAGTGATATATATGAGTGTTTTAATTTCTTTTATTATTATTTTTAACAAGTCAATTTGTGTTATAACTATATTTCTACTTATTAATGGTAGAGAAAAAAAAGAGTGTAATGTCTAATTCTAAATGGAACAAGAGATTACTATAGAGTTTATAAACACAGCCTTTATTATTTATTTTGAAATATGCCAGTATGTTTTCTTTACTTATAAAAATATATATTTTATTGATTAATTTATTTATGCCAACACAGCCAAGTTTGAGGACAAATGATATTTTTACTATTAAACCAATTTATGTATAAATTTGTTTGCTTTATCTCCAGTCTTGAGTGGGAGAAGGGTAACTATTTTTTTTATAATTGTAAAGTAACAGACAGTCAAGTTTGAATTTGTTAAATCGTTTGCTAGTTCTTATTAGTTAAAAATGTCATTTTAATTTGTTAAAAAAAAGAGAAAGAGAAAAAAACAAATATCTGGATTAAAATTCACCATTTACTTCTATATACCTTGTTAATAGAAATTAAGAATATAAATGAGTGTTAAAACCATTATCTATTTAATTTAGATTTGATTAAAATTCTTTATAACAATTGAAATGAAATAATATATATATATATGCATTTATTTTTGTGTTATAAAAAATAATTATCATGCTTCTTTTTCTTGAATATAAAACGGGCAATAATTACTTGTTGTAAAAGTATGTGTTCATCTCACATTATACATATTTAGTGACGCATACATTTGGGGAAAGAGTAATGTCTCAGCAGTAGTGTTTTTGCCTCTTTAGCATTTTATGATTAAGCTTTATATTGAAACACTTGGGCATTTTATAGCCTATAAAATATGGTTATCTTAAAATTTCCCATTATTACTTATGAAACACAGGCTTAAGAAAATATCTATACAGATATAAGTTAATGCTTTTTATGGGCAAATATATCAGTTTTGCTTAATAGAATGATCTGTGCCTATATGGCTTTTAATAATGAATATATGTCGAGTAATGCAATGCGAGCTGCCAGACAGATATTTTACCGGTCTGGAGATAGCCATGTTTTGAGCCGATAAATGGGTACTCTGACAATGGGGTTTCAAAGCCCATGGTCTATTATTTCCTACACATGCCACGCTGATTGTGAATGTGTTTTCATAGGAACTTCTTATATATTTTATTGCTTGACAAGGAGATTGGCCCATGTGTGCCAATGCCAATAATATAGCCGGCACAGGATTTGAACCCAGACGCCACTGTACGCTGTAATTAGATTTCTTGTTCATGCCTGTTGGAATTGCTGTGTGGGATACATAAACCATATTTACCATATAACTATTGATAATGAAGGGAGCTAAAATTATGCTTTAGTCCATAACTCCTGCTGGGAATACTAAAAGTAAATATAATAAAAAAATATATATACTGTACTTAGATTTCTCTATGTATGTGAACACACACACAATTTATTATATATATATATTTCTGGCCTCTAACAATTTAACCAGGCATTGCGTTTACTCTTGACAATTGGCATATTAATTTTATAGTGGCATATTTCTTGATCAAATTTCATTTATCAACATAAAAATTTGTTTTATGCTTACACACTTATAATACTGATATATACTATGTGTTGTAATTATTGTTTCTGGTTAATTTGTAATACCCATACAGTATCATACTGATTTACAATTGTTGTTGTCATGAATGCCAGTATGACTTCATTGTAATGCACACACACACCTAACACTAATGTTTAAATACTATTAAAATTATTATTTCTTGTCCATAACTTCTGTTGTCATTATTGATAGTATGACTTCATTGTAATGCTTACACACATCTAATATTGACATTTATTATTATAATTGTTATTTTTAGTTCATAACCTTGGTTATCATTATTTACAGGCAATTCTTTGTAAAAATCATATATTTATCCTAGTGATATCTAAATACTGGACCTTTATCAATAATTGATAATTAAATATTGTAATTATTGTTTTTTTGGTTTAAATGTAACGCCCATACGTGGATCATAATAAGATCCAAACATTGTTATTATTATTTCTATATTGTGTTAATAAATCATATATATCTATACAGTTGTCATGTCATTCCCTGGTTCATCATATCCACCCAACTATGTCCACACTTAATTAAGTCATATATGTATATATCCAAAACCTAGGAAATATTTGAAATAATATTTTGAGTTGTATCAAAGTATTTGGTGAGTATCTTAGCTTAAGTTAATCATTCTAGTGTGTGATAGGCTAAGTTTGGATTGATCCTGACCACCGAGACCAAAGAAAAACGATGGCCATTAGTAGCATCAGGAGCATTGGTTGGATAGTGGAGGTTTTGGAGCACTGGCAAATAGGTTAAAGCTTAGTACTGTTCCGCGACTACCATATCCCGAACATGCTGGGTTTGAAGTGCTTTTGCTAGATCTCTGAATCTTGTTGGCTGATCACACGATTCTCACCGTTACATGGTTGTATTTTTTTTTTTTTACAATATATTAATTTCATTGTAATGCAATTTAATATTTTTAAGTTTTTGAAGATGTCTCAGGTGAAAAATCATTAATTATCCAACTATTGACTAGTGATTTTAATAAATAATTTACATGTCTAAATCTTATACAACTTTTAATTTGTGCAAGTCTAAATCTTATACAACTTTTAATTTGTGCAAGGTAATCTAATTTTTCACTGTGCAATAAATGCTATCAATCATCTGAAATATTACATTTTTAAAACAGAGGCAAAATTGTCCATATACTAGTGCCATCCAGAGTAAACAACTTAAATTTACTTCTAAATATTATTAACTGAAACACAGGTTTATTATATACCTGTGTCTATATATGTAATATAGGGTATATGAGCACAGACTTTCACATGACCCACCACTCTCCACTCTATCTAATAACACTGATACACTCAAGCACATATATGCTAAAAAGATAAATAATCACCAATATAAGTATTTCATGCTAAACCAGCAATCATCAGTTGGTCCAGATTATCATCTCCCACATATATATACTATAAGTGCTCAGATATATATTAAGATAGACAATCTTCATACTTTAATGGACAGGCTCCAATCTACTACACACTCCAACTCCTCAATCGTCCATCAAATTGAAAATCTGATGATGGAATGCTCAAAGGCCACCCTGAGGCCGAGATTCTTGTCACATCCATGTTGACCTAAAGTCAATCTGAACCCCACATGTACAGGACATAATCCATTAAATACATATGCAAGGATGGGCAGACATCTCTACAATATAATAACTGAAACACAGGCTTAATATATACCATGTGTCTATATATGTAATATAGGGTATATGAGCACAGACTTTCACATGACCCACCACTCTCCACTCTATCTAATAACACTGATACACTCAAGCACATATATGCTGAAAAGATAAATAATCACCAATATACGTATTTCATGCTAACCCAGCAATCATCAGTTGATCCAGATTATCATCTCCCGCACATATATACTATAAGTGCTCAGATATATATTAAGATAGACAATCTTCATACTTTAATGGACAGGCACCAATCTACTACACACTCCAACTCCTCAATCGTCCATCAAATTGAAAATCTGATGATGGAATGCTCAAAGGCCACCCTGAGGCCGAGATTCTTGTCACATCCATGTTGACCTAAAGTCAATCTGAACCCCACATGTACAGGACATAATTCATTAAATACATATGCAAGGATGGGCAGACATCTCTATAATGTAATAACTGAAACACAGGCTTATTATATACCTGTGTCTATATATGTAATATAGGGTGTATGAGCACAGACTTTCACATGACCCACCACTCTCCACTCTATCTAATAACACTGATACACTCAAGCACATATATGCTGAAAAGATAAATAATCACCAATATACGTATTTCATGCTAAACCAGCAATCATCAGTTGATCCAGATTATCATCTCCCGCACATATATACTATAAGTGCTCAGATATATATTAAGATAGACAATCTTCATACTTTAATGGACAGGCTCCAATCTACTACACACTCCAACTCTTCAACCGTCCATCAAATTGAAAATCTGATGATGAAATGCTCTAAGGCCATCCTGAGCAGTAACAATACTAGCGTAGGAGTTGAACTTATACCTTTAGATTCTTGAATATCAAATTTTAAGACAATGCTCTAACCAACTGGGCTATTCTGTCAAAGACCTTTGACATATATCATCAGAAGTACGTTTCTCATTAAATTACAATTTACACAATAAATTCAAACAAATACACGAACAGCGGACATTTTTATCACATAAGACATAGCTATCAATTTGGTTCATTTACTCTTTTCCATCTCTATGAATGAAATGCTAGTTTTTCTCTTTGTTTAAGTATTTTCTTAGATTCTATAATAATCGTAATCATAATCCATAAAAGTAGAGTGTGATAACTGATTAATATTGATATAAAAAATAATTCTGATGCAAAAACAATGGCATAAATCTAAGTCCTAATTAAAAATCAAAAATTATAATGACTGCTATTACCATAAAACCATGAGCGTTAGATTTTTCAGAGCAATTCAGCTTTGATTGAAGCATCAAACACCTTTGACAGGTTTTGTGAACATATTTGCATTTAGTATTTCTCGTACAATTTGTTCATCTTTATTAGATTTTTTTTAAAAAATTTCTTTTCATACACATACAAATATTAATTTTAACCATTGGGTCAGAAAAAATAATCAGAATTGAAATAAAAAAAAATGTCATTTCTAAAAGAGAAAGCTGTAAATCAATCAACGATTTAAGTTCGGAATAGGTTACAGCTAAATTATTGATTTACACCATTTAAAAAAAAAAAATATTAAAAATTACACAGATCGTAAAAGGATTTCAAAATTGAAAACTTTATGCTGTAACATCCTAGAGCTGTTTCTCTATTGTATTTTAATCTAATTGTAATAAATATATACGCCATTGAATTTTCCTGAAGGTTTGTGATAATGTATTGAACGTCTTTAGAAAAATTTGACTTTATTTAAATATTCCAAATACATTCAACTGTTAGTATAGCACATTAAACAGGTTAGTATATGTTTTGAGAGGTATTAGTCTCCCTTCTTCTTCAGATGTTGCTGGTCTGACCAATGACAGTACTAGCATGGGATTCGAACCTGGGTCCTTAGATTCTTGAGTTTTGAATTTTAAGGTAATGCAGCCATTGAATTTTGTTTCTTTTTTTATTGCATTTCATAGAATTAAAAAAGAAACAAAAATTCAAAACTATTCGTCATTTAAAAATGTATCATTTTGTGAAATCTGATTTCGCAAATTGTATGTATGATATGGTGAAACCTGCATGAGATTAGAGGCACGTTAAAGTAGGTTTATTTTCAAAATTAGTTTTTGAAGATTTTGTAATTATCAAATTAAGAATATTTTTCATGTATTGGTAAAATATGGACTGGCATCAGAACATGACTGGCAGTTAAGAAACCACTGGTCTAAGTTATGGACCTGGAATAGATTAAATATTTGTATTTCAATGTAAAATAAAACTGATGACCTGATGAGCTTCTGGAACCAGTAAATTCATTGTTCCAGATTTTACTGTATATATCTGTTTTTAGAAAATGTTGAAGGCCATGTGTTGGTTGAAATAAAAAAAAATTTTTAAATTTTGCACTAATTTATTTATTGTATCAATATAAACACTGTTTTTTGAAATAACATCAGTTTTGGAAAATCTGTTTTATATTAATTCTTATTAAGCACAAGGCTAAAACCTTAATACATGTGCCTTGAGTGCTTAATTTTAACAAGAGAGACCTCTACAAATCATAATGCAAGATTCGACATTATAAAGATAAGAGGGACCCTCTTATCTCTCAATCTATTTTCTTAATTATATAGGCAAATCTAAAGCATTTTGATTTGGGAGCATGAAGCTAATAAATTCTTCACTGATTAAGTCCACTATTTCTGTTAAGGTATGTAAACTTTATTATGATATTATGAGTAAAACTGGCTTTTATATAAACACCGTAAAAGCCACTAATAAAATGCCAAGCATTAAATAAGCAATCATTTTAAAACAAAATTCTTTTATTCATAGAATTATATCTGCAAGTACTTAACATAAATTCCTTTTTCTGTAAAAACTTACCCAATAGTCACATCTTTAAGATTTGTATTAGAGACAGTAATTTGCTTGATTTATTCTGCTCAGATTCATCTATTGCAAGCTTTAGTAAATGTCTCCGAGATGGAACTATTATAGCTGCACCACAGACTAATATCTGATATTGGACTTCAGTGAAAAGCATTCGATTTGCATGTCCATCTCCAGCAGCCATCTTCTTTTACACGATCCAAGCTAATAGTAAATTGAAAACAGACTAAAATTTTGATCCCAGATAATTCACTTGCAAGTGATCTGTTTTATATCATTCTTGCCAAAATGGATAAAAATGTATACTTAATGCAAATCTTAAATCACTAAAACATATAGTTATTGGCCTCATACCAATATATTCCAATCAGAGGCTATTCAAACCATAATATGTTTTCCGAATCTCTGATTATTAGTTTGGGTATCATAAAAAGGTAAAGATAACTGTTGAATATGTTAGTGAAAATCCTGTATACTTTTCATCGAGGAGGCCAATAGTCAGAAACTAGTTTGAAGAGTAAATATACAATACCATCTAGTGCCTAGCGATTACAAGTTTATAATGGACAGTACTCAAGTAAAGTAAATAGAATGAATTATTGATCCTAATGAAACTCTTGGAAAATACACACGATATGATGCTTTTTTTGGTATGATTCAATATTAGTGCCACTTCAGTAACAATAATATGAATATAGATTGTTTTGGGGAAAAAAATTGTTGAAACAGTTTGATCTTACATACTAGGATCTCATGATTAATGCATTAGTTGATCAGCTCATGACTCAGAATAAAAGTTCAGAATAGAACTAGAAATATAATTGATGATTTCCTAATAGTCCAAATTTTTTTCGGCTATCCATAGCAACATGGAATTTACTTTCTTCATAGAATTTAAGTGTATATCTTACCCCTTCATTTACAATACTAGGCAATTCAGAAGATTTATAACTTTATCTTTCTTATTGTATTACCAAAGTTTCTTTATTACTTTTTACAATGCTTTTTTACAACCCACTATTGACAGTTTCAATTGCTCCATCACCCTTCTTCAGAAACTTCTACTTATATTCCAAGTAAGTAGAAGTTCTGAAGAAGATTGCTGGGGTGATCAAAACTGTCTATAGTGAGTTGTAAAAAAGCATCCTGAAAAGTAATAAAGAACATAGATGAAATAATTCAGATATAATAATTAATGGGGTTTTTTTTTCTTTATTACTATATAATTCTTCATGGAACTTTTCCACATATTTCATGATGGCATTTCTCTTTTTACTAATAGTCCCATCTTTTCTGTTTATTGCAGAAACAAGTTTTCTTTCAATGTCAAAATGTTGGTTTACACTTTTGAGATGTTTACTCTTTTCCATGGCCTTCCTCATCAATTTATGATTATATTTTCTTATATCATTTTCATGCCATTTAGCAAAACTTTATATATTCCTCTTAATTGATCATTTTTATAAATTTTCATATTCCTTCATTGTTTTGTCTCAGTAGAAAATTTATTGGTAAATTGCTTTTTTTTTACCAACTATTTTTCTTGTTCTTAATAGTATATCAGTTAGTTTCTTATTGATTTCAGTCAAGTCTAAGCCATCTTTAAAGTCTGTTATTTTTAAATGATTTAATCAAAAAATAATAACAAATTCTTTACTACAGCTATATAATCAATAATTATTTTATACATAAAAAGTAAAAAGCATTTTTCAGCACCTGCTTTGGTGCCCTTTTCAAATATTACTAATCTATTTAACATTAACAAATCACCTGACCTAAAACATCTAGTGTCCAATAATGGAATTAAAACAAACAATAATAATATAAATAATTAAAACAAATCAAAACTCTCATATATAAATTCAATAATTACAAAATAATTGACTGTATCATAACAATATGTTAAATATTACATATATTTTTATACAATTATATATATATGTCAATTTATATAATTTTCCATTCATTTTTAATCAACCAATTATTAACCAAATTTATAGAAGTCTTGTAAATATTCATACAATTATCCAAATTATTTTTAATGCAGTATGTTTCATATATTTGTCTTCTTTTAGGAACTTTGATGAAATTTAAATATTTAATACTTTTTGTAGCATCTATTCTATGACCATATTTCAAGTAATGAATATATAATGAAAATGTGTCATATCTTCTTTTAATGGCATTGTTATGTTCTTTGGCTCTTACTTCTAATTGTATAAAATTATTATTATTTTCTGATAATTATTTTGTGGAAGAGCAACATAAGGAGTTTTATTTGTTTATTTCCAATTTTTGAAATTCTAATTTAAATTCATTGTAGAGTTTCTGAAAGATAGAAATATCAAGTACTAATACTGACTTCCTTAATAGTTTTATTTAACTCATAGCTAGTTCAGTTAGATATTCTGTATTGATTAGTAAATAAATATCTAGCCAATGTTATTCTGTAATCAACCCATTTAACCATCCATTAATAAATAGTCAACATAAACCCATGGCTAACTCAAATAGACATTCATTATTAATTAGTACAAGGATATCTAATTAATCTTAATTGGAATATTAAGTAAATTCAAGATTCAACTCAGTTGTGGAACTCATTTTTCAGTTAGGCTCAATAGTTCAGTTGTTAGAGAATCTTCTATATATAAATAAAATTATTGCTTTGATAGCAAATAGTCCATATTTGTATTAATGACAAAGGAAATAAAAAAAAACATTCTAAAATTTTGAACCCAACCCAACTTATTTGTTTAATTATATAGATCTGATATTCGATCAGTAATTATGAATATAGTTAGCATACAACTGAGGTTACTAAAATATATTAGTGCTGATTTAAAATATCTATAACTATATTCGAAAGTTAATATGTGTTTAATGTGTAAAAAAAACTCGCAATGAAAGACTTTTTCGTAGCTTATAAAAGCAATCGAATATTTATATATGTATGTGCGTGTATAATAATATTAAAATATAATTTAAAAGATAGTATTTCCGAACTATATCAAAATTCCAAAAGTGAACTATTTTTTTAATTGTCGGAGATAACAAAGCAACTAAAGAAAAGAATTTCATATTTCAGTTCAGAAGTCATTAGCGTGATGTCATTTTTTAACGGAACCAAAATGTTTTATACAATATTTAAAAAATTACTGAATTACATTAAATGGTGAATGATTCTTTTTTTTCTCTATATAGAAATTCCACAGCTTCCTGTAGCCTAGAAACACACTATTGAATCAATCTATTTTCTATTAACAACCTTAGCAATCAGCAGATGACCCCGTTGACCTCCCATCATTCTTTTAACATCTGGAAAGTGGTTTTCCACCAACTCAGCCATGCCCGGAAGAATGTGCAAAAGATTTTTATGAACGTAGAGGAGAAAAAAAATCCTTTCTAAGAAATTAACTTCAAATCTTCATTTTTTAAAAATTAATAGCAAAAAAAAAAAAGAGAAGCTGTCTGAATATATACGATATAAAGAAAATAGGAAAAAATTACAAACAGAATTGTGATTGGTCTGTTTACTGTGAAATTATGACGTTCTATTTAATTAGTATTTTTAATCATATATCATTAACATTTTTTTATAATTAAAAATAGTTCAAGAAAATACAAGAAAAGATATTATGTATAAAAATAGTATTTATAGTAAGAATAGTAATAAAATTCTTGTAATATTTATTATTTGCCCAGGGTGGTTTAATGGAAGGTTCATGGATCCCGGCTACAGCTGTCACTTCCGGTGGTGACATTTCTTATGTTCTATAGAGCAATAAACTATTCTATTATTTATTAATAATAGTTATAATATTGGCAGTATTAAAAAATAAAAGTAAAATAACCAGGATTAGTTGTTAGGGAGATCATGTGATGTCTCAGTACTTTAATAATCAAAAATCCATCCAAAAACTTTGATCTCTGAATCCACTACTCTACCATTATGCTAATATAAATAGGGTAATAAAGATAATAGTAGTTTGGTGATAATAATCACACAAATAGCTTCAATTACAGTATCCTTCCAACCTGTATTTTCTGCATTTGCTTTCAACTTTTTCACAAATGCCTTAAATTGTGGATAATCACAAATGCTATCTATTAAATATTTTTAATATATATACTTTTGGTATAATTTAATTTTAAAAATAGTAAAATATCAACAAAAATAGTTAATTAAAGAAATAGAATAATGCAGTTATAAAAAAGGCAGTACAGCAATAAATCGAGAGAGAAAGGTTATAAGACTGAATTCATGCTGATGATACTGAGTGCACAAGATAAGGAAATGACAAAATGAAAGATGATTCATGATAGTGCTTATATACCATTAAATTCTGGAAATTTGTGGATGCAAACTTATAATTTCTAACTTTTTAATACAATATTTTTCAAACTGCAAGTTATTAATGCTAATTATAATAACTGAATGGTTTGTTGACAAAGAATTTACAAGAAATTCAAATACTCAAAATGACAGATCTGAATTGCAATCCATAGATTGGTTATCATTCTACCACTGTACTAAACCATAAATATCTCCATGAACTACTGAAATGAATCCAAGAATATGGCAGACTAATAATGTACTAAACTCTCCATACAGTAGTGCCACCAGTGCAAGCCAGAGTAATCAATGGATGCAAAAAGATTTGTGCATAATATCCCTATCTAGTGCCTACTCATCCAATATCCCCAGACTAGTTTCCAGCTTATGGCTTTCATCAGTGAGGAGCACTGCACATTGATCTTAGAATCTAATGCAACCCTCCATAAACTGGAAACTGGTCTGGAAATGTTGGAAGAGTAGGCACTAGATAGGGATTTTATGCACAAACCTTCTTGCATCCATTGATTACTCTGGCTTGCACAGGTGGTGCTACTATAAAGAGAGTTTAGCCTCTGTGTAAATAGCTTGTGTGAGCTATTTATGTTTAATAATGTTAGTAGTTTAATGGTTTTAGTAGTAATATGATAACAATTAAAATTGTATTAATTGGTAATGATTATGTTTGCCCTTTTTTGCATCTTTGAATACCAAAAGCTTATCTACTATTTTCATCTAGTTGTGCCAAAGTCAAAACATCTACAAGAATATCTACTCTTAGCTAGAGAGTAAAACAAAAATAGAAAACTGCTGAAAGTTCAACCCTACAGCAATGGTAAATTCTGGTGAGTTCCCCTTTTCACTGTTTTTCTAAGAAAAACTGTTGGAGGTTTTTTTTTTCCCAATGACTAATTAAAACACTTATTTTTTACATATTTTAATTTGTTTCATCATGGGTCAAGGTAAGATGTACACTATCATATTTCATGTCATAACTCATGATTCAAACATGCCAGCACCTTTACATTTTTGTGGTGGATAGCTGAACTATGTTGCCATATGCATTGATTTAGAAGTGATACTACAGGCAGCTTACATGGAGAACCAGTCACCTTTTTACTAGACACCTTATGTATATGGAAATATTTAATGTGTGGAGTTAGCCATTTATAATCACTTAATTAGAAAGACTTTACCTAGAACACTAGCTAATGAAAGGCAACTGCCCCAGGCCAAGAGTAAAAGTAAAACTGTCAGGTTAATTGCATTCAAGGGGAGCCTGACATTTATTCTGATTCTTGGCCTGGGGCAGTTGGTTTTCATTAGTTACTATTCTAGGTAAAGTGCTTTCAATTTAAGTAATTTATAAGTGGTTAATTTCATACATTAAATATTTCCATCTAAAACATCCATTAAAATATATATTACACTGTATATATATATATATAATAAATTCAATGTGTTTATAAATATGGCATTATGAGTAAGGTGACACTTATTTTTAAGTTGAAATTAATTCGTTTATTTTGTAATTGTCCTTGGATTGTTCTGTTTCAACAATATTCTTCTTCTGCAGGTCCAAAAAAGTATGCTAATATTGATATCAGACTTAAGGAAACAACTATTACACTCTTTATATTATTCTATTTCAGAAATACATTCTATTATTAATGATTAAGATGTAATATTATTTAAATGATTTTAAAAGTCTCTGTCTTACGATTCAGAAATAATTAATACATTATGAGTTATGTTTTTAATGATTATAAAATACTAATAATTATATTGTGGCAATTATTTAGGATCTACACACTATATTAATCTATTCAAAAGTCATATTGTTGATAAAATAGATTTATCCAGATGGGTAATTGCATTTTTATATGCTTTTATTTAATTTCTCTGCTTTTGTTTTTTTTTATCTATATGGCTGGATCCAATCTTGCAACTAAATTTTTATCCATTTAAATTTTCAATCTAGCCAAAACTTTGTATATGTATATATTCCCATTAACAGTATATTTTTTTAAAGGTATGAACAATTTTGACAAAAAGTTAGCAAAAAATTTAATTTTTTTATTTAATGTATGGTATTGACGCTATCGATTTGCTCAAAATATGAAAATAAAGATTGATTATGATGAATTAGAAGAAGTTAACAGTTACAAATACCTTGGTCAGATTATTAATACAGATGGAAACATAATGGAACAAATTAATCATAGAATTAAACTTGGTTGGAGTGCTTTTGGTAGAAATAACTTGATACTAAAAGGAAATATGCCTATGTGTTTGAAAAGAAAGGTTTTTAACAAATGTGTTTTACCAGTTCTTACTTATGGATCTGAGACTTGGATACTTAATAGAAGAGCAATACAGAGACTTCAGACCACTCAAAGAAGTATGGAGAGATGCATGTTAGGAGTAACAAGAAGAGATCGAAAACGCAATGTATGGGTAAGAGAACAAACAGGTGTTACTGACCTCATTGAAAAAATTAAAAGATTGAAGTGGAGTTGGGCTGGACATATTGCTAGAAGAGATAATAATAGATGGACAATTGAAATTTTAAACTGGGATTCCAAGAGATTGTAAAAGACCCAGAAAGAGACCACATGTGAGATGGATGAATGAAATAAGAAAGTGTGCAGGGGTGATGTGGAGAAGAGAAACTAAAGATCGGAAAAGATGGATTAAACTTGGAGAGATCTTCATGCTGCAGTGGATAGATAATGATTGATGATGATGATTGATGCTAGTGGTAATTATTAACGGTCACCTTTTTATATCAATGCTAATAATCTATTTATTAGATTAAAAATGTCATTTTTATATGTTGCATAATTTAGGATTATACAAGAAAGCAAGCATTAATTGTAAGTTTACATAAATGATTTTTGGGACAAATTTTGACTTTGAATTACTACAGTAATGTTTTCATGCCCCATGCTTTTATTAGTGAAAACTGAAGAAAACTTATTTTTTACATTTTAATGCATTTAAGAAAATAAACACATTTCTTTAGTTTCTTCTTTTTTTTGTTATGACTCATACAACCAAGTTAATGACATACAAATACTGTATGGTTTACATTAGATACACATGTGTGTGCATGTCTTTAATAAAACTATTGGAAAACACATATATATATTGTAAAAAAGAGATACATATATTCCATTACATCACTTTCAAATAAAAGTGGAAAAGATCGATAAATAAAATTGCCCTCAAATAAAAATATAAAAAATTAATAAAAATTTGATTTAAATCAATATATATAATGTGCACAGATGGTAAACCAACTGATTAATTATTTAAAGTTAAAACTTAAAAATCTAAAAACAAAAGATTTGATTTTAATGTAAAAGAAAATAATAAAAAAATTAATTATTTTCTATTTAGAAATTACTTTAAATCTTAGTAGAATGGAAATGATTTCTTATTTAAATGAAATGATTATACAAAAAAAATCAAGTCAGATGTCATATGACCTAATTTAATAAGTTTGTATTACAAATATTATATATAGACCTCACAAATGAGCTCTTAACAAGCTTTGCAAAATATCCCCAACCCCAGACTGGTTTTTACTACTGGTGTCCTCAGTGAGGTATTAGGATATTCAAGCATTAGATTAAAAATACCAGGACCAAGCCCAGAACTTTATCTAATGGATAACTATTAAGTAGAAAATCTGAATTTTTCAGACAACTATATGTCTTCCAATCCAGCTATCTAATTTAAATAACCATATAAGACTGAAATAAGTTCAGATACACCATATATTATTGGGTTTAGCAATATAAAATATGGTGTATCTGAACTTAGTTCAGTCCTATATGGCTATTTAAGTTAGATAGCTGGATTAGAAGACATATGGATGTCTGAAAATTTCAGGTTTTCTACTTAATAGTTATCCATTAGATAAAGTGTTGGGCTTGTTCTGGTATTTTTAATCTAATGCTTGAATATCCTAGCTCCTCACTGAGGAAGCCAGTAACAGAAACCGGTCTAAGGTTGGAGATATTCTGCAAAGCTTGTTAAGAGCTTATTTGTGAGCTCTATATATAACATTTGTAATACAAGCTTGTTAAATTAGGTCATGTGACGTATAACTTGATTTCTTTGTAAATTTTTTTGCTATTAAGGCTTTGGCGATTTAGATTTTATATTGCTAAAGTTATTAATATATGTAGTATCTGAACTTGGTTCAGTCCCATATGGCTATTTAAGTTAGATAGCTGGATTGGAAGACATATGAATGTCTTTCTACTTTATCCATTAGATAAAGTGCTGGGCTTGTCCTGGTATTTTTAATCTAATGCTTGAATATCCTAGCACCTCACTGAGGAAGCCAGTAGCAGAAACCGGTCTGAGGTTGGGGATATTCTGCAAAGCTTGTTAAGAGCTTATTTGTGAGCTCTATATATAATAAATGAAATGACATAATAGCAACAGCCTCTTGGGGCATTTTACCAATTGTAAGTAAGATAAGAGATCAATTACAAATTACTAGTGATAAAATTTGGTGTTCCCACTCGGCCAATAATGTTGTAAATGAACCAGAATACACAGAGAAAATCATCATTGCCAATAAGAACAGCAGCAAGCCAGGCAAGATAGATCCTGGAATTTGATGATAAGAATTCAAGATGTTATAAAAAGAAAATGTGTAAGGTTTTTGATGGCTCTTGCTGATTACATCTTTATTAAACATATTTCATATGTGTATTGCAGATCTCCAAAATGTGGGATCATGCAATAAATTACATTTCCCATATTTGCACAGCTGAAGTGGCCCCCAGAGTGATAGTTCCTGGAAAATGGCTAGCAACAGATTCATTTCCACATAGGACAATATTAATATGGGATAGAAGGAACTGTGAACTGAGTAGTGTGACATATCACTGACCGCAAAGACAGGCTTCAATAAACCTACAGTCATGGAAAGTATGAACTTCTGTTTTAAATGAGATATGAACTTTAATTAATTAACACAAACTTTTCAAGTATTAATTTTAAGCACCATTTAACTTTTAAAAGAAATCTCTTATCTAACTTAAGTAAAATTTAAATTAGTTATATATATTTTTTACGTTTGTTATTATTTCCATTCTCGTTAATTTCATTTAAATCAATAAATTTAAAATAGGTATAAATGGCTGAAACGATTCACAAGATTATGTTAGTTTAGGTTTGTTAATTTTGGGCTAATTGTTTTGTAGTTAAATCAGTGCTGGGGGAAGGATGTATGAGTATTTTATGTCAATGTAATCTGGGGAGGCACATCGTATTCTCATTCCCTTGTGCCACATTAGCATACAGGGCATAATACCCACCTGAATGCATCGCCCAAAATGGCAGCCATCTCATTGCCAATGGTCACAGATGTATTTCTTATGCTTTGATTAACCAGCAAAGACCACTATCCCTATTTATAGAGCATCTTTTTTATATATATTTCAAATTTCATTCCTCCAGCAGACGCACTTTTTTGCTTTGGAAAAAATATAATAGCAGGGTCTCTTTTTGAATATGATACATGCAAATGTGAGAATATTTCTTTCTCTGTCAGACTCAGTGGGCAGTGGATTGTTCCTATATCTGTTGATGAAATTTATTAATGTTCATGGGGAAGATGCTCATTTCTTCCCACCGTGATCTGTTATTTCAGTAATGAAATCCTGTGGCAGATGTAAATTCCTGTCAGCATGATTGTTTTATGCTAACATTCTCATTTTACATTAATCACATCAGTGAGCTAACATTGGTTTGAATGCAAACTTTTAGCCTGGAATTCTATGCAGTGTATTTACGCTTAGCAAAATATTAAAATTGTGTTAAATCTATCGAATATACCCATCTTTGCATATAATTTAAATCAAATCTATTTAATAGTTAATTCAATCTTAAAACAGGCACTACTCTCCATACAGTATTGTAGTTAAATAGAGATAAAAGGTTTCTGCTGGAGGGTTGCATTCGATCCTAAGATCCAGGTGCAGTTCTCTCAAATCCAAGGCTTCCTCACTGATGAAGGCCAGAAGCCAGAAACTAGTTTGGTAATATTGGATGTATAAGCACTAGATGGGGATTTTATGCACAAACCTTCTGGCATCCATTGATTACTCTGGCTGGCACTGAATGGCAATACTGTATGGAGAGTTTTGCCTGTTTTAATAACAGTAATAAGCAAGCATAAGAAATGGTGATCATGTGATGTGTATTGGCTTAATTCTATCTTCAAAATGTTTGTATTAATGTGAGTGTGCATAATAAAAAAATTTTGTTGTATTAATTTTGACAGTAACTTATTTTATATATGTTATTAATAATATTTTAAAATCAAGAATTAGAATTTTTTAAAAAATACAGCATGATATTTTAAGCTCAGCTTCTCCATGAGCTAGTGACAGGCTTTTGGTTAGATAACAGTTGAACCTCACCCATATGCTTCTGCTGCCTTTATAAATTTTATAGGTTTGAATAGCTTAGTGGCACCCTGGCTTGGCAGATAGGTTTATGAGGTTCAATTATACTGTTATTGTATTTATAAATTTTTATTTCTCGATATGTGTGTATGCATATTGCATGTTGAATAATTTATATGCCTTTAAAATATCTATTATCTACTTACTGGTAATCAAAAATTCCCCAACAAAAAATGAAAGGAACAGAACAGATTTGCATTTATTGGTCTCATTAAGTATTTTTGAATAGCCTATGTCTTAAACATTAAAAGTTCACAGCAATAATCGGAAAACCTCTCAATAACTACTAACATTGGAAGTACTGAAACCATAACTTATAAAATCACAAATCATCTTACATACTGGATTGTGCATATTCCTGCTAAGTCCATCACCTGGAGTTTGAATTTAGGCAGGGAGATCTTAAAATTTTTGCAGACAGCAAGCCAACTTAACATTTTCTTTAAGACAGACAATGCTTAAGAATCCAGATCGTTTCTGATGGTAGTCAGTCAAGAGACATCTAATTATAACTATTTAGAGAATAAAGAAGCCAAGGTGCTTGTATCATTTAGGGCAGTGATAGAAAGGCCAACCCAAAGATATTTTAGATTGAAGATGGACCTTTCATCTCTAGTCTTTGAATATCACATGATTTGCCAGCAACTAACCATTTAATTATGTTACTTTTAATGTCACAAATATATGGTGACTGTGAATCTAAAAAATGTCTGTAACATCATATGACTATGGTTATCAGAGGGGAAGGAAGGAGATGTCACATTTCTACAGACACTAAGCCCTTGGTTACTTTAAGTACACTAAAGCTCTACATGATTTGGACTACAGAATAACAGATTCTAAAGCTCAAGGTCTATTGATCATGGCCCGGTTCATGAACTTCTTATAAACTTCCAAGCAATAGAATTAAAAGTAAATTTTGCTCAGCTATTTAAAAAATGTATACTTCTTATCATTCTGGTGAATGAATCTATGGTAATACTTCTCTTTTGGGAAACACACGTATTGCTTATTTTTTAGCTCACATATTAGTATTTAATGTGTTAACAGTCAACAACAAAATTTTTGTCAAGCGTTGTTAGCCGAGAAGTCAGCGCAGCTGCCTTGCAAACAAGTAGTTGGTTGCAGACGGTTGTTGCAAGTTCGCATCCCGGCAGATGCTATGACATATGAAAAAAAAAATTGTGTTATTTATAAGTGGATTTTCATTTTATTTTTCCAATTTATTAATTGCTGATAGCTTTACTCTTTTTCATTATATCTATTTTAAATTTAGAATAAAATTTATATTAGCATAGGTTACCTTGTTATAATGTTCGCAAATCAGTTCGGTAAAAATTTTGCATTCAAATAATTAGCAAAAAAACAGCTCTTCAATTGGCCAAACCAGTATATTTTCATTCGTTTCTCTTTTACAAGTATATCTGAATCTTCCATTCAGCGATCTGCTTCTTTTACCTCTGAGCCAAGCTGTTCGGTTCTTTTGATAGGTGAATATTTTTAAAAATAAGACATGGATTAAACAGAATGAACATTTTTTGCATAATTGAAAATATTTAGAAGAACAAATTAATGCAAAAGGTATAGATAAAGTTGTTAGATAAAGTGAAAATAATTCATTGGACTAAATTTGATTACCTAGTTGAAATTATTACACCCCCATAAATTCAATTATTATTTATAATAATCAGGTTAATATGAATTCCATATTAACCTCCATATTAATGGTCAAATATATTTAGGAATTTTAAATAAGGTTATAATTTTTCTAAAAAAGTATTTAACAATTATAGAATTACTCCAATATGTAATTACAAATTAAATGCCGTGATCAATAAAGTCTCAATCAATCTTTAGGTAAGGTCACAGGTGGAAAAAACTACAGCCTTAAAGATTTGGGGATCAAAATATGCAATTTTTTAAATTTATCATAAAAATATTAAATTATACAAATAAGTAATTATAAATTTATTTAAATGCAGATTGATTACGTAAGCTTGTGGTTAAGACCTGTAGAGGTCCCTACCTTCGCATTTTCACGCGCATATTGCTGAGAGATTCTTGACTTCTTTTAAGAAGAAGCTACAGTACATCACATCACATCAGCATATCCTTGAGGTTTACAGCTTTAGAAATATTACTTATGTAATCAATGTGTGTTTAAATAAATTTATAATTACAACTTTAAATTATCGTAATAGATTTCTAACTATAAGATCTTTCCATTGATTCATTGTAGATCGAAAGATTTCGCGAGTACTAATGTGTAATAGGAATTGTAGACTTAATCAGTGAAGTATTGAATAGTTTCACGCTCTTAGATCTAACTGCTTCAGCTTCACCTATTCACATAGAAAGTAGGTCGAAGTAAAGAAAGATTCCCCTCTTTTCTTCCAAAGCGTAAGCTTATGGTTAAAACCTGTAGGGGTCCCTACCTTCGCATTTTCACGTGCATATTCTTGAGGTTTACAGCTTTAGGAAATATTACAAATAAGTAATATATGTTTAACAGAATATGACAAGTCTCTAAATCTATTTAGATAGTATATGTTTGATTGTGAGTAGTCCAATGCAAACACACGTGCACATACAATGCTGGACATCATTTTTTAAAATTGCTCAAAATAGATTTTAAAAGCTGCATTTCATAAAAATTTGCTAAAAATATAGTCAGTTTGTGGCACAATCACAACAGTTTACTAGTAATACCTCATGCACTGAACGTGCAGATCACAAGAGACTTTATAGTGTTCTTTGTGGCCCATGATTAAAGAAGTTATTCACCCCTTTCCAAAGTTGTTTTTTTTACTTTCACTTTATATGGATTGGATATCGATGAATGGTGATTTGATAAACAATGTCAGCATTAAAGAAAGAAATTTATCACATTAAATTTGCTAAAAGTGGATGTTAGTAGAAAATAAAAGTTTTAAAAATTAATTAATTAGAGTTGAAAATAATTGAAAATAAAGCTACAATCATGAAAATTAATAAAATGATCAAAAGGATGAAAAATTAAATACTAAGCAGTTTATTTTATCCAAAATATTAGTTTTAGCGCAGCACCAGAATGATGCATACAAAGACTAAAGGCATATAGTCTTGATTTCTAGCTGAAATAAGTAGTGAATAAAAAATGTGTTGATTAGTTGAATGGTTTAATACAGTATATAGTAGCAAACTCACTGATTAATGCCTCAAAATTTATTCTCAGCTGATGGTGAAAAATCATGCAATCTAACTGCATGGAACAGTTGCACTCCTACCTGCCTTGGGACATTTAAATAATTTCCAAGCAATTTACCATATGTATAGTCAGCTGATCAGATTTATCCTATAATACCAAATAATTCACCAAACAAGTGAAAATTTAATTGTTGGTGTCTGATAGTTTGATGCTCTTTGGTAAGAATGGATTAGTTCCAAATGAAGATAATGAGAAAATGAAAATTGCAATTCTTAAATAGATTAGTAGTGAAAGAATGTTTTAATTCTTATTAATGTTGTTAAATAGATTAGTAGTGAAAGAATGTTTTAATTCTTATTAATGTTGGAATTAATATACATATAATACATTGTTGGAGTACAATTTGAAAGTTATAATTGACTATTTATTAGTCTGCTTTCAGAACAGGTTATATTTACCTGTTTAATGATGTTTCTTCAAACCTGTTTGTATTAATAATTTCATGCTCTGTAACCAAATTTCAATCTTTAACGTCTATATAAATCTATATTTTAATTCCAAAAAGAAAAACATCTAAAGACATCAGAATAATCAAAAATGTGATGACTTAAACAACTTTTGATAAGCCTTCACATGTTTGGTCATTTTATCCAAACCACTTTGAAAAATTTTAGCAAAACTATTTGTACATGTATACATACATCTACATTTCAACTGTTTTAAGAGATTAAAGTGAACTAACTCTGAAGAAGACTGCAGGACAGTCGAAATGTAGGTGTATGCATATATGTACAAATAAAGAGTTTTGCTAAAAAAAGAGATTAAAGTGAACTGGCTCTGAAGAAGACTGCAGGACAGTTGAAATGTAGGTGTTTGTATATATATAAGAGTTTTGCTAAAAAGTGCAGCAAAATAAAGAAAAGTGTGTTTTTGGTAATATGTTTGGTCATTGTTATCAGATTTCATGTATTTTGTGAGATTACTTTAAAAAAAATTTTTGAATGACTAAAACCTTGATTTATTTTTGTGAAGTTTATAAGATTCATGATTATTTTTGCACAATAACTGTTTAATAATTATTAAAAATCAAAAATAATTCATTATTATACATTTATATTATATGTTTGAAAAATAAATGATAATAAATGGTAATGTAATGTTAAGAAAGCAAATTACCATGTTCCAATAAAAAGGTCCTTTCGAACTTATCACTGACATGACATTACTGACTGTCTGAAATACATTGCAATATTGAAAAAACTAGTTTTAAAAAATTAATATTTTAATATAAGTTGATAAATTTATCAGACATTATTTGTTCACATTTTAAACACAAATGTCAATAAAAAATGAATTATTGATTTTATGATATCAATTTGCTCTTCCTGAATGACGAAATTGTTTTTTATTCCAATTTTTGCAAAGACCAAATATGATTTTTTTGAATTTATTTCCTTTTTTAAACCTAAATCTCTACCAAATCAAGCTCAATTTATATATTCTTATGTAGAATAATGGTTTAATACCAAAATCAAATGTTGGAAGCTTATAAAACTCTCACCAGATAAAACAGTCAAATCAATCACAGTTTAAGAAGGTTAATATAATTGTGTGTTATATATAGTGATGGTGCCCTGTGCAGTTTGTTTCAATAGGTAGAGCATCTGATTTGATATCAGGAAGTTCCAGGATCAATTCTGGTGCTCCAGTTATGATGCTCGAACTTCTTATGAATTCCTGATCAATAAAGTCATTAGCATTTTTTTGCCCTATACATTTTAATGCAATTGATAGAACATTTGACTTACAATTGGGAGGTCATAAGATCAACTCTAATGCTTGCAGTTCTGGCATTTGCACTTTTTATGAACTCCTGATCAATAAAGCTACTAGTATTTTTTCCCCTGCATGGTTTGGTGCAATTGATAGAACATCTGACTTGGGATCAGGAGGACCTGAATTGATTCTGGTGCTCTAACTTGGTATGAACTTTTAAACAATAAACCCATATGCATTTTACCCATCCAGTTTGATGCAGTTAGTAGAGCATCTGACTTGGGATCAGGGGGACCTGGATCAATTTGATGCTCTAACTTCGTAGGAACTCTTGAACAATAAACCCATATGCATTTTATCCTGTCCAGTTTGGTGAGTTGGGAGAGCAACTGACTTGGGATAGGGAGGTCCTAGGATCAGTTTTGATACAGTTCTGGAGTTCAAACTTCTTATACTCCCAGGCAATAAAGCCATTACTACTTTTTTGTCCTGTGCACTTTTGTGCAATTGGTAGAGTATTTGATTTGGGGTTTGGGAGGTCCTAGATCGATTCTAATGCTTGCAGTTCTGGCATTTGACCTTCTTAGCAACTCCTGAAAAATAAAACCATATGTGTTTTTATGATATACTAAATATAAAAGATTATTAATCCTTATGAAATAAGATCACTATTATTCATGTGGGATGACAAGTTAATATCTAACTGATGAAGCTGTTCATGTATATATTTGAATCCTTGTTATTTTTCACTTTGATAAATCTTTAAATAATATTTGTTTACAGCATTTAGCATCAGTTTTTCTGTGTTATTAGTAATACTTCATCACTATGACATGCACACATGTGTCCATTGAAAATATGACATTCTCTCCAAGCTTAATTTGCTATATAAAGAGACATCATTTAGCTATTTGCCACAACATTTTTAAGATGTTAGCATGTCTGAATCACAACTTATGAAATGGGGCAGCGCGTTTCATACCGTTTTAAAAAACTTGAGGTACGTCTTCAATATGCTCTCTGTCATCATGAAATCTTGCAAACCACTTGAAAACATTCTCATGACTCATCGAGCTTTGCTTCCATACACAGTTTGAATTAGTTCAAATGTTTCAGTTACAATCTTTACCAATTTTAAAAAAATGATGCCATTTTGTATGATCATGGGTTTATTACAAAAGATACATAACACATTTACACATTTCATGTCATAACTCATGAACCAGAATGCTAGACTTAAAGTTTTTGTAATGAATGACTAAACTATTCATTGCATAACATATTATTGCTTCATATAAGGCATTGGGCACAGCTTAGAGAAACAATTAATCACCTATTAAAAAAATCTCTCGGGTGTGTATATATATATATATCAATCTGTTTAATCATTATAAAACAATAATAATTAGATTAAGTATCATATTTTCTACTATATGTATCATAGACACTCTCCTTTATATACAAAAAGGACCAATGGAAAAATCGGGGTTTCATTTTCCTATTACAGCAATCATACTAAAGTAGGAGTGTGAATTATTTACTCCAGCAGCATTTGTAAGTGATTGTGCTTAACATTATATATATATATATTTTTTTTTTTTTTTTTTTTTTTTTTTTTTTTTTTTTTTTTTTTTTTTTTTTTTTATATATATATATATAACCCATTAGAAACCAGTCAACACGTTAACAATCCCAATATAGATAACAATCTTAAACTGTTGTCAAGGCAACCTTTTAGCAATAATGTATGGGGCTTGATATTTTTAGCACAGCAGTAGATTTGCAGAATTGAGAGCTAAAGATTTCTCTATTGAAACATAATTTGTCATTTTTAGTTTTCAAAAGCCATCACATGGAAATCCACATTAATTCACTCTTATCAGAGAGTTAAATGTCTTTATCACTCTACTTATAAAAAGTGCCAGAACTGGGCACAATTTTAAGCTCCAATATCTGCCAGCTTACCACTGCCCTAAATCACATAGAGTGTTTTATTGAATTCAAGCAACCAATAAATCTAATATTAAAAATTACTGATCCACTATGAAATTATAACTTTCCTGACACTTAGAAAGGGTGGAGGGAGGGTAAGGTCACATTTCCACTAGGAGGATTTTGAGAGATCATTGTGGCTGTAAATTTTCCATTAAAGTGCAATGGCAGACATTTAATCTGTTAGTATCTCTATCTAAGTGATTGAACTTAAGCCAGTAGAGATTTACATTTGTGAAAACACAGAACGGAGTTATTACTTAGTTCAGGTGTGGGAAAGATGACAATCATAGTCTATTGGTGGCATCTGTAGTGACTGTCTGCCTGATTTTAAGAAAACACTGCATTGTACTAGATTAGATAATATATAAAAGATTTATACATAAAAGAAATATATTTTTTTTACACATGTTAAGTTATTATAGGTAAGAATCAGTTCTTTGCAATCAAGGTGAGTTTATGATAGGACACTGGATGGATGTGTCTTTGTTTGAAATGCATAATGATCCAGATTTATCAGCTTGAATACATTCACTGCACAATGAAAAAATGCAGCTGGAAGCCTTGAATGCATTAGTACTTTATTATATTTTAAAAGAGGTGTATAATATCTGAAACAATTGCCAATTTAAAAAAAAACATACAAAGAACAGTTTTTAAACAAGGCAAAACTCTCCATACAGGAGTCCCACCCTGTGCCAACCAGAGCAATCAATGGATTCCAGAAGGTTTGTGCATAAAATCCCTATCTAGTGCCTACTCATCCAATATCCCCAGACTAATTTCTGGCTAAGATCTAGGTGCAGTGCTCTCAGATCCAAGACTCCTCACTGACGAAGGCCACAAGCCAGAAACTAAGCTGGGGATATTGGATGAGTAGGCACTAGATAGGGATTTTATGCATAAGCCTTCTGGCATCCATTGATTACTCTGGTTGTCACAGGGTGGCACTACTCTAAGGAGAGTTTTGCCTTGTTTAATAACAATTGTGCTAGTATGAGATAGTGATCATGTGATGTTTAGTGGTTTAAGAACAGTTTTTCTTCACAATAATGAATGCAAAAAATGTGTGCTATACCCCTTGTGCACCAACATCACTTTCACAAATAGGAAACATTGAAAGACACTTTAAAATCATATATGTAATATACAAGTGGTGCACCACAACACTTGGAGGAAATTACAAGTAACCTCTGTCCTGAAAAAGTGTGGCTGTTCCTGATATAAGTCTTATATTCATTTATTTTGGCCCAAGGACTGACTTTATATTTTTCTGGTAATCTGAAGATTGGGGAGGAAATCTTGGAAATATATTATTGTAACTTTCAGAATTTCATAATCATGAATATAAAAAAATTGAATGCTATCTCAGAGCATTTGCAGCAGGATTCTATTTATTAAACTTGGAAGATTTTTACTTTGTAAAAGCTTAGTTCTAAATATTTTCTTTTCTTTAATTATAAAAAGTAACAGTTAATATTCAATACTTTTTACATTGCATTAAGCATGCTTTTGCCAGATCACTACCAAAATTATAGCAGTGTTTTGTTTAGCAGTTACAAAATAACACTGTTTTTGGCAGTGTTCTGCTGAAAGCATGCTTAATGCAATGAATAATTCTATTAAAAGTTTATAATAATAGCTTAAATAGTATTAATTATTTTCGGTGCTTGTATTGTAGATAAAGATCCCGTTGTATGGTGCCGTTTTCATGCTAAAACTATAAATATGAACATTCACGGGCCGTTGATTTTAATAATTTTTCTGTGCTTTTTTGTAATGCGAAAATAAAAACAAAACAAAATCGTCTTTTTTAAATATTATTTTTTATTAACGTATACAATTTAAATGATAATAATAAATGTAAAATAAAATCAACAAATTACAATTTGATTTGTGTTTTTTATATCGTATACTTTTTAAATTGTGTTACGGCTTTTTTTTTATCAATTTTCTATCGGATATTTTTTTACTTAGTTACGATTTTTTTGTTGTTTAACTAAAACATAATAATCGTAGTAAAAGTTGTTACGGTTAGATTTAGGGTTAGTTTTAGGGTTAGTGTTCTGTTTGTTTGTAATGCTAAAATAAAAAAATTCAAAATCGTAAGCGTACTTGGACAGAAGAAAGAAACTCAAACTTTTTTAAACAACAACAAACACATACAAATGTCTTCTTTACTTATTAAACATGTTTATAATATTTGCTTTTTATTAAATTTACAAAAAAACCTGTATATTTGGACTTTTCTTACTGGATATTTTTTTCGTACTGCTCTTTTTTACTTCAAAAATATACAGACGGTAGAATCTTCTTTGTCTCGTGGAATGTTACTAACAGTATGTTACTTGACACGTTACCTAATTGCAACTCAATAAAAACATAGATATTTAACATTTACCCAAATAAAAGTTCAATATAGTATGTTGTAAAAAGTCTTATAATTATTGTTTTAAAAAATCTGAACATTTCAATAGTTTAAAATTAAAAAAAAATCCAATGAAAACAACACTTCAATATAATTCAAATACAAACTCTCTCATCAAGCCATAATTATTTTATAAACTGTGCGAATTCAGAAAATGTAATTGATGCTTAGTGACATACATGCTGTTCTGCGATGCGACATAGCGGCCTGCATTCTGTAGCACAACAAAAAAGTTGTATTATAGAAAACGCGGGCTCGAAAGTGTCGGCCGCGGTAAACAGCATTTTTATGTGTTTTAGCAGGAAAACCGCACCATAAAACGGTGTCTTTAGCTATAAGATGAGTACCTTATTTTCTTGTTAAGCACATTTTTAGTATTTCATAGTCCCCCATTGCTAATATAATGACAGAGTAATCCATTTTAAAATATTTTTAATGTTTTTATCAGTTAGCATCGAAACTAATAAGATAGCAAAAGCATTATAAAGATAATTTTGATTTAGTTTAAAATCTGTTTATTTAATTCAGGTGTTAAAAGAATATGCAGAAATTAAGAAAAGCAAACAACTGCTTGGGATGTCACAATCCAAAGGGCAACATTTGAAGAATTGTAAAACAGGTAATTAGAGATTGAAGATTTACTAAGATAATGTGATACTGTACAGATGAAATGCAAGAGGGAAGAAATCATATACTTAAATATATCCCTTACACCATAGTAGTACATGTCGAATTAATGAAAACCAATATATTATTTTAATACTCTCTTATCTTTTTCAGTAAAGAAAGGTTCCCCTCTTTTCTTCCATAGCGTAAGCTTGTGGTTAAAACACCTGTAAAGGTCCCTACTATCGCATTTTTACACACATATTATCGAGGTTATAGCCTCAGTAAATATTAATAACTAATAACACAAATTTTCTTGGGAACAAAATTGTTTAAGTCAGTGCTAAGAATGTTTTAAGCAAATAAACATCACATGATCACCATTTCTTACACTTGCTCATAACTGTTATTAAAACAGGCAAAACTCTCTATATGTATTGCCACTCAGTGCAAGCCAGAGTAATCAATGGATGCCAGAAGGCTTGTGCATAGGTACTAGATGGGGATTTTATGCACAAGCCTTCTTGCATCCATTGATTACTCTGGCTTGCACTGAGTGGCATAATAGAGAATTTTGCCTGTGCTAAGAATGTTCTTATTTGCTGTCTGATTCAAAAACTTATTGAAATAGCGATTGTTTATAATTTCCAAATAAATCTTAGCTTCAAATTCTATATAGTTAAAAAAGTTATTTTTCATATGAAGTCATATTGCTTCCATTATAAAAGTTTATTATAATTCAATTTTAATAATTTAATTTTAGAGTTAAAAAAAAATTAAACTGTTAATTAAAATTTTTTATTAGCTATTCATTAGATTACAAATTACCCACTTAAGGAATAATATTTTTGTAGTGTCATTTTTTTTACACCCACTCATGTAAAGTATGTGTTAAAAGCAAACAGAAAACAGTCCCTACCTTGCATGAGAATGGTGTAGTAAAAATTACAACACATAAATATTTTTCATTAAATGGGTAATCTCTAATTTAATGAATAACTAATACTTCTGTGAAGGGCAGTAAGTTTGACACTTAACATTTAAGCTGTAGTAATTGGCTATCTATATATCTGTATGTCTGTCTGTCTATCTATCTATTTATCTATCTGTCTGTCTGTCTATCTCTCTGTCTGTCTATCTATCTATCTGTTTGTCTGTCTGTCTATCTATCTATCTATCTCTCTGTCTGTCTATCTATATATCTATCTGTTTATCTGTCTGTCTATCTATCTGTATATCTATCTATCTATCTATCTATCTATCTATCTATCTATCTATCTATCTATCTATCTATCTATCTATCTGCCTACCTATCTATCTATATATATATATATATATATATATATATACGGAGAAATAATAAAGATATCTATGAGAGAGATTGTGATCTGGACCAACTGGTGAGTGCTGGTTCTGTATGAAATGTATGTCTTGGGGATCATACATCTTTTTTACATCCTGGGTTGTATGTTTATTACTACACCCCTCCACAAGATAATAGAACCAGTCCTTATCTTGCTTAAGAGTGGTGTAGTGAAAACCACAGTAGAGAAATATTATTTATTAATCTTTTAATTGCAAATTTTTGCAATCCTTTTGTTCTGAAAGAATCCATAGGGAGAATTACATGTGTCCGCAATGAATGTCTGTAAACGACGTTTAACATCATAAATTAATAGAGCATTTTTGAAACTCATCAGAAAATATCATTATTCATAGTTCTTAGTAATGTTAAATGTATGATTATCCATTTTGTGAGAATCTGCATAACATTTTAGATTTGTACGAAATGGCAATATTTGTGTTAGTTAGTGCAGTTTATCTAATTACTCTATTAAATATTTATATATTAAATGTTTTAACTTTTTTTTTTAAAAGAAATCTGTTCATGACATCAAAGGTTTCCAAACACTGGAAGGAACAGATCACCTTATTGAGATTTTTTCCAATTTGGCACTTAGTTTTTTTATAAAAAGTATGTCTTACATAACTATAACCTTTATAGAAGTAGGTAATTGCCCAAAGTTGTGATACATTCATAAGATTTGGATAACTAATGCATTTCAAAGCATTTGTAGGGTGAAGGAGACAAGAGATAAAAATATCTGGATGCAAACTCAATCTGTGCTTTTACTGCTTGAACATCAATCACTGCCAAACAATTTACTCTTCAATGATTTTATATATATATATATATTGAAACTTGTTATCTCTCCAAGTTGCCTTAAGCTCCATATCTGAATCATTGCATAGGTTATGGTAGGATCATGAGTTAAGGCATGAAATATGACAGTAGGTTTTATAATTTTATGGATCATCTTCAATACTCTTTCTGCCATCATTTGCAAATTGTTTGAAAACTTTCTTATGGCTCATAGCTTTACCACCGCACAATGTGAATAATCTCCAAATGTTTCAATAGCAGTTTTGCCAATTTAAAGCAAAATTTTATGTTAAATGTTATTCTATCATGGATTATGATATGAAACCCACTATCCCATATTATCTTGTTTAAATATTTGAAAACCAGGCACTCAGATTTTCAAGCACTCTTCAACTATTCACACTATCTCATACAACTGACACACATAACCACACACATATAGAAAAGATAAATAACCAATATACGTATTTCATGCTAAATCAGAACTCATCAGTTGGTCCAGATTATCAACTCCCACACATATACATATAATCAGCGCTCAGTTTATATTAAGTTAGCAAATCTTCATACTTTAATGGACAGACTTCAATCTACTCCAACCTCGTACTTTTCAGCCATCCATATCATTAAAAATCTGATGATGAACTGAAATGGTCAATTTCATCCATCTGCCTGTTTCACTTATTTTACCCACACATCTATCTATATGCCAGGTTTAAACCCTCCCAGAGTATCCATTCAAATAACATTAAATTATGATATATGCAGAATCACGTATATATATGCGAGTGGTATGTCTGTAGTTTAATTGAATATGTATAGATTACAGCGATGTATCCATTTTATAAATATTTCTAATTTAGGAAATATTTTAGTCTAAATTATTGTTATGTTATTGATATATTTTACAGATATGTATATTCAATTTATAGATATTTCTAGTTTAAGAAATATTTTAGTTAAATTATTTAGCAACTTTATTGTTGTATTATTGAAATCGTGTACGCATATTTCCTGTTATTCTGCATTTATTCTGCCACATATGGTTATAAAATGTCTTCTACTAATTGTGAAGGTAAGGTTGTCAAAATAACATTTGATTTTGTAAACAGATTTTAATATAGGTCATGCATTTAGTCCTAAAATAGTCCTAAAATAGCATGGATGTTATTTGGTAAATATAAAATGTTAACAACAAAATAAGCAGGAAAACAGAATCTAAATTACTTTGTTATAACTAAAATTGTTTTTCTAAAATAAATAAATGAGTTTCTCTACCGGGTGTAAATATTAAATACATTTTGCTAAAATAATTAAATGGACTTTTCAGCTACATTCAAGCTCGTAAAAAATTAACAGGTGGACAGAGTTTAAAAAGTATAAATACTAACAATGAGGATCATATATATATTAAGTGAACTGTAGGCTGAATCCACGTCGGTTTCACCTTAAAATAATTAGTAGGACAGCAACAGATCACCTCTTGGCCCTTAGCCGGAGAATGGAGAACTTTGGTACAATGAAACCTAATGCCATAACCAGCAAAAGTAACCCATGGAACATCTCTATTAACTCTGCATAATCATCAAAAGTGTCATCTTAATATCCTTCCAAGTGCTTCAAAACTAGCTGCAATGGAGACAACTAAATGGTAAATTTTTCTCAGAGCTCTGTTTATAAACTGTGACTTTCGTTTCTTTCTTTTAAAAGCTAGCTATTCATTGAATCTGAATTTCCCAAACACCTTTACTAAAATCTACAAAGAAGATTGTTAAATGCTAAGTCTTGTCTGATTGTAAAACTTGAATTCTCTTTTATAATGTAAAACTCCTAATAATCTATTTTAAATGTATAATTTTCTGCGGTCTTTTTATGCCTATTTCTAAATCTATTCAATTTATTCTATGATTTTATCATTTTAATATTATATTATATGTGTTTAATATGCCAAATGAATCGAAACCACAAGTATTCATAAATATAATTTTAGCTTATCGATTTGCGAAGATAACTTCAAATCTTTGCTATAATAAATATTAACTAATTGAATTATTATTCTTCATCATCACTCGCTATTTCGAGATCATATTATTTTACTGATTAAGTTTCGAGTATTAATATTACAATAATCAGTTATCTAGTTATTTTGTGTAGTTTGCTTAATTCTAGTTATGAATTATAACTATTTATATATGTAACTCGTATATCATCGGAACTAGCCACAGAGATATTCTCAAAGCATATTTTAATGTTTACTCGTAATTACCCCGCAAATATGGTTTGCCCTTCTTAGATTTATATATGTTGAGATGCAGGTAATAATATTAAACTAGGTTACTAATTAATTTAGTCCCTAAATAGTATATTTAAAATACTAAATTTGAGAACTAGATTGTATAGATATGCAAATAGATGCTATCTAATTTTAAGGCATGGTAATATAATGTTACGCATTTGCATTATATATGTATAAGTTGCGGATGTGTCCTTACAAAGTACGCAATGTACACTTATCAGCTTGCTGCATGATTCTTGATGATGAGCTGGCGGAGGTCACTCTCATCCACTTTAGTTCGGGTTCAAGCACACTTTTAGAACTAGGACACAAGGACCTAGATGATTCATAATGCTTATCTGACTACCTGAACTACTAATGTTCTTATTTGTGGCAAGTTGAGCGGTTTTAGGGCAAACCGAGTCTTTGGAGACTGAAGCCCATGAATAATGACCCATTCGCACCTTTTTGCTTAATTAATATTTTAATATGTCCATAGAGGATATAGGTAAACCTATCATAAACCAGTTTTCTCTCCCTTTTATATTAAATACTTATCTAGCATTAGTGTACATCCTAATCTAGGTTAACATGCCAACCTACATATCTCTGAGCCTAATTACATGCTCAACTTAACTTTGTATTAAATAGACACCATAGGAGCGCTATTATAATTAGTTATATAACTTTGGCTGTAAAGTTTCGCATGATCTAGGAGACTACAAAAGAGCTAGAAATTTGGCATATTAATTAATATAGGCATGAAATTCCAATACCGCACTACACATTATTAAACGCTTATAATGGGATATGCAACATTGATCTCAGCAGTTAACTAACGCCTGCGAGCGTTATATCTCACGTTCCCATCATATAATTTGATATGTTTTGATTTATTGTTTGCTATTGTTTTATTAAAGTAATAATATTTAAAATCATAACTCATTTGCATATTTTATTGTCCATGAATTCATTTTGCCCGACTCTATATTTAAATTGCACATACACCATTTCATATATATGTAGATCAGTCTGTTAAGTTCTATAATTAATTACTTAGCCATATGTGTATATGTCTGACCAAATCAGTGATAAACTAGTTAATTTGCGAGTCTCTTGTTCCACCGGGA
The DNA here is from genome assembly GCA_028023455.1 of Epiperipatus broadwayi. Classification (NCBI taxonomy): domain Eukaryota; kingdom Metazoa; phylum Onychophora; class Udeonychophora; order Euonychophora; family Peripatidae; genus Epiperipatus; species Epiperipatus broadwayi. The sequence goes on from JAQFVV010006198.1 coordinate 33,892,949, forward strand.
ATGACTGCCGAACCAAGGGTAAATTGATTGTCTGTGTACATTGAGGATGTTATCCATAGGGTATTAAATCATTGAGCAGAGATGAAAGAATTGAATGTTGGTCGGATTCTGGATCCCAGTATCCGGATTCGATCGGCTTTAGTGTATTTTGCATGTATTCTAGATTTTGTTATGTGGAGGGACAATTCTTACTGTTACAGAACATCCCAAATCCCATGCTGATGTCAATATTATTACCATGCCCATATTGACCTCAAGTCACTCTGACCCCTCATGTATAGGTCTGCATCCATTTAAATACATAGAAGAGGGATGGGCAGGATATAAGCTTGATGTGTAAATATTTGTAAACCAGACACACTTCAATGAAGCTTAATTGTAAGTATAGGGGATTTGAACTCAGATTTGTAAGCACCCTTCAACTACTCATACTATTTCATACAATTGATACACATGACCACACACATGTAGAAAGGATTAATAATCACCAATATGTGTGTTTCTTGCTAAACAGCACTCATCAGTTGGTCCAGATTATGATCTCCCACAGATATTTTATAATCAGTTTAGCTTATATTAAGATAGCAAATATTCATACTTTAATAGACAGACTTCAATCTACTCCAACCTCCAACTTTTCATCCATCAATATCATTGAAAATCTGATTATGAAAACCCCAAATCCCATCCTGATGCCAATATTATTGCTATGCCCATGTTGACCTCAAGTCACTGACCCATCATGTATAGGACTGCATCCATTTAAATACATAGAACATTTACACATCAAGCTTGTATCCTGCCCATACCTTTTCTATGTATTTAAATGAATGGAGTCCTATACATGAGGGGTCAGAGTGACTTGAAATCAACATGGGCATGGCAATAATATTGGTATCAGCATGGGATTTGGGGTTTTCATCATCAGATTTTCAATGATATGTGTAGCTGAAAAGTTGGAGATTGAAGTAGTCCTATACATGAGGGGTCAGAGTGACTTGGGGTCAACATGGGCATGGCAATAATATTGGCATCAGGATGGGATTTGGGGTTTTCATCATCAGATTTTCAATGATATGGATGGCTGAAAAGTTGGAGGTTGGAGGAGATTGAAGCCTGTCCATTAAAGTATAAAGATTTTCTATCTTAATATAAATTTAGCACTGATTATATATGTGTGGGAGATGATAATCTGCACCAACTGATGAATGCTGTTTTATCACGAAATAGTATATTGGTGATTATTTTCCTTTTCTTCATGGGTGTGGTCATGTGTATCAGTTAGAGATAGTGTGAATAGTTGAAGGGTACTTGAAAATCTGACTTCAAATCCCCTATATTTACAATTAAGCTCCAGGTTTGTGAAGAGTGCCTGGTTTTCAAATATTTACTCATCAAGCTTGTATCTTGTCCAACCCTCTTCTATGTATTTAAATGGATTCAGCCCTATATATGAGAGGTCAGAGTGACTTGAAGTCAACATGGGTATGACATTATTGGCATCAGCATGGGATTTGGGGTTTTCATCATCAGATTTTCAATGGATGGCTGAAAAGTTGGAGGTTGGAGTAGATTGAAGCCTGTCCATTAAAGTATGAAGATTTGCTATAACTGAGCCCTAATTATATATATATATATATATATATATATATATATATATATATATATATGTATGGGAGATGATAATCTGGACCAACTAATGAGTGCTGGTTTAGCACGAAATACGCATATTGGTGATTATTTATCTTTTCTACATGTGTGTGGTCATGTGTATCAGTTATATGAAATAGTGTGAAGGGTGCTTAAAAATCTGAGTTCAAATTCCCTACACTTATATCATTGTGTTATAATTCATAATCCAGATGCACTTGTATTTTAAAGTTTTTGGGGTGTTTGGGTAAACTGTTGCTATATCTATATAATGCAAATTGATTCAGAGATAGTGTTGCAGACAGCATGGAAAGAGAAACATGTATCACTAAAAGCCAGTCAACACTTAGACAATATCAAAAACAATCAACAATTTCAAACTATTGTCAAGGCAACCTCCTTTAAACAATAGAGATGGAATCCCATCATTATTAATTTTGAATGTTTAAACCGAGCAATTTTGCTTTTAGTATGTATTTTTATGTTTTCTCTTATGTTTTATCTATGTAATTGCTTCGTTTGATCAATAAACCCTTTTTTTTTTTAATTTTCATAGTATATTCAATATTATGTGACCAAAAATAAAACATGAAGTGTTTTGGTCACATAATGTTAAGAATATTGTGAAAGCAATAAAATTTAATTTTTTTAATTTTTCAGAGCACTTATATAAATCATAATCATCATCATCAACCATTATCAATCCACTGCAGGATGAAGGTCTCTCCAAATTTAATCCATCTTCTCCGATCTTTAGCTTCTCTTTTCCACAACACCCCTGCACATTTTCTTATTTCATCCATCCATCTCACATGTGGTCTCTTTCTGGGTCTTTTACAATCTCTTGGAATCCAGTTTAAAATTTCAATTGTCCATCTATTATCATTTCTTCTAGCAATATGTCCAGCCTAAACTCCATTTCAATCTTTTAATTTTTTGAATAAGGTCAGTAACACCTGTTTGTTGTCTTACCCATACATTGCATTTTCGATCTCTTCTTGTTACTCCCAACATACATCTCTCCATACTCCTTTGAGTGGTCTGAAGTCTCTGTATTGCTGTTACTCCCAACATACATCTCTCCATACTCCTTTGAGTGGTCTGAAGTCTCTGTATTGCTCTTCTATTAAGTGTCCAAGTCTCAGATCCATAAGTAAGAACTGGTAAAACACATTTGTTAAAAACCATTCTTTTCAAACACATAGGCATATTTCCTTTTAGTATCAAGTTATTTCTACCAAAAGCACTCCAACCAAGTTTAATTCTATGATTAATTTCCTCCATTATGTTTCCATCTGTATTAATAATCTGACCTAGGTATTTGTAACTGTTAACTTCTTCTAATTCTTCATAATCAATCTTTATTTTCATATTTTGAGCAAATCGATTAAACATTACTTTAGTCTTTTTAACATTTATCTTTAGTCCTACTTTTCTACTTTCATCTGCTAACTCCTGCAACATTTCCTGCAGCTCTGAAGCATTATTTGCAAAAACAACTACATCATCTGCAAAATCTAAATGACTTAAATACTCTCCATTTACTTTCATTACTTTAGTTTCCCATTTTAATCCACAAAATACTTCTTGCAGCACTGCTGTAAAAAGTTTTGTAAATATGGAGTCACCTTGCCTTACACCTTTCTCAATGTTGATTTTTCCGGTATCATTATGTAATCTAATTGTTGCTTTTGCATTTTTATAAATATTCTTTAAAATATGACAATATCCTGGATCTATACCTTGATGATCCAATGCTTTAATCACTGAAGAAATATGTATAGAATCGAATGCCTTTTCATAATCTACAAATCCAAAACATAATGACAATTCATATTCATTTGTCCTTTCTATGACTTCTCTCAATACCTGGATATGATCTATTGTACTAAAACCACTTTTAAATCCAGCTTGTTCTCTTGGTTGGTGGAAATCCAAAGTTCTCTGTAGACGAGTTGTAATTATCTTGATAAAAATTTTATATAACACTGATAAAAGGCTGATAGGTCTGTAATTTCTAATATCTTCTTTATCACCTTTTTTAAATATTAATATTATTAGTGCATTCTTCCAATCTTTCAGTACATCTTTATCATTTAGACATTTGGTATATAACTTTGCTAAAATTGTTTCTATTTCTTCACCACTTTCTTTTAATATATCAATTATAATTCCATCATTTCCTGGAGCCTTTCCTTTCTTCATACATTTAATTGCAGGTCTCACTTCTTCATTTAAAATTCTGGGCAATTCGGAAGATGTAATAGATATAGGAGGTTGTTTCTATTTCTTCACCACTTTCTTTTAATATATCAATTATAATTCCATCATTTCCTGGAGCCTTTCCTTTCTTCATACATTTAATTGCAGGTCTCACTTCTTCATTTAAAATTCTGGGCAATTCGGAAGATGTAATAGATATAGGAGGTACTAGTTCTTTATTACTATATAATTCTTGATAAAAATCTTCTACCAATTTCATGATGTCATCTCTCTTTTTAGTAATAATTCCATCTTTTTTCTTATTGCAGATATAAATTTCCTACCAATACCAAAATGTTGTTTAACATTCTTGAGACTTTTATTTTCTTCTACAGCTTTCCTTGCTATTTCACAGTTATACTTTCTTATATCATTTTCAACTTTTTTCCATACCATTTTACAAAATTCGAGATATTCAATTCTTTTTAATACATAATTTTTGTATATCTTCATATTCCTTCTTTTCTTTATAAATTCTCTAGTCTCAGTAGAAATTTTATTAGTCAATTGCTGCTTTTTTCTACCAGCTATCTTTGTTGCCGTTTTTAAAAGTGTATCAGTTATTTTCATATTAATTTCATTCAAATCTGAATCATGTTCAAAATCTCCTAACACTTGAAACCTATTTGTAAGTTCTAATTTAAATTCATTAGAATGTTTCTGAAGATTAGGAATATCAACTGTAAATATTGTTTTTCTCAATAATTTTTGTCTCTCTAGTTTTACATTAACACGTAACTTACACCTTACTAATCGATGATCACTTCCTGTGTTAAATTTATTAAGAACATTACAATCTTGAAATATGTATTTCCTGTTAATCAAAATATAATCCAATTCTGCTGTACCTTCATTTGGATGCTTCCATGTCCATTTCCTTTTAACATTTTTCTCAAAAAATGAATTCATAATATAAAGTTTTTCTTTTTCTGAAAACTCCACAAGTCTATGTCCTCTCTCATTTCTATTACCATAACCAAAATTACCTACAGCAATTTCATCTTTCATTTGTCTACCAATTCTACCATTAAAGTCTCCCATAACAATTTTAAAATGTTGTTTACTCTGATCAAAAGCCTTTTGTACATCCAAATAAAAATCTTCTACTACTTCATCACTATGAGAACTTGTTGGGGCATAAACCTGAATTATTTGCATTTGGTATCTGCTATTAAGTTGTATAACTAATCTTGCAACTCTGTCTGAACCATCAATCTCCACAATATTGTTCTTCCACTTTTTATTTATAATGAATTCTACTCCACTTGTATTTCCAATATGTGTGCCTTTATAATAGAGTATATGTCCACTTTTTAAATCAATTGTTTCTTCATCTTTTCTTCTAACTTCACAAAGTCCAATAATGTCCCATTTAATATGACATTTTTTCTTCTAATTCTTGCAATCTTCCTTCACTTGAAAGTGATCTGCAGTTGTAAGTACCTAAATAAAAAGTCATCATCAAATGGCAGCCTGGGTCCACAATCAGGGGATTCTTAGCACCCTCCGCCTTCGGCCACCAACCGCTGCCTTGGTTGGTGACTTTACAGCCTCCTGGGAATAAGGGCCATGCTTTATTTTTGTCTGTCATAATTATATATATGTATTGGAAAAATATTTATCATTTACACAAGCATTCATTCTGCCTTATCAGGCACTGAGAAGAAAGACCATGGTGTTCCTCGATCTTAAACTCAGAGATAAAAAGCCAATCAACTCACCACGCTAGCTAATGCGTGTTGGTGAGCAGCCCATCCATGTTCGTATACTATATGAATAATCACATAGTAATAACAGCTGCAACGATAAGAACGTATGGAGTGGACATTAGGAATTTGCCCTGCTCGGTTCCTTTAAGGCCTCCAAGAGGAATCAAAGGGTCTCTCCTTTCAGTTAATAGCAAATGCGATCATTTCAGTTTGCTGATTTTTTTTATTTTTATTTTCACGAATATAGTGACAATAATTTGTATTTTAATAATTTCATTATTGGTCAGAGCATAATTAATTTTAAATATTTGGACGACCAAGCATGCTCAGTAAGACAAAAATTGCTGGCTTATTTTAATTTATTTAAATTATATTTTGAAAATGTTGAATGGAATTGCATATGCTTTCAATGAATTATTGAGTTTTAAATTGCGAGAAATGTTGCTAAACATCACCAATATCTGCGTTACATATAAAATTAAAAAATTTAAATTTTTCACGAATTTCTTACTAAAATTATTTGCAAATTCTAAAAGTATTGCCATTGAAAATGCACATGTACACAAAAATTTCAACCAGATTGGAAGTTGGGAAATGGATGAAAATCGAGTTTACAAGATTTTATCCCATATTAAAAACAGAGTAAGTTTAAAAAAATTGTACAGACACACAAATCATTAAAAATCTTTAAAACATGGGAGTTTCATAATGAGGTATATAATTGAATTATTTAAAATTTAAAAATCCATTTTTATATACTTGAAAATAGTCAGTGCTTTGTATATTCTTTTATTTTATTTCATGAAAAGTTTCAATTGTTTCATAATCTTGATCAGAACCTAAAAAATAATTTTAACACAAATATTAAAGTATATTATTAATAATCTTACATATACTTCTTGATTTTAAAAATACTATTGTAAATAAATTTAATCATTAATAATAATTGAATGTCTTTATTACTCAGAAATTCATAAGAAATTTGAATATGGACAATGACAACTGGTCAGCCAAAAGTCTGCCACTCCACAATGGCACGATACCAGGTAGGGCAATTCAGACCTTAAAAAATAATTATATATATAATCGATTTTCATTTTCTTATATATGTAATAAATATATACATACAAACACACGCACACATGTATAATTGTAGTTGCATAATTCACAACTTAAAATCAAAATTAAAAGCTTACCTTTTTGTTATATTTGTATGGAACAAAATTATAAATATATATACTTTATCATTCTTTAACTTTATATTGGTTAAACACATATATAAGTTCTGATAATATTTTAGAAATAAAGTAATATATGTAAGATTATTATTAATAAACTTTAATATTTGTATTAAAAATTATTATTGATTCTCTCTGATGAAACCTGCAGATCTGTCGAAACTGTTAGTGAAATAAAGTAAAAGATTAGTAAAGAACTGGATTCAAGAGCATAGAAATGGATTTTTACAGTTTTTTTTAAGTTTTTAAATTAGAATGAAACAATGCAAAAAAGATTTTAATAAATAAGTTATTAGATTATTATTCCACTTATATACAGCAAATCTTGTGGGGGAGTCAAAAGCATCTGATTAACAAAATTACACCTAAATATATATATATCCTTATTCTCATATTGCCTTCAAATAATGGACTAGTCCAGATTCAATCTTATCTTGATCGGACTGAGCATTCATCACCATTGACCAATGGATATGCAAAGAGATAACATACAACCAATGGCGAGAATGCGTCAATAGGCAATGATGCTCATTGAATCTGATTAATCTCATTATAGATGGAGATCTGGCCATAGTCAATCCATTTAGAAGTAACAACAATTGTCAAAGCTGAAGGGCAATGTATACATTGTCAGCTAAATGGCTGAGCAATGAGGCAAGTTCATATTAGAATTGGAAGCTGCTAGACATAAATCAGACATGAGACAAGCTGTCACAGAACAGCCAGAGATGTCATTGTACCTACTCATGAAGCAAGCTATCGTGGTACAGCCGGAAGTGATAGATAAGCTTCGAATGGTATCTGAAATCGCTAACACGTTTAGTTGCATGACAACTAAACACTATGTCAATACAACAGTATCAGGGGAAGATATAACACATATATTGTAAATATGTATTTTATATTTATTGTAATAAATAAATATTAATCAGGTGTATTTATTATAATCACGCAGTAGTTTGTTTGCGTTTTTTTTTTAAAAAAAGTATTATTATTATTTGTAGTAATAAATAATAACATTAAATAATTACCATCAGTAGTACTGTATATATGTTAAATTCTATGTCTGAAGGCAGATGGGGTAACCAGGTAATAGTGCTGTAACCTATTAATAATATTTTAATCATCATCAGTGATTTTGCCCTTGCTTGCTACCCTGTCAATTTATTTTTGCATCCATTCAGAACTACGTAACACATTCTAATAAGTACCATATCATTAAGACGCATACTACTATTAATTGTAAAATCTTAAACCACAATCAGAAAAGTTGGGTAAATAAAGGGTTAATTAATAAATAAAATTCCAGTTTCAAGTTTAAAAATTGATGTAATTTTTCTGTGGGAAGAGGAAACCTTTCGTTCGTCGCTAATATGTTTCCCCTATCATAACTTATAAATTATTACATAAATATAATTAAAAGCCAGATGATTTTTAAAATAAAGATTTTAGTATTCAGAATCATAAAAATGTTTATAAAAAAAAAGTAAACCATTTTACTTGAATGAACAAAAGTGATGATATTAGAAGTCAATAAAAGGATCGCAGATATTATCTATATTTTCAATTTTATTACACTAGTAAACAAAAAGAACTGCATAATTATTATCAGCGGCAATCAACAGCTCTCCATATGATGTATTTCTGGGTTAGATGCTGGGGTTTGTCTCGGTGGGAGGCCAATCCATCCATCCTCTCACTTTTATAAACAGAAAGAAAAAAAGGGAACATGTGAGATGCATAATAATGTATTTTGATTCTAATTCGCTGCAGATCCACTTTTATAAATAGAGATTTAAAAACCACTAGTTGATATGAAAGTATTAAAAAAGATATTTCGTATGCATTATTTAAATGAGATTTTTTTGTTATATTTGATGCTGTATGTATATATTGCTTAAAATAATGCGGAAGTAGCGAGCTATATGTACACTAACTGTCAGTAAATGTAGAATGAGCCCACCTACACTTTAGCCTTGATCGTATATAAGCATACCATTTACTGACATACTTATAGGCAGAGCGTGATTTATATATACACTAACGTAATTTCAAGACATTTATAAGCTATTCTGAGGTCATTTATAACTAATAAGAAACAAAGGCTGAGTTTCCCATTTAACAACCTCAATATTAAATTAATCTTCAGTTATTAGATATAAATAGAACTTTTTAACAGCACGAAATAATGCAGAAGCATTGAAGATCTCCAGTGAACCATATATACACTAACTGTCAGTAAATATAGAATGAGCCCACCTACACTTTAGCCTTGATCGTATATAAGCATACCATTTACTGACTTATTTACACACAGCGTGATTTATATATATTAACGTAATTTCAAGACAACTATAAGCTTGTCTGAAATCACTAAACGTCATATGATCACCATTCTTTATGCTCACACTAGTAGTTTACTCAGAGGCTAAACTCTCCACACAGTAGCGCCACTCGTGCAAGCCAAAGTAATCAATGGATGCAAGAAGGTTTGTGCATAAAATCTCTATCTAGTGCCTACTCATCCAATATCTCCAGACTAGTTTCTAGCTTGTAGATTTCATCAGTGAGAAGTTTCTAGCTTGTGGCTTTCATCAGTAAGAATTGCCATAGCTTACACTGAGTGGTGCTACTGTATGAAGAGATTAGTCTCTAGTCTGAAATCATTAAAAGTAACCAGATGGAAAGAATGAGCTCATATTTAACAACTTCTTAATATTAAATTAATTTTTAATTAATACATGTAAAGTTTGCTTAATAAATGATAGTGTATATATAAATGTATTACTAAAAAAATAATAGTACATATACAGTTTACTTGACTAGATGGAATCTCCTAAAGCAATTGAAAAGAAGCAAATATAAAAAAAATGACTTATTACATTTAATAAACCTAGTGCTTTATTTCTTAAACCTAGTGTTTTATTTAAGGGGATTATGTCTCATGTTATAAACATACATACCATTTATCTTTACAACAGTTGACTTATGATTGTGAAATGTGGACTTTAAATTTTGTCTGAAAGCGGTGGATTATTTTCATCATGTAAAATTAATTGTTAAATGTCTTTAGAAAAATCTGAACTTTATTCAAGCTTTTCAAATATATTCAGCTGTTAGTAATTAAATGTAAGGTAATATGGAATGCAATATCTCGGATTTGATTCTCGTGTTAGTATTGTCATTGGTCAAGACAGTAACACCTGAAGAAGAGAGGAGAATAATACTACTTAAAGCAATGCATTATATACTAACCTGTGTTTTATAAGTTATAGCTGAATATATTAGAAAAGTTTAAATGAAGTTTGATCTTTTCTAAAGACATTTGACAATTAATCCTAGATTATGGAAAATTTGGACGAAGATAGAATCATCAAATAGCAGAAGAAAAAAAAGGATAATCAGTAATTAAGGAGATTCTGGATTGAATATCAAAAGACTAGAAGTATCATATGAACAAATCATTATTTAAGATAGTTATGATGAAACCAAAAAAAAATATTCCATCATCATAAAGGTAAAATCCGACAATAGATTCCTGCAATGAAGAAATAGTGAACGTTTTGGTTTGCAGTGACCTGTCGGAATTTATTATATATTATTATTTAGTGAATGATTACATATATAGAACACACATATCCAAATGATAATAAAAGTAAAAAGGTAAAATGCTCTTATTTAACTTAAGCCTCTCCATTAAAGAAATAATCATTTCAATTAAATAATTATTAGTCATGCATGATTTAATGTAGTTGTAAAAATGGTGGATTCTAAAGTTCAAAGTCCTTGAATTGTGACTATCATTTCTGGTTATATGATCACCCAAACAATCAAAAGTTCAATTAATTATTATTATCACCAGTATTAAAGTTTATCATTATGATTAGAAGTTAGTAAAGAAGGATATAGAGATTTTTAAAGGCCCAGTAACATGGACATAATGTCGAATTAAATAAGATTAGGGTTATTTGGAAAAAGTTAATAGGGGAGTAATGATCATTTTAAGTTTTTCAATCAATGATCTTTGAAACTGGAGTTAAAAAACAGAAACATTTAAATAAGGAATCATTATTATAATTTAAGAAAGCAAAAATTCTGCTTTCACATAAATATTAGCTACATTCTAATGTATTTTTTCTATAGAAATACTTTGTTAAAATGTCTACATGTGTTTAGATGAAAAAAATTTGGCAGGCTCACAAGATGCATCATGAAAATATAACAGATTTATGATCCTTTCAGGCATTTTCATGGAGAATCCCACTTAATAATCATAAATCAAAATTTTCCAAAAGAATTTAAATTAACATATAAATACATTGCCTCAATTGTTAACAAATCTTCATAATCAAAGCAGAATAGCTCAGGTCATGCTGCAAAGTTCTTTATTAAAAAGTCTCTAATTCCCCACAGAGGGCAGCAGCTGCTATTTTGATTAGGGTGGGGAATGGAAAGGTAAGGTAAAGTGGCTGACAGGTTTCTCTGGGCATAGTTTCTGAGAGATTCCTGACTGTTTAAGGAGAAGTCACAGTGTATTACATCACATCTCATTCTTCTTTTTTAAAGACTAATTGTTTCCTAGAATGTCTGCATGTTTTAAAAAAAATAGTAATAAAAATGTGTCATCCTTAGAGTCTTCATTCACTATTTTTTTATATATCTGGATTTTGACCAATTAAAAAAGAAATTAAATTGAATATAATCTAATAAGCTATTTCCAACTACCATATTTTTTTGTTAGATAATTAAAAGTATTGTCAGTATATGAGAAAGAAATGGAATAAGAGATCTTCACAAAAATTCAGTGCAATATATATATACTACAGTCAGTAGATCTTCACAAAAATTCAGTGCAATATATATATACTACAGTCAGTAAACTAAATATATAAACATTTTATAGAATTAAACTTGATTGGAGTGCTTTTGGTAAAAATAATATTAAAAGTAAATAGGCCTATGTGTTTGAAAAGATTTTTAATAAATGTGTTTTACCAGTTCTTACGTATCGATCTGAGACTTGGACACTTAACAAAAGAGCAATACAGAGCCTTCAGATTATTCAAAGAAGTATGGAATGATGCATGTTAGGAGTAACTAAAAGAGATTGAAAATGCAATACATAGGTAAAAGAACAAAGAGGTGTCACTGACATCATTGAAAGAATTAAAAGACAAGTGGAGTTGGGTTGGGCATGTTGCTAGAAGAGATGATAATAGATGGACAGTTAAAATCTTAAACTAATTTCAAGTGATTGTAAAAGGCATAGAAAGAGACCATATGTGAAATGGATGAATAAAATAAGGAAGTGTGCTGGGGTGATGTGGAGAAGAGAGACTAGAGATCAGAGAAGATGGATTGAACTTAGACCTTCATTCTGAAGTGGATTGATAATGGAAATGATGATAAACATTTTAATTGTTGACAGATGATTCTTTGTTTAGTGGTGGTTTGGCAAAAAAAAAATTATTTAGTAATCGTACTCATCCATTACAGGTTTCAGTTTATTACCATATTAAGTTTAACTAATCTTTTGTATATATTTCATGGTCGGTGTACTTTTCTGCCATATCCTGAAGGGAAAATCTGGATAGAGCTTTTTCATGAAAGTTTGGTCCCATAGAAAACTTAATAGTTATCTAGATATTTTTAGCAGGAGAGTAAAAGTGATCTGAGACAATTTGAATGAGTTGTTCATAGGGAAATGTTCATGGCTTACTTATATATATGGACACATCATTTTTATTATTACAATCCACTGCAGGATCAAGGTCTCTCCAAGTTTAATCCAGTTTCTCTAATCTCTAGCCTTCTTCCCGCAACATATCAGCAAACTTCCTTATTTCATTCATAAAATTAAAAGTGTGTGAAGCTCTTGAACGAGAAGCTATAAAGAGTGAAAAAATATTAAACGTTTAGTGCTTTTGAGGCAGGTTGCCTCATATTCTTAGCAACCCGCCTCGAAAGTGCTAAGCGTTTATTATTTTTGTATTCCTTATAACTTCTCTTTCAAGTGCTTCACACGCTTTTAATTTTATGTATTATGATATTAAGTGAGAAATTTAAAATTCTTAATTATTTCATTCATGTTTTATTAGGCATTTTCTTCCACAACAACTTTGTTTTATCACAATTAAAAACCTGTTTTACCTAATATTTTTTTCTCTTCCATATTTTTTTTAAAAAATTCTAATAAAACCATAGCAACCTCGTTATAGCCTGATGTGGCTTGACTGGTTATTTTAATATTTTTAAGACCAAAACAATTTTAAAATCTCTATAGCCATCCCTTCTTGCAATTATAGCTTGAAATTATGGGTTCCAGATTCTAGGTTAAATTCTTCATAACGACTTAAGGCTTTCTGACACAATATAAGACTCAATTACAACGTTTTTGTGACTTATATCACTTATCCATAGATTTAAGACTTTTTCCATTTTAACCAAAACATCCCTTAATTTAGTTACAATTTTAGCCGTTTCAGGAACACAATCAACAACAGAATGAATCTGCTTCTTTCGTTTTATAATTTTTCTGATTGGTGACTCATTCTGCTCAAACATGTGGGCTGTCACAGAATATGACTTCCTATCTTTCCTTACTAAATCAATAATTTTCATTTTCCCGCATAATGAAAGAGTATTATACTTTTTTTTTTGATATATTGTTCATTGTACTATAAAACGTTCAACTAAAAATGTTATCTGCTAATACGATAAAAAATTTTGAAAAAAAAAAGTCCCAAAGAAAAAATTCTGTACACATACTTACAACTACGATATCGAATAGTGCTTAAAATGTGAAGAAAATGAAATTAAATAAATTTATATTAGATGTTTGAGAACGTTATATTTAACAAAAAAAAAAAAATGGCGGCCGCCATACCACAATTTATAAAATTTACTAAGTTTATTATCACCAATGTTCTTCTTTATTTATTTGTTTACATTTTTTTTTTGTTTATTTATATTTTTTTAGTGTATAAGTGAAGTCGTGTGATTTGATATAATGTATATAGTGTCTTCACTGTATATATAATTAAGCCATTTGCTTATATTATTGCATTATATATAACCTTTTAAATTAAATTGTTTTTTTCCTTAATTTGTGCAGTCAGACTTCTTTGTTTTCTAACATAATATTTTACTGTAGTCTCTTGAAATATGTAGAGTGTTGTGATATTTGTGGACTCATGTGAAATTTCCATCTTCTGTCATCTTTTTCTTTCAAATTCTTTATTCTCCCATTTAGTCCATGTCTTACATTATGATCTAAATTCATATTTTATATTTCTTTTATTAAACTATTGATTTCTTTATTATGTCTTGGTTTTAGTCATTTTCTATCTTAATCATTATATTTTCAAAGTTTACATAGTGTGTTCATTTGACACTTACTATATTCTTATTCAAAATTTGTATTTTGGTCACTATATCATGTGTTTTTGTCTTTATTTTCTTTTAAATGTTTTACATTCAAATATCAGCCTTTCAAGTTAATTGAGCACGTGCCTTTTGAGAGTGTTAAATAAATGAATACTTTCCTCTTCAATCCAAGATATAGTATTTATGCAGGAATAAAAAGGATCCTCTTATTCCTACGACTCAAATTCTTTTATATGAGCAAATCTGAAGTACTGTTGAAGAGAGCGCGAGTAGAATTCTCACTTTAAATTACTATTTACGATGTTTTTTGACTGAATGACGTTGGTGAAATTACTTAGAATTTACTAAATGTCATTCTTACTGCAACTTAATTATGAGTAAATAAGCAATTATTTTATCTAGCGCCATGTAATTTTCTTCTAATCTCATTCACTTCTATTTCTACCTTTAATTCCCTTATCTTTAGCTATTTCCTCTTTTCATTGCTCTTTTTTTTTCTGCATTGATTTCTTTATTATCCTTTTGCTTTGGTCACTTTCTATCTTACCCATGGTATTTCCAAAGTAAACAATGTGTTCATTTTGGACACATATTATATTCTCACCCAACCATTGCATCTTAGTCACTATATCTTATTTTCTTTTAAATGCCTTCTATAGTTTCTTCTATAGGATTAAATGATTTCTATTTCTACCTTTTATGCTTTAATTACTTTTATCTATGTCCTCTTTTAATTCCTCATATTTTATATACTACTTTCTACTCCTTTCTGACATCTTTTCCAAATTTTTAAGTTTCTTTTTAGTTTCTTCATCTCTAGTTTGTCTTTTTTCTTCATTTCTTTGTAATATCTTTTTGCTGTTCTTTCGCACTTTCCTTTTTTTTTTTCATTTTTTAACTTAATTTTTAAAAAAAAACTAAATGTTATTTTTTCATTTGGAACTGCCATTTTGATTTTGCATTTGTGTTTATTTAAGGTCTTTCAAATATAATTCTGAGGTGAAATTTTAACATCTTAAATCTTGAAAATAATTTAAAAATAGTACTGAGTTCATTGCTTCCTACTTCTTCAAAGTCATTCTTTATTTCCAATAATAATTCTTATGTATTTACTAACTTTTCTTGTTATTAGGGGTTTCTAGTTAATTTTTTATTTTTTTACTTAATTTGTCAATTCTCTGTCCTGACATTACATATCTTTAAGTTTAGATCACTATTCTTCTGTAGTAAAGATATATTAGGACCTTGCATTAGTAATCAGTTTGTCATGTAATAAATCTATGAATAGCTAATACTAGTGTTATATAAATTAGCATTAAAACCAATTTGGGGATGGTCTTTAATGCTTGAGGTATAAATTGTCTTTTATTACTTTGCATCACAGGGGTGATCCAACTTGCTGTCCAGGATAACTATCAATGTAGCCCAGTGGAAAAATCATAAATTTATTTAAAACATTATATTTTTTTGTGATTACATGTCGCAATGTGATTAAAATAAATGTACATATGAACTCAAATACAATGTCAAATGTTTCTCTCTTTTACTTTAATAACAAAAAAGTTATGGGTCACTGCATAATTATTATTATTATTATTATTATTATTATTATTATTATTATTATTATTATTATTTAATTCAAATATCAGCCTTTCAAGCTAATTGTGCATACGCTTTTGTGAGTGTTAATAATAATAAATAAATACTTTCTCTCCAATACAAGATATAGCATTTATGCAGGAATAAAATACGCTATATAAAATAAATGCTTATTTAATATTATTTAAGAAATTTTTTGCTTATCTGTTAAGGTGGGAAAAAATATGCATGGACCTTTTATTTTGCTTATCAGCCTTTTGTAAAATAATATAGGCACTATTGCACCTGACCGCAAAGCTACTTTTTACTTAAAAACAAAATAAAATATATTACTCTACAAGCGCTTTCAAGAGACATGCTTTCATCTTCATAGCTCTAAGTGAAGTAATTATATGCAAATTATGCAAAGTTCAAAGGTTAATTGCTCCATTTCTTTGAGATCATGAAGCATGTGTCCTTGCAGTTGATGGCATTGCAATCCATCTCAATGAAGCAGGCCTCCTTAACTTTTCTTTTTACATCGTGCCTTTCTTTGCAGACCAGGTTGACATCTTGAGGTTCACACTGGTGTCCTGTTAGTTTCTGATGAAGCTTTTGGTAATGTTTGTATATTCAATGTGTAACCGAAAATAATTCTCCTTTTCCCAAGGTTGCCCAGAAATGCCAAAAGATTGGACACCCCTGATTAATATGGAGAAAATTCTACTTTTATCAAAACATATTATTATTATTAGTGTTACTGGTTTTATTTTTTACTATGGATCCCACAGTTCATATGTACACTAAGCGAATATTAATTTATGATCGAGCACTCTGCCCTCCTCCATGTATACACTATTATTTTTCAGGATCTGGAAATTTGGATTAAGGATAAATTCTAGTGATCATCAAGACGTGTAAAAATAAATACAGTATAGACAATAAAAATAGCAAGGGTTTATAATAAAAATGACTTTAATATACAAAATGAATAAAAAAATCAAAATTACCCCAAATTCACAACTCAGCCAGACTAGCCAAGAAAATAAACTCTAAAACACTATCAATTGTTTCACTGGGTTATTTTGGTTATTTATTGACTAGTTTAACTTTATGCTTTTAATGTTTAAAAAAATGAATAAAAATATTTAAATCACCCATCCTAAACATTGATGTTTTAGCAACGCCCTCTGTGAATAAATATAAGTACTCAAGAAGATATTCCTTTGAGTTTGGCTGTTTTGATGTTCAGAATTATATGGTATTTACATTAGGTGTTGCTAAAATATATAATGTTTGGATGGATGATTTAAATATTTTCTATTTAATTTTCAACTAGTGATATCACTGGAATATTTTCTTATATAAAAATGAATAAAGTAATATTTAATAATTGTTGGACATTGATTAAATAATATAACAGATTTGAATTTAAAATATTAACATAGCTAAATTAATAATAGAAAATTTTGATATTTAAAATTGACTATTATGGAGAAATGCATGTTAGGAATAACAAGAAGAGATCGAAAATGCAATATATCGGTAAGAGAACGAACAGGTGTTACTGAACTCATTGAAAAAATTAAAAGACGGAAGGGGAGTTGGACTGGACATATTGCTGGAAGATATGATAATAGATGGACAATTGAAATCTTAAACCGGAATCGAAGATATTGTAAAAGACCCAGAAAGAGATCACATGTGAGATGGATGGATGAAATAAAAAAAAATGTGCAGGGGTGATGTGGAAAGGAGAAGCTAAAGATTGGAGAAGATGAATTGAACTTGGAGAGACCTTCATTCTGCAATGATGATGATGATTAATTAAAATAAAATAATTTATAATAAATGATTATGCCATTATGATTATAAATACACCTTATCTTTTTTTATATTCTCAGCAAAACAAATTTTATTAAGTTTATTTGAAAATCTGAAAAATGAAACATACACACTTTGTTAAATGTGATATATTTATAGTCAATATGCATAAAATTACATTTTGATATAAAAAATGTAAAAATAGTCCTCTACTCCCTCACATATTTATAGATTTATCATCTATGACTTAAAAATGTATTTTCCAATATATATACTACCTATATGAGCACTGGAACAAATACACCTTTTGTTCAATTATTTTCTGCTCGCTACCAACTATGTGTCTGCTCCTCTCTCTCAAAATTTACATCTTTACTATCTCTGCTTTTTTATTAATTATTATTGTTGATGTCTAAAATTAAATTGTGTCACAGGTGTTCATACATTTGCTGAACGTATATATTTGTTATCACTTACAGTTTAAAGTATCCAACCAAGCGATAATGGATATGATAGAAGTACTGTTAATCTTTTTTTTTATATAAACCTTAACATAAATAAATATACATATATACATGTGTGTGAATATGTAAAGAAGAGTATTATTTATTTGACGTTCAAAGGCTCAGTAACGTGATATAGGAGTTCGCTCAGAACTATTCCTGTCAAAAAAATAATATCTATTACTAATTTCAATAGCATGTAAATAACTTACTATGGCATTGAATATGTAATGTTCAAGATTATAATACATTTTCATTCCAAGTATGTTACTCAAGAATTATTTTTACAGGAAACCTCATAACCAGACATTTTAAAAAACTTGCAAACAATTTTACTTGAAAATGATTTTCATTTATCAATGCCTGAAATTGTGAATTGATAAATGAAAAGTGAAATTAATATACTATTAATATCATCTATTTCTTTATTAATTTTACAATGCTTTTTTTACAACCTAATATGACAGTTTCGATTGGAGATATAAGTAGAAGTTCTGAAGAAGATTGCTGGGGCAACCGAAACTGTCATATTAGGCTGTAAAAAAAAAGCATTGTAAAAGTAATAAAGAACATAGATGATATTAGTATTTTATGGATTTGGCAATGCAATAGAAAAGATAAAGTTATAAAAGTAAAATTATTTGCAAGTTGATTAAAATATCTTGTTATGACGCTGCCTGCAAAAATAATTCTGAGTAACGGATTTGGAATGAGAATGTTCTGTGATACAAACATAATTTCTATTATTGAGAGAAATTTAAAAAAGGAAAAAGTATTGGTATTTATTTATTTACTTTAGAAAAGATTTTTGTAGTCAGAAATCGAACTACTTAAAAAACAAAAAGGAATTGGTATAAAATTTATGTGCCTAAATGTACAATAAAAAAATTTGACACATATAAGGAATTAGTTAAAATCATATGTTTAAAAAGTATATAAAATATAAGGAATCGCATAATTTTTTCTGTTTGCTTTCAATATTTGCATTAACAGTAGAATTTCACTCTATTATATTTCAGTGCCATCTATTGTAAGCTTGCATAACCAATGATCATTAAAAGTACATACATTTTTTCTCTTAATGTAGATGTTGAAATAAACCAAGACAATTTACATGATGGTTCTTTTAGTGTAGGCTATCCTTCTGCAAGGTCAAAGGTACATATATCTAAAATAGAACTGAAATTATTAAAATGTGGAGTTTTGGCCTGGTTTTAGTTTAGGTTCAAAACCTTAGCATAGAATCATTAATTTGAATAATATAAAAGGAGTAAGAGTGTTACTGGATTTATAGGTATTAAGTCAACTGTTCTTTGTTAATAAAGACTAGTATCCAAAAACTAGGCAGAAGATTTGGATGTAACATTCACCATTCCATGCATCTTGATTACTCGGGCATATAATAAATGGCATTGGATTAAAGAAATGTAGCAAACTATGAGAAGGTTGGTCATCAGATTTTTAATGAAATGGACGGCTGAAGAGTTGTGGGGTGAAGTGTTTTGAAGCCTGTATATTAAAGTATGAAGATTGGCTATCTTAATATAAGCTGAGCTTTGATTGTATACATGTGTAGAGATGATAATCTGGATCAACTGATAAGTGCTGGTTTAGCACGAAAGACGGATATTGAAGATTATTTATCTTTTCAACATGTATGTGATAAAGTGTATCAGCGGTATGAGATAACATGTATGGTTGAGGGTCGTGTGAAAGTCAGTTCAAATCCCCTATATATTGTTCCTTATGTAAAATTAAATTATCTTTTAAAGAGGAAAAAATGAAGTTAATACATTCATTGCATCAGATTTGATTATTTGTTCAGTGAATACGAATTACAGAAATCACAAATTTAAGTCAGAATGTGTTGCACAATATTTGTTAAAAGTCTAGTTATAAATTTATTTAACGCACATTGATTACGTAAGTAATATTTACAAAGCATTGAAGCTTTAAGCATAGGCGCTTGAAAATACGAAGGTAGGGACCTCTACAAGTCTCCCCTCTTTTCTTCCAAAGAGTAAACTTGTGGTTAAGACTTGTAGAGGTCCCTACTTTCGTATTTTCAAGCGCACATGCTTAAAGCTTTAATGTTTTGTAAATATTAAAAGTCTAGTTGTAAAGATAAATAATTAAATAAATGTTTACCTATTTATGATTAAAAACGAGAATGTGCATATTGTATGTGTGTTAAGTTTTTCAAGTTGCTTAAAAATATTGATGGGAAGGAATTTTTCTATATCTAGCCATCTTCTTACATATATTCAGATAAGTAGAAAAGTAAAACATTTAAAAAGTCTTTCTTGGGTTTAATCGCCTTTTTGTAACATCACAATTTCAAATAATATTTCTATTGTCTTTTGTCTGCAACGCACCATGAGAAAACTTTGAAACAACTTGAGAAACTTTGAAATAAAAATAAATTACGATAAGTCGTCAAATAATACGTATATTAAAGTAATGGCAGAAATAATAATGCGACAACATTTGTAGAGAAAAAAGAAAAATATGTTTTTTTTAAAACAACTGGGAAAATAGTAGCTTGTTTATATAAACCTTAAATCGATTAGGCAATAGATTAATTATTGTATTTCAGACAAAAATTACTAGATGTCGCGACGATACAGTAGAACTCGATAAATGTACTAAGTGGCTACATTGTTAATTATAATGTTAAATGATTAAATCTGATAAATAAAAGATGAAGAAAAGCCAGCAAACAGTTTATAATTGTTGAAAGTGAATTAGAAATTAAATATCAGTACTTTACAAAAGATTATTTTTAAATGTTAATGAAGGGTAGATTACATGTCGGGTATTTTTGGATAAATTTTACAAACACGTTTTAATCAATATATATATATTGAGTGACATTTTCTTTTCTTTTTTATAATATAGAATTTTACTAAATTGTTGGTGAAACTACCTAATTATTCTCTTGCTTTACGTTTGCATTCAAAATATTTAAAGCAGGAATATGGTGGTACCTTGCCCTCACCTATTTTTAATAATTTCTGCTTAGCCAATTTACCAAGAATACTGAAATCCCAAACGAATAGTCAATAATGATCATACTGTAACTATTAGTACACTCTAGAAGCATTTTCTCAACATTGTGATAGATAAATAATTTAACCCTAATTAATGATATCTATTTCTATAATCTAGTTTTAATTGTTAAATGATTTTAGAAAATTTCAAACTTTATTTAAACTTCTCAAAACATACAACTGTTACTATAACACATAGGTTAGTATACAACATAGTGTTCCAAGGGGTATTACTTTATCGTTTTTTCCAGTTGATGCAGGCCTGAACGGGGAAAGGAAATAGATGGTCAGTAACCCTTGTATTGTTATTAACAGTTGAACGTATTTGTAGAGATTAAATAAATTTTGAATTTTCCTGAAAACTTTTAATAACTACAATTAGATGATGGAAACAGTCCAACATATAATTTCAAGTAAAATATAATCATTAGAAGCTTTAAAACAGAGGCAAAACTCTCCCTAAAAATGCACCACTCAATGCAAGCCAGAGTAATCATAAAAGGTTTGTGCATAAAATCCGTTCTTAGTGTCTTCTCATCTAATATCCCCAGACTAGTTTCTAGCTTGTGGCTTTCATCAGAGCACTGCATCCAGATCTTAGGGTCCAATGCAATCCTCCATCAGCGATTTTTTATCTTATTAGCGAACCATAAAGTTTTGAGTCCAAAATGAAAGCACGATAATGTTTTCAATTCAAGCTCATTAGCTTGTATAGTCATATAGATCTGAACTCAGTTCAGCATCGTACTTTTTGTGTCTTTGGTTCTTTAATAACCGGTCACCATAATCCTATTGGGCAGAATTGGTATTAAAACACTAAACATCACATGAACACCTTTCTTTATACTTACACAAGCTGGTTAAACAGAGGTAAAATTTTCCATACAGTAGCACCACTCAGTGTAAGCCAGAGTAATCATGGTAGATTTATGCATAAAATCCCTATCAAGTGCCTACTCATCCAATATCCTGAGACTAGCTTTTAGCTTGCAGCTTCCATCAGTAAGAAGTATTGAATCTGAGAGTACTTTACTTAGATTTTAGGATCTAATGCAACACTCCAGAAGCTATCTTTTACCTTTTTAGTTCACTATAAAACTTTGAGTCCAAAATGCAAATACAATAATGTTTTCAATTCAAGCTCATTTGCTTGTATAATCGTATAGATCTGAACTCTATATATTTTGGTAACTTTGGTTTTTTAATAACCAGTCACCATAATCCTATTGGGCAAGATTGGCATTAAACCACTAAACATCACATGATCACCATTCTTTATGCTTACACAAGCTGTTAACACAGGGACAAAACTCTCCATCAATGACTCTGGTTTGTACTGAGTGGTGCTTCTGTATGGAGAGTTTTGTCTTTGCATTAACAGTTTGGGTAAGTATAAAGAGTGGTGAGTATATGATGTTTAGTGATTTAATAAAAGCATTAAGTAATATTTACTAAGCCTGTAACTTCAACAATGTGCAAGGTCTTAACCACAAGCTTACACTTTGGAAGAAAAGAGGGGAACCCCTTCTTTAACCACAAGCTTACGCTTTGGAAGAAAAGAGGGGAACCCCTTCTTTATTTCAACCTACTTTCTACTTAAATAGGTGAAGCTGAAACAGTTAGAGCTGAAAGCGTGAAGCGATTCAATACTTCACTGATTAAGTCCACATTTCTTATTACACATTAATACTCGTGAAATCTTTCAATTTATAACAAGTCAATGGAAAGATCTTATAGTTAGAAATCTATTATGATAATTTAAAGTTGTAATTATAAATTTATTTAAATGCACATTAATTATGTAAGTAATATTTACTAAGGCTGTAACCTGAAGAATGTGCAAGTAAAAATGCGATAGTAGGGACCTCTACAGGTCTTAACTACAAGCTTACATTTTTATCATTCTTTAAATGTTGCTTGCAGATGTAATTTTGTGAATAAATCTAATACTTTTAAAGATTGTCAGAATTTTAAATAGGGTTGATGAAAGATTAATTTCTCTTAACGCCAATTTCTTTACTTTGTTATTTTGCCCCACGGTTTCAAAAAAAATTTTCTGGATTTGTTGTGTTTTGTTTGCTGACACATTTCTGTTGGAAATAATCCAGCATAAAATTATGCATCTGGTACCTGAACTAAGTTAGAAGACTTTTCAAACATGGATATTGGGAACTGAGAAAAGCATCTATATTATGATTTAATAGTTGCTTTTGCATTTGCTTCACTTGATCAAATTTACTGTTTTAAATCAGATTTGGCAACTGAATTGTTCCTGCATTTCTTATGCTAAACCAAAGACACCAAAATGTATAGGTACTGAACTGGGTTCAGATCTATATGACTATACAGGTGAATGATCTTGGATTAAAAACATTGCTGTAGGCTCACACCTTTATGGTTAACTAAATAGGTAAAAGGTGGCTGGTAGAGGGTTACTTTAGGTCCTAAGATCAAGGTGCAATGCTCTCAAATTCAAGGCTCCTCACTGATGAAAGCCACAAGCTAGAAACTAGTCTGGGGATGTTAGATGAGTAGGCATTAGATAGAGATTTTATGCACAAACTTACTTGCATCCATTGATTAATAAGACTGACACTGGGTGGCACTACTGCATGTAGAGTTGCAAATGTTTAAACATCTGAATTATTGTTAGAGTGAAATTTTTTTAAATGGTTTCAATCTAATTGATTTACAATTTTCTATTATCTTAGTAATAAATCTGTTAAGTATCCAAATAAATTTAGACATGAAAGCATAAGTTTACTCTTGCTTTCATTTTTGTTTTTAACTAAACTATTAATAAAAATGTTCATACTCATTCATGCATTTCTCAGCATGTTTCCTCAATACAATTTGCATGACAGCATACTAAAAACTATTTGCTTCACGGCTTCATAAGTTATTTGTAAAAAGTGTATCTTTTTGTTTGTTAGAACTATTCAGAAATTACCTCTTTATACTTCATATTATACCTATTAAATTTCATTCCTCACTTATTATCATTCGTCCTCAGTACTACATGGTTATCAGTTTTATTCCTTTTAATTCTTAAACTTAGGGAAGTTACACTAGTATAGTTGTCGAGGCTGGTGATTTGCTTTCATCAAAATAAATGAAGGTTTGAATTGTTCATTTCATAATCGTGGTCGTAGCTTCTGCCGAAGTATCATGTCTGTAATTACCAAAAGACCACATCATATTACAGTCATACTTTTACAGTCAATGATTTATTCTTATCTGATCAGTTATGCTAAGATCTTTATCTTTTAATCAAAAATAGATGGCACCCATCTACTGACTTCTATTAGTTAACTAAGAGACTGAAATGAAGATGATCAGGACATATTGTTAAAAGAAATGATAAAAGTTGGATACAAAGCTTTGAACGAGATTCCAAAAGGTTGTAAAAAACTTACAAAGAGACAATTATGAGCAATCGATGGATAAAACAAGGTTTGGTGGTTTATCCTCAGTAGATCAATAATGGCTAAAATATTACACAATGATAATAGATAGGTAGATGTGTCGGCAGTGAGATGTCTGAAAAAATTGTTTCCTGACAAATGATGTGTCAGGTAAATGCATTATCTAGTGCCATGACTTCTTCATACAATAGTAATCAATATTCCAAATACATCCTACTTCAAATTCAGCACTGTATAAATATTAAGCATTAGTATATTATTATATAAATGCATTTTTATAAAATTATTTTACAATTATATATTTTACAATCGCTTTTTTCAGTATATGTTGATCCTATCATTATTACTACTCTAGTTTATTATAATATGAATTAAATATGTAATTATATGCTGTACAGTTTTGTGAACTAATGTAAATGCTTTTTGCATGATGGAAAAAATGTCAAAATACTTCGTAATTAAACCCATAAATGCATTTAAAAAAAGATGTTTTTCGTCAAAAATGTATTTAAGAATTTAATAAATATTTTGATATTTTAAACCATTAAACATCACATGATCACCATTTCTTATGCTTGCTCATAACTGTTATTAAAACAGGCAAGCATAAGAAATGATGATCATGTGATGTTTAGTGGTTCAATGCCAATCCTGCCTAATAGGATAATGGTGGCTATGGTTATTAAAAACCAAAGACAACAAAATGTAGGGATACTGAAATGAGTTCAGACCTATATGACTATATAAGCTAATGAGCTTGGATTGAAAATATTATTGTGTTTTCAATTTTATTCTCATAGTTTTGTAGTTAAGTGGAGATAAAAGGTGGCTGTTGGAGGGTTGCATTAGATCCTAAGAACTAGGTGCAAAGCCACAAGCTAGAAACTACTCTGGGTATTAGATGAGTAGGCACTAGATAGGGATTTTATGCACAAGCCTTCTGGCATCCATTGATTACTCTGGCTTGCACTGAGTGGCACTACTGTGTGGAGAGTTTTGCCTGTTTATTTTGATATTTTCACAGCATGTTTGCAAAAATCTAAAAAAAAAAAAAACCTTTATACTAACACATGCATTTTATGTTGGATTATAAATAATTTCATACATATTTTACCAAAAACATGTGATAATTCATACAATATGTAATTTTTATGGTGATTTTAGTGAAATATATATATATATTTAAAAAAAAAACCACAATTATTATACAAAATAGTTATTTATTTTTATTGAAATAATCACTTCTAGTAGATACATTTTTAAATAGTAGTATGTTAAATGTAAGTCATAATAAGGACAATATATACATATTTGCAATCATTTTTTATATATATGCTTTTTTTTTCATATGTCATAGCATCGGCCAGGAGGCGAACCCACAACCAACTACTTGCTTGCAAGGCAGCTGTAATAAATTCAGTGCCAACTTATTTTAGGCTTTATTATTATTATTAATACTGTTATTAAATAAATATTTGAAAGCAAATTACATCTATACCTCGCTTAGCGCTTGTCCTTTATGTAAGAACTCATAGCAGCAATCATTATCCATTATTTTGAATTATAATTGATTATCCACTATAATGATCATAAAAAAAATATTGTTTTCCCATGCGTCACAGCATCGGCCAGGAAGCGAACCCGCCAACCCAGGACAACTGCTTGTAAGGCAGCCGCACCGACCTCTTGATCACCAACACTTGACTAAAAAAATTTTTTTAGTGGCCATTTGGTAGCTTTTTTGTAAGACTATGGTATCATAGGATAGCTATTAACATTATAAGTATAACAAAAGCAAAATTGCAACTTTTACACTGCAACTGTATAGTATAGAATTTATTCGTAATACACAATGCAATATTAGTGCTGATTATAAATTTAAAATATAATTAATGCATGTATAGCACAAAATTTTATTTAATTTTCATCTAGCGTCTTCACAAGGTAATCTGTTCTTCAATAATAATGATTTTCAATGTTAATGATTGCAAAACCCAAAAAGAAAGTGTTTTATTCAGTATAATAAATATTCAAAATTATATTTTAATGATATACAACAACCAAATACATTAATACCTTATTAAATTTTAACATGTGTACATTAGTTTAAAAACTATACATTGTATTTATTCATTTCTATGGTTTAAGATTTTTACTAGCAGTACTTTGTTTGTGACAAAAATAATGCATCATATTGTAATTTAGTTATCGTAATTGTTATTTTGAAAAAAAAAAAGACTTCATAATAATGAACTTTGTAGGATCAAAAATTACTAAATATAAATTAAAAATAACACAATCTATTTGCCTGATTTTAAAATATATAAAAATGTAGAAATGAAAAAAAATGAAAATTTTATTCAGCATAAAACTGTTAATGTATATTGCTTACAATAACTGCCTTCATATACACTTTAATGCAATTTTTTTTAATAATTCCTTTATTTTCCTGACAGTTTCAACTGTTCTGCAGTTTTCATCAGAATGATTTTACTCTCCTCTGGTTAAAATCGCTCTGATGAAGACTGCAGGACAGTTGAAACTGTCAGGAAAATAAAGGAATAATTAAAAAAATTTTGCTTTAAAGTGTATATGAAGGGAGTTATTATAAGCAATATATATGAATATATAAAGAAATGCAAATAAAGTAAAAGGAGAAAAATAAGAACTGTTAATGTAAATGTATTTTCGGTTTTAAAAAAACATGCAAATTGCATATGAATAAACTGAAAAAGATTCATACCTTTAATATTTATTTAAATAGTTCATCTGCACCAATCAAAAAATATTTAAGTCATTTCAAAGAACATGTCTCCCACACTTAATAAAATGTGCCATCTCATGGTAAAAAAAATGCCACAGCTAACATATTTGTATATAAAATCTTTACATCACATGATCATTCTTATGTTTACACAGATGTTTGCACAGAGGCTAAATTCTTTATGCAGTAGTGCCACTAAGTGCAAGTCACAGGAATCAGTGGATGCATCCATTGGTTATTCTGACTTTCACTGAGTGGCGCTACTGTATGGAGAGTTTAGCCTCTGTGTAAAATAATCTTTATCTAGATATGTATAGAATATATTGTAAAAAAATATTACAATATGCCAACACAGAATGCATTAGATACTTTTTTTTTAATACATCAGAAATTTTTTTATTTAAGTTAATTGCGATTAGGTTTTGGCAGTGTACAGTATGATAATTTTGCTACTCTTACGTTA
Source organism: Epiperipatus broadwayi (assembly GCA_028023455.1). Classification (NCBI taxonomy): domain Eukaryota; kingdom Metazoa; phylum Onychophora; class Udeonychophora; order Euonychophora; family Peripatidae; genus Epiperipatus; species Epiperipatus broadwayi. The sequence continues at coordinate 33,920,801 of JAQFVV010006198.1, forward strand.
ATGATAAATAACACGTCTTTATGATCAATTAAATAAATTATTATTAACATTTGTAATTCTAAATAATTTCATATAAGTAACATAATATAGTAGTACAAATTTGTAAAAAAATAAAACTCCAGTATGAATTTTTTTTTCAGATCAACGAGAAACAATTGTGCGGAAGAATACAAAAATTGTTAACTGGTAATTTACGTTCACTTTCTCATCCATTTTGCTGCAGTTTTGGACAGCTAAAAGACATTTTTTTCTAGTGATTCGGTTTAAAAGTTTATATCTACGTATCTTTTCAACGATAAACATGACTGCAGCTAATAATTTCATCAAAATGGATATCTTAAGTCGACTGGAAAGAGAAAGAATTCATGATATCTGTTCTTCTATGGGTTTTGCTATGTTCAGACTCTAATTACATACAGCAACTTATTCTGTTTTTGCGAACATGTACTAGCATATATAGTTTTAAAGAAAAGACCTCTCAGAGTGACAGTCAGGTTAAACTATTTAATAACAATTTGGAAAAGGTTACAGAGTATAATTAGTTACAACGAATTATGGTAATCAAAAAAGTATACAAAATTTTACATAAGTAATTTTACCGTACTTTTATCTGTGTCCTTAGGCTTACTAATAAATAATAATATAGACCGAGTTGGCCTTTAAAGTTGCCTAGATCCCTCCTTTGTACCTTCAGCGGACATTCACTGGGTAAGAAAAGCCAGTCCAGGTCCTTCTTCTGATTTAGAGTGTCCGATCTTCAGCACCAGATATCTTTTATAGTTAGTTCCCCTTCCAGACTGTGAGCATAGGATTCTGTGGACATTCTCCCATTGGTCATTTATATCCATAACTATTCCTATTGGTTTGCAGTGCTACATGCTCAATCCGGTTTAAAATTCATGCTCGATCTGAGCAAGTCTATACAACTTGTGTGCATGTGATTTGATTAGCGCAGCACACAGCACTATCCCCCACTACTCCTGAGAAAAGCCTGCTTCTCTGGAGTCACACATATTCTTTTAATAGTCTATTTCTTCATTCAATAGTAAGTATCAAATTCGTTTTTTGGCTTTCAGTATCACTTAGTAAACTACTATTATTGCTTATTTTACAAATGTTCTTTAATAAATAACACAATTCCCATGCGGCCAAAATCCCGTTATTTAATTATACCGAGTTGCATCAGACAAAACGGATCCGTAAAAATAAAATTTATGTATATAGTCAAAATTTGCATGCGTAGTTCATTTAAAATTTAAAACAAATAAAACAAACAAATGCTTACACTAGAGTTAATTTTAAGCATGCCATTCTACTGCTGGTTTGTTACCATTTATTAACTAGTGACATATATAGTCTTGTAAATAGGCAGGTGGGTGACGTTTACGACGGAGTCTGTTTTCTTCATGATCGCCAGTCGCATTCAATCCAGGATGCTGTATCATGGTTTCCTCTGGAACTCCCGCTGTTTCATCACCTAACTCTATGAGGTCTTCTGCACCGTGTTTATTAATGACATTTTGATTTTCGAGTGGATCTTCATCTAGAGTTTCTATATTGTAGTCGAAATTCACTTCTGTCCAGTTTTTCCGGACATGATTTATGTGTCGATGGTAGCTTGCTCCCGAGTTGGTTTTTATTTCAATGATTTGGTCTGAAATAATCCTGGTTATTACACCTTCTGTCCACATCTTGCGTAGTGTATCGCACATCCATACATTATCTCCGGCAGCATAAGTATTTTTCATAATTGGTGGCGATTTTCCATGATCAGGCATCAGAATGGTCAGCTTGTTACGCAGTTTTCTGCCCATCAATATTTCAGCTGGTGATTTCCCAGTAGATGTGGTGGGCATAATGTGTTGGTGCAGTATTGCAATGTTTAGCGCCTCGGATAGGTTGGTTTTATTTAATCTATTTAATACTAGTTTCAAATGTTGTACCGCCTTTTCCGCGATTCCATTGGATTCCGGGTGATACGGAGGAGAACGGATGTGATTTATTCCCCACTCTTCCACAAATGATTTGAATTCGTCGGAAGTAAAAGCAGTCCCATTGTCGGAAACCAAGACTTCTGGTGATCCCTGGTGTGCGAATATTTCGCTTAAAATACGAATTGTTTCTGCAGAACTAGTATTTTTGGCAATCTTGTATTCTGCCCATTTTGAGCCAGCATCTATCAACACTAAAATCATTTTGCCATTTATTGGTCCAGCATGGTCTATGTGGACCCGGCTCCAAGGTTTATCCGTTTTGGGCCACGGTGTAAATTTCTTTGGAGGTATGTTTACGGTTGATTGGCAGGATTTACATTTTTTAATGAACATTTCTATGTCCATACCCATGCCCAGCCAATACACATAACTGCGGGCTAGAGCTTTTGCGCGAACGACCCCTGGATGCCCTTGATGCAACATTTCTAATATCTTAGAACGACCGCCGGGTGGAACCAATACTTTATCTGCAATTACTATGCATCCCTTTAATGTCGACAGCTGCTGACGCATATTCCATAATGACCTATGTAAATAATGTGGTCGTTTGTTAGGCCATCCTTTCGTAATCCAGTTTACCAGTGCCTGGTATCCAGCTGTTTCTTGAGTCCATCTGGCTATAGTGTTGCTATTTATAATTTCCAGCTTCCAATGGTCCAAGTAATTTACGTCTACTTCGGTGTCCGTTTCCTCTGTTACATCTGGTATGCGTGAAAGCGCGTCCGCATGTTGAATTTGACTACCTTTCTGATGTACGAGTTCGTAATCGTATGCAGACAGTAAATTATACCAGCGAATCATTCGCGAGCTCAAATGGTCAGGGGCGGCTTTTTTATTGGCGAATATCCCCAACAATGGACGGTGGTCTGTTATTATTTTAACTGATCAGCCGTAAATGTATTGGTGGAATTTCCGAACTGCTGTTACAATGGCCAATGCCTCCTTGTCCAATTGGCTGTAATTTTTTTCAGCTTTTGACAACGTTCTAGACATGTATGCTATTGGGCATTCGCTATTCTGTGACAGATGACTGAGTACCGCCCCAATTCCGTATTCGGATGCGTCCGTTGTTAATGTGATGTCGAGGCTACTGTTATAATGTACTAACAAGTGGTTTGACGTTAGCAGTGCTTTCGTTTTCTGAAAAGCGCTCTCTTGCGGGTTCTTCCAACACCATCGTTGATTTTTGCAAAGTAACTCGTACAAAGGTGTGGCTACATGTGCTTTTCCCTTCAGAAAATTTTCGAAAAAATTAACCAATCCTAAGAAAGCCTGCAGTTCTTTGACGTTTTTGGGCTTTGGTGCATTTATGATAGCTTTAATTTTATCCGGATGGGGTCTAACGCCAGTGCTTGATATGATGTGGCCTAAAAACTTTATTTCTTTAGCACACCAAATACATTTTTGCATGTTTAGCTTTGCACCAAAATTCTCTAGCCATTCGCAAACTTCGTCTAATCTAATTTGTAATTCTGCTTCGGATTCCGCTGTTACCAGAATGTCGTCAAAATATGGCGTTGTTCCTTTCAGTCCCTCCAACAGCGTGTCTATTTTAGCTTGAAAAGCGTTCAGGGCGATTTTTACGCCGAAAGGTAAGCGATTATAATTATACAATCCCTTGTGTGTTGTTATGGTAAGGAGCGCCGCTGTTTCCTTTGTCACTGGAATCTGATGAAAAGCGGCATTTAAATCTAACTTTGCGAAAAAATTTGCGCCTTCCAATCCAGCTAATATCTCTCTAACAATTGGAACAGGATATGGGCTTTTGGCAATACTTTTGTTTACAGTTAGTCTGTAGTCCCCGCATATTCGGACTTGTCCGTTTTGTTTTGCAACGATCACTATAGGAGTAGCCCATTCTGAGTCTTCGACTGGAGTCAACACACCTTTCTTTATCATGTCCTCTAAAGCTTCTTCAACTCGTGATTTCATAGCAAAAGGTATTTTCCTAGGCTTGCAGTGAACTGCTTTTGCGCCTTTGCAAAGCTCAATTTCCACGGCTGTCGTAGTGATTCATCCCTGTTCTTCGGTAAACAGTTTAGGGAATTTAAGTTTTATTTCCCTTTCGATGTTAATTTTGTTTACCATACAGATCTTAATGCCTAACGGGGTAAACCATTCCCTACCTAATAAGGGTGCTATATTGCCCTTGACAATATATAGGTTTAGTTTTTTCCGGCGATTGTTTATGGCTACCATAACCTCTACTACTCCGACTATTTGAATAGGATTCCCATTTGCATCATTTGCCTTGAGTTCTGTTTTAGCTACTCTTGGCTGGTTTTTAACGTTTTTATTTATCTCGGACCAATCCCTTTGCGATATGATGGACACCCCAGCTCCGCTGTCTATCTCCATTTCTATAGCTTTGTTACATATCTCTACTGCTAACATTATTTGTTGACAGCTTTTGGTCTCTGCCTTATTTATTTCGGTATAACGTTCCGATTTGGCATATCTGTTTACTGGGGATTTGTCATTCGCTCTAGTTCTATTTTTAGTACGGCAAACTTTCGCCAGGTGTCCAACTCTCCTGCATTTATTACATTTTGCATTTTTCCAGCTGCATTCACGTGCAATGTGTCCAATTTTGCCGCAGCGATAACATTCAGTTTTCGAGTTTGGTAGCTCTTCTGTTTTGCTTATTGAAGTTTGTTTCATAGCATCCAGGTTAGCTTGTTGGAATTCTTTGGAGCTGCTTATAACTAGTTCGTGGGACATCCCTCTTTTGATAGCCTCGGAATACGTCAGATCTGGGATGGCCAATAGTTGTTGACGTAATTTGTCATCGCTCATCCCCCATAAAAACTGATCTAATAGTGCTTCTTCTAGGTCTACATAAGCACACTTTCGTGCCAAATCTCTTAAGGTGGTATCAAAATCTCTACACTTTTCTCCCTTTATTTGGCGTCTGTTGCGCAAGTGTAGGCGAGCAATGTGTTTTGACGGTTCTGGGCTAAAATGGTTATTCAGCTGCCCAACTAGATCGGAGTACAATAGTTTTTCCGGTTCTTCGGGTCCGCATAATTGGTTTGCAACTTCAATTACACCTGGTCCACCGAAAAGTAATAGTGTGGCTACTTTAGTTACGTCATCTTTGATTTTGTTAACAATGAAATAATATTCAATACATTTTGTATATTGGGGCCACTCGGAAGGACTATTAACATCGAATTCACAAATACCTGGCTGAGTTGTAGCCATCTTCCTTGGTAACTAACTATTGACACCTTTTCTCTTTTTAGTTTAACCACTTTGTCCTCTTTCAACTATCAACTGCGCCAATTGTATGCTATGTTCGGACTCTAATTACATACAGCAACTTATTCTGTTTTTGCGAACATGTACTAGCATATATAGTTTTAAAGAAAATAACTCTCAGAGTGACAGTCAGGTTAAACTATTTAATAACAATTTGGAAAAGGTTACAGAGTATAATTAGTTACAACGAATTATGGTAATCAAAAAAGTATACAAAATTTTACATAAGTAATTTTACCGTACTTTTATCTGTGTCCTTAGGCTTACTAATAAATAATAATATAGACCGAGTTGGCCTTTAAAGTCACCTAGATCCCTCCTTTGTATCTTCAGCGGGGATTCACTGGGTAAGAAAAGCCAGTCCAGGTCCTTCTTCTGATTTAGAGTGTCCGATCTTCAGCACCAGATATCTTTTATAGTTAGTTCCCCTTCCAGACTGTGAGCATAGGATTCTGTGGACATTCTCCCCCATTGGTCATTTATATCCATAACTATTCCTATTGGTTTGCAGTGCTACATGCTCAATCCGGTTTAAAATTCATGCTCGATCTGAGCAAGTCTATACAACTTGTGTCACGTGATTTGATTAGCGCAGCACACAGCAGGTTTATCCACATTTACCGTCGCCATTATTTTTAAAATCAAAGGCAAAATAGAACAAAGTGCTCAAACCATCGTAAATAAAGCCAAACTTTTTAAAATCATGACATCCATATAAGAAGCATGTCAAATTCTAAACTTTTTCTGTAGATCCTCAGCCATCATCTAGTGCACCCCCCCCCCAAAAAAAAAGAATATCATCAAAGGGTTTATAACGCAACAAAGGACATTAACACAAACAATTCATGTTCCAAAAAAATTAAATAATTATTATCGATGAATGGATTACCAGAAAGAACAATTTTAAGATGTGTTTTACATAGATTTCAGTTGCGTTAATATACATATTTATTTTAAGTGCATACTTGCATAATACGCATAACACAGTTTACACAAAATATAATGTGCATTAAGAGCGTTTTTTAAATTACTATATATACTAGCTCAAGTTGTTCACAGCTTGCAATATATAAGGGATTTGAACATAGACTTTCAAGCACCTTTCAACCATATGCACTATCTCATACACTAATACACATGACCAGCCACATGTAGAAAAGACAAATAATCACCAATATATATATTTTATGCTGAACCAGCACTCATCAGCTGGTCAAAATTATCACTCTCTCACACTTATATGTAATCAGTGCTCAGTTTATAGTAAGATGACAAATTTTCATACTTTATTGGACAGACTTCAATCTACTCCATTTTTCAGATTTTGAATAGTATGGATGGCTGAAGAGTTGGAGTAGATTGAAGCCTGAGCATTGATTATATATATATGTGTGTGTGGGAGATAATAATCTGTACCAACTGAGCACAAAATAGGTATATTGGTGATTATTTATCTTTTCTACATGTGTGTGGTCATGTGTATCAGTTGTATGAGATAGTGTGGATAGTTGAAGGGAGATTGAAAGTCTGTATTCAAATCCTTATATTTATAATTAAGCTCCAGGTATATGAAAACGCCAGTATTTCAAACATCACAGCTTGGAATGTAATTTTTAGTTGGAGTAACTAGCCAAATTTTCACCTGTAGGAAACTTATAATTACTTGTTTTTTATGCATTACTCTTGCGGAGTTTGGGGGGGAGGGTCAATCGCCCTTGCTAAGTGAGATAAAGATGTACATCAAAAATAATAGATCTAATAAATTAATTATTAAATATATATTACCAGACATATGTGCGTGTGTGTTCAAGATCCCTTACACTTTATATATTTTTGTAAACTATAATTTAAATAATGTTAAACATTTATATATATTTTTTTACCATCTATAAAAATATTTTTCTGACTTTTATAAATTGTCAAATGATTTATTTGTATTATAGAGTATTTATCAGATTTTTTTTGTTGTTGTTATTGTAATTGATTAATAAATGTATTAATTATTATTCTAAATACAGAGGATTTGAACTAAGACTTTCAAGCCCCTTCACTATCCACTCTATCTCATACTACTGATACACATGACCACACACATGCAGAAAAGATAAAATAATCACCAATATTAGTATTTCGTGCTAAACCAGCACTCATCAGCATGGGATTTGGGGATTCTATCATCAGATTTTCAATGGAATGGATGGCTGAGGAGTTGGAAGTTGGAGTAGGTTGAAGTCTGTCCATTAAAGTGTAAGGATTTTCTATCTTGATATAAACTGAGCACTGATTATATATATATGGGAAATGGTAATTTGGACCAATTGATGAGTGCTGGTTTAGCACAAAATACATATATTGATGATTATTTTACCTTTTCTGCATGTGTGTTGTGTATCAGTAGTATGAGATAGTGTGGATAGTAAAGGGGCTTGAAAGTCTGAGTTCAAATTTCCTATATTTACAATCAGGATCCAGGTTTAAGAGTACCTGGTATTTCAAATCTTAATTATTATTCTAAAATTATTCCAGTAAAAAATATTTAATGTTATACTGCGCACTTCAGCATAATTGGTAGAACATCCAATTAGGGATCGATTCTGGTGCTCGCTAATCTGGTGCTTGACCTTCTTTTGAAGTCCTGAGCAATCAAGCCATATGCGATTTTTTTTATCCCTGTGCAGTTGGTAGAGCATCCAACTTATGATCAAAAGGTCCCAGGATCGATTCTGGCACTTGAATTTCTTATGCCCTCCTGAGAAATAAAGACCAAAGCCCTTTTATTTAATATTAAAATAGTTTAAGTATTATTTCTTTAATTTCATTCCTTTATTTCATTTTGTTGAGTGCACTTTGATGGCCAAAAGTGCACCGGGCAACATAAAATAAAAAAAATAAAAAACTTCACTTCATAAAGCATAGGCACTATGTACACAAAGAATCGCATATACAATGAAGAAAAAATTTAATATTAGATTAAGTATTTATTTTCTTCTCTTTTCACATATAGTTAACAGGATCCTTGCTTTTTTATGCTAGTTGTGGACTAACGGTGTGTGGGATATTGGGTCAGCTGTATAATTCTTTTTAGAATCATATGACTATGCATTAAGAGTCATTTTAAAGTCCATACAGGCTTATTATATACCTATATCAATATATGTAATATATCGGATATATAAGCACAGACTTTCATACGACCCACCACTCTCCACTCTATCTCATAACACTGATAAACTTGAACACGTATATGTTGAAAAGATAAATAATCAATGTATGTATTTCATGCTAAACCAGCAATCATCAATTGGTCCAGATTATCATCTCTACACATATATGCAATAAATGCTCAGACATATATTAAGATAGCCAATCTTCATACTTTACAGTTTTGTATGTTTTATAATTAAAAACAATTAGTTCATTAGTGACGACTATATTCATATCCGATGGCCCCAAGTATCGATGTTAATCAGCATTAATACAATGACCCAGCACTTTGAGATGTCTGCAACATACTATTGATAACTGTTCTTTTATAATATTATATCACATGATTGTTATGGGCTTGATAATGATTAGCCTACAATTTTTTACTATACCTCTTGAAATGAGTCCAACAATGTTTGTGGAAGATTGATTGCTGTAGCTATTACATTATATTCAATTTTGGCTACTTCTGGCTTATTTCTCTGCTCTTACTCTGCAAAAACAGTGATGCTTATTAGCATTTTCTCTCTCTCCTGAAACTCCATTTTTTCTTACCATTACAATATACATGATAGCATGTTCCAATGAAAAGGTCACTGTTTCTTCATGGCCACCTATATTTCCACTTCTGAATTTAGGCATATATTATGTAGCAACAATTTAGATATTCACAAAAATTTTAAGAGTAGAATGTTTGGATCATGAGTTATGGTATGAAATGTGACAGTAATGATGATAGAACATACTAACATTAAATTATAATTGTTCAAACTACTTAAAGGAGAAGCAGATTATAAAGACTACCAGGTAATTAAAACTATTCAAGTCTGTTAATCTTTGAGGATTACCAAAGTAGTTTAAAGCCTATCTGAGAAACCTATACTGACTTCAAATTATTTACGTAATTTGTCTAATTCTTGAAGATACAAAGCAACTTGAACATTACTGTCAATCCAGAATGGTCACTATCTTATCAATCTTTCACAAAGCCTGTTTACTTTCACTGTAGTTTTGCCAATATTGCTACCAGTATCCCATTGAAATTCTCCTTCATAAAGCCACTAATGTATTCTAACCATCTTATTTGTGCAAATATAAAAAGATGAAAAATGTTATTGAACCTGTTTTTTGTATTTAGTTTCCAATTTTTAATGTGTATGGAATTATTTCATTGTGAAACCACTTTTATTTCACTTAGTTACCACATATGTATATCCAAATTGGCTTTATGATATTACATAGTACTACCATCATCATTGGTTTAAAAGATCTTTTCTCTCCAATATCTTAAATAACTTAATTAAAAAGCTATGATAAGAATATAAAATGAATTGATAGATATCCTAGAAAACTACGCAGAATATGAACAAAGTTAATAGTTCTTCATATATGATAAAATATTTTAGATTGGAAACAATGTAATTTACTATTCTGATAGGATAACATTATATCTTTAACAAAAAAAAACTAACTCTTCCAAATGCTTTAGAATAGATATTGTATGTGGAATTATGATCTGTTCTCATTCAAAAGAGTAGCACAAATATAATTTAATCTTTAATCTAAATACAATTTCTATACCCTTACTTCACATACTTTTTGCAACATTTTTTTATTGTGTATATATACACATATGAACTCACATTTTGACTATCCAATCTCTGTAAACAAGAAGTCAACAAAACATAAGTAAAATTTTCTGCAAAAATATCAATATGTGTGTCCATGTTTAATTGCAGGCACACTATAATGTCTACATCATATACTTTTTGTCAAAATAAAGTTATTTAAAATTTTTTTGCAATTAATTCCATTTGAGAATCATATAAATTGCTTTCATTATTTTATTATAAGTTCCACTCTTTATCAATTAATTTTTAAAAATAAATAAATACTATCAACATTTTTTTTTTGTAAAAATATAAAGTCAATTTTTGTTTGACAGGTACTTGTTGATTAATTATCAACATCTTTAAATTTAAATTATTGAATCATCTATTCTTTACTTTTTTGATTTTTTTTCAACCCAGGCAAAATTATTTGCATTTTTTTCACTTTTAAAATGACTCTCCTTTTTTTTAATAAATGAAAAATAAAATTGCTTTATATATCTTTAATTTTTAAAAGCTCATTTCAGGTCAAGAAATCATTTAAAATTTCATTATTACAGATAACGCTATCACACGTTACATGTAACCCATCACAATATCTTTATATTAAATATAGAAAGTTAAAAATGTCTTTTAAATGAATTATTGAAAAACAACTCACTTTTATATATACATTTATTGTTGCTTCTCTGCATACATAGATGAACAGCAGCATATGTATATCAATTCTTCAAGCTTCCTCTTGGTAAGTTTGCTAGTCTGGGCGAGATTGGTTTACAGTCACATTGGGAAAAGAATAATTCAGGTATGATTGGCATTCTCCCTTCTGTCTGGGGCTTGATGAGCTTCAGGTCAGCAAACTGACTTCTAGAACACACTTAAACAGGCTGATTGGTCCATTTTGAAGCTGACCGAGTCTTCAAGTGAATCAAAACTCCAGTATAGAGAACTAGTAGACTGCTCACTGCTGGATCTATGGGCTTGACTTCAGCTACATCTTCATGGGAGCTATATTTTTTATAACTCCAAACACCAACTCTTCTATCCAACTGCTTCACAAAAATATGAATACAAGAACTGTCTTCAAAAAAATTACTATCCAAACTGAACTGATATTTTTATCAGCCCTTTTATAGAATCATATGGAGGTGATAAAAACACTTTAATTGAAAATAGTTTTTTGATCTCTCTAATCCCTTTTGAAAACAAGTTTCAAATTTTATCAAAGTATGATATACATGTTTTTACTTAGATGGAGAAATTTACCAATTAATTAAAAGATTTTAAAAATACTATGCTTGTTTTTAAATTTAAAATCAGAAATAATAATACAATATTTATTTATACCTTTTTAAATGTTTCATTTTATAATAAAATTCTGTTTTAAATTCTAACTATTTAATGCATTACCGTCATTATTATTCCAAGTGAAATGTAGAAAATGTTTTCAAAAATCGATGTCTGTGTTTATTTCCACTTTTCCTTTACTTTATATATATATATATATATGCACACACACAACTATGTTGCTTTGTGTCATGTAACCCAACAGTTAAAATATATATGCTAACAGATTAAATGTTATATACATATTTATGTTTGTTTAATAAGTACATTATATTTATATGAGTCTATTAGTCACACCTAATCACAACAGGTTCGGCACATTTAAGACAGGATCTTAACACTGAAGGTTGATTAGATCTTTTATCATTAGTTGAAACAAAAAACTGACAGTTAACATTATTAAAGCATCAATAAAAAATTTAAAAATCAAGTAGTGATTATTTATTAATTATAGAAGAAAAGTAAAAAAAAATTTTTTTTTCCTACCACAGCAGAAAAAAAATCCAAATGGCTAAAATTCACTTATTAGAAGAGTTCAATCCAGCTTATCCTCAAAACTTGCCAACCTACATGAATTGAATGCTTTTATATATGCAAGTTAATCCATTTGTGCCTCTCTATGATTCTCAAGAGCTTGAGATCTTACATGGGACAGCTCCCTTAATTCCAGATAAGTTTTACTTAGATAAAGAACTATCTCTATTGATGTAATATGTTGGACTATTTCCATCATCTATGAGTGAATGTTGAATATATAGAAAATTTTAATAACACCCAATAGTAGTATTTTCCATTTTTCTTTCGGTGTTGCTGGCCTATATGCACAGTGCCAATATTTACTTAGAAGTTGAACTCGCACCTTTAGATTCTTGAATATTGAATGTAAGACAAACGCTCTAACCAACTGAGTTATTCTGTCAAAGGTAACATATAGTAGAAATTTGATATATTTATGTATAAGGGTTGGTTAAAACACTCCTAAGTCCATCAATTTTTTTATGAACAAGGCTAATTAGTTTATTATTATTGTTTAATGTTTTTCCATCTAATAATATACCATCATCACAAACCTTTAGACAAATATCACTACTGACATTTTTCTGTCCTAACCCCCTAATGATAATGTGGAGGTATCACTCAATCATTGTATACATGAGAAGGGGAGAAAATGAGAAATTTTGCCTCTAAACTCGGAAATCTTGTAGATAGTTGGGAATTTTTTAAAGAAAGCTTTGCAAGACCATTTTATATGAGGTATGAAAGATCACAAACTTAGGATCAATCTGTTGATGGACTATGAAATTGTGTTTAATTCAGCTATCTCTCAGGTGATTGTAGTTGAGTCGATAATGAGTCAAGCAGATCCATTAAAAAAGATTACAGCATTAAATTTTTCAATCAAAAACTGGGTCAAACAAATACCCAGCTGGCAATAAAAAAGTAAAGCCCAAATAAATCAAAAACAAATGAAAAACTCTGTCATAGATGTGACAAAGCAAAACACATATATAAGGAGTGTCCACATTAGAATACAGTGGTTCAATTTTGTGTGACAATCACACAGAAGCTGCTTTTTTAAAAACAAAACTAAGTCATTCAAAAAAAAGGAAGAGTCCATCTCAAAAATCTAGAAGGATGATGTAAAATCAATGTTTGTATAAATAATATGAGAGGCATTCGGCACAATATTCTTATTAATGATACACCAATATCAATGGAACTGGATTACCAGGTCTTCATTTTTTTTTAGATCCAAAATGGTATGGGGTAGCATAAATAGGAGAAACAAATATCAATAGCAACCTAGCAGTAAAACATTTATTGAATCTCAAGGCAATCAAATATCACTCTGGATCAAACAAGAGTTCAAGTCATTATACCTCGTAAAACCATTTACTTGCACTTATTATATCTGTTGGTAAGCATAATAATTTATCAGGCCATAATTGGCTGGCTCAATCACTTGTCCTTTATGCTGATTAAAATGAACCCAGCTCACTAAAATGAAAGGAAAAAAATCTACTTGGAAGTGGTTGATAACAAACTGAGTTTAAAGTTTAAGATAAACCATGAAAACACATAATAAAAGGTGGACGAGTACTCAAATTCTATCCCATGTGTTCAAGAAAATCACTCAATATTCCCCAGAAGTTGTGATCAAATTAAAAGGATTGCAAAAAAAAGTAGTTGTTTAAAAAGCTGATGGACAGTAACAACCATGGATACAGAAACCAGGTAGGGTTAAACTATAAGTCTCTCACAACAAACAAGATTCACCAGCCAATGGTGATGATTCCATCAAGTCCAAAATCATCAGAACTACAGATGAAGACACTGGATTAGCTGATGCAGAGACCCATCATTCAAACCTTCACTTTATCAGTACTAGGGGATCATATTATGGCGTTATATTATAAATGAGTAAAGTTAATGATTACTCAATCAATTACTAGCAACTGCTCTATGTATCTTATATGCAGCTTTGAAATTTTTGTTCTACTGGTTTATATACAGATATGTAGTTTTGTATATTCAAGGTCTTAAATTCCAGCCTTTTTTCATTATTATTCAAATGCAGGAATGGTAATCCGTTTTAAAAGCTATTGCAGCTCAATATTTTTGTAAAATAAGGCTATTGCCTCAGGCAACCTGAGTATGAGTCCCAAATATCTTCCAGCTGAACTACACATGCCTTATTTATGACTTGACACATTTTTTCAAATGAAAAGTAAATAAAAATATAAAGTTACTACGTTCTTAAATGAGAAAGATGATAAATTATCTTCAATATCCAAGAGCCTAAAAATTAGAAAAGAAATGTTGATTCTCAAATCTATGACAAAATCTTTTTTTTATTAACTTGCCATGTCTGTATATATATTTCTGCCTGTATTTCCACATTTTTGAAATTTACTCCAGCTATTTTTTTTTTAGTTTTAACAATATTTTAAATAATGTTTTTATGTAAGCAGTATTATCAACTAAAAAGTAGAAAAATAATAAAGTAATCCGATTAAAAAGTAGAAAAAACTGAATCTTAGGTTAATTTGCCTTCCTTGGAAAATATCACATCCCAAGAATCTAGACTTGTTATAAAACAATTGGAAATTGCAGGAATATCATCATTTCATAAAAGCATTTGAGGCCTTCTTAATTTTTATGATTTATTTGAGCCTTAAATGCTTTTTTTGAAGTCAAGTGTTGGTAGCCTAGAAGTCAACGCGGTTGTTACTTGTTCGCTTCCCAGACGATGCTTTGACATTAAGAAAAAAAATGCCTTTTGAAATGAGAATATTTCTGTAATTTTCAATTGTTTTATAATTAGTCTAGATTCCTAAAATCTCTGATATTGACCAAGAATGGAAAATTAACAGAGATTGTTTTTTTTTCTACTTTTTAGTCACCTAGTATTGTTTACATAAAAGCCATTATTTTTTAAAAAAATTGTATATTATTTTTTCTGTCTAAATATTTAAGCTTAAAAATTAGAGAGAAAAAAATAATTAAATAATAATGTTCAAGAAAAAATTAAAAAAAAACAAATTTTATTGTAGCAAAATATGGTATATACCAACAGAAAAACAATAAAATGACAAAAAGAATAATATGATTTAATACCTGCATATTACACAAGGTTCTCCACAAATTTGAAATGTAGACTGGGAAATTTTAATTTTTAAAGCTTACCACAAAGTAGTAAGTTATCCAGAACATGTTAAGGAATTGCATAAAAGCATCTACACAAAACAGCAGAAATACACAAGGTAAATCACTAATAAAGTTCTATAAGGGAAAACGGTATTGTTTTAAAGTAATAATTTTGAATGATCTATCTACCAGGTGAAGCTACGTACAAGAACCCCCCCCCCCCCCAAAAAAAAAAAAAAAAAAAAAACTATTTTTTTTTATGGATATTTCAAAATGAAGAACCTTTTTTAAAAAATAATTCACATATTCTAAAAACTGATTTTTTTAAAAATATGTTTGTATGTAAGGGATGTCATTAATAAATTTTGCAGATAGGAGTAATCTAAACTGAAATTGGGAGTAATCTAAATTAAAATTGGGTGTAATTTAAATTGAAATTAAGTGTGGTAGAAATCATTTAAAAATATTTGTTCTATCAATCCATGAATTTTTCATATCTAAAAGAGCACACCAAAATTGAGCTTAGGGCAAATGCTTAGAGTACTTTAATTTTATATAAAATCCATTCTTTTTTTACTTCCAGTTGATACCAAAATATCTGAATATACTAATCATCATCATATAAAGAATAATAATTTAACCAAATTAATTACTCTGTGATCATAATATAGGCATTTACTTTTTTTTTTTTTACTAACTTAATATTTATAAACAGAACTAACGATTTTGGATCAGAAAAGTAAATGGAATCCAACAATGTTATATATACGAGAATGTTTTTACATATATTGAGTGTAATTGTACCATCATTTCACAAAATGGTTTACAATTTCTATTTTGGTTCATAGAAGATGCCTAAAGAATTAATATACTTAAAGCAATATTGGTTTTATGATCTTATATACCCATGAACTGAATATTATTAGTAATAATGTACACATTGTTACGCAAGAATATTACTTAAGTAAATTTTGTTACTTCAGCTAAGTTAATTATATCTTTGTTTACAATTAGAATATCATTTACATTTGCAAAAGAAATAGTGTTAAATAAAAGTATAAATAAAATATGGCATTATTCATTAGAAATTTATAAGAAGTTTGATTTGATTGGAAGTTCATAAATAGCTTGATTTGATTAGAAGTTTATAAGTAGTTTGATTTGATTGGATCTTCATAAAAAGTTTGATTTGATTGGAAGTTCATAAGAAGTTTGAGTGTCAGAAATGCCAGAATTTGAATTAATCTGAGGATCTTAGACAATATGTTTATTCCAAAAGAAGATATAAGATGCCAGGGATGATGTCCATTTAATTCTTTCAGAAACAAGTTTTATATATAGTGCCAGTAAGCCAAAAAATAATAGTTATCCTTGAGAAATATTCCTTGATACTTATAATATTGTAGAGAATTTGACTTATATATAGTTCTTATCAGAATTCATTAGAGCAGATGAAGTTGAGGTTTATCAGGTAGCAGACAGATTACCTGATTTTCTAGCATACATAGAATCAGAGAGCCCTAAATATCCTTGATATATACCAGTATGGTGTAAGGGAAGACTGACAATATAGTCTTCTTCATCCTCAACTTCATGGACCATTTTAATTTTTCTCTATATTTGTAATAATAAAAAAATATTTACATATATATAAATCTGGAGGGATACACCTTCCGTCATAATGATTAATACATTTTTCTATGACTTTTGTACTTCAAGAAAAAGCAGTGATAAATATCTTTGCAGTTTACATGCATTTCAGGAATATCTTCCTTCATCCACTATTTTGGATTACTTGTCAACAACTCACCCAAATATAGCAGCTATCCTTATTATACAAATATTGTAACAGCGACTGACTATATTTAGTACCATAGTTGTTTTCTATAAATGAGCCATTTCCAATATGACTATACATTGATCAAAGCCAAATTAAGAAGTCCAACATCAAAATGTATAATAAATAGATTGACACATCTTATATTAGACAAATAAAATTGGATAAGATATCAATACCAATCGTTATGCACAATACATTTTATTGCTATACTACATGAAAAATTGACCAATTACTCTTCAAGATACATCCATTCTAGGAAGCTCCAATCATCATACATGACATATTTTCAATACTGCTGCTGTATGAGAAACCGTCATATTTCTCTGCTGGATATTTAAGTTTCAAGAGTAACTTACTTTGTCAGCTACCTTGGAGAACTTTCTAAAATCCAGGAAACTATTATAGCTTAGATATGCTTTAGAAGTAAAGTTATATATCAAATGCAGTTTAAATGCGGGGATGTCACATATCAATTGTAGTATAGATTGGAAATCAAAAACATCTCTTCTATATTGTGTACTAGACTCTTTAAAACATCATTCCTATCTCAAAGTTGCATTGTTTAACATTATTTGATTAGATATTATAAATCAAATATGTATGGTAGCTTTTCTAATCAAAAGCAGTCAGGTAGTCGAGGCTTTAATAATGTATTGCAACACAGTAGTAACATTTGATTATTACTGATGATAGTTTACCTATGCATGATACTTCTTTACCACTATTTATTATAAACATCACATGACCACCACTTCTTATGCTTGTGTATAACTGTTGTTAAAACAGGCAAAACTCACTATACATACTGCCACACACAGCAAGCTAGTGTAATCAATGGATGCCAGAAGGTTTATGCATAAAATCCCCATCTAGTGCCTACTCATCCAACATCCCCAGACTAGTTTCAGTGCTCTAAGATCCAAGGCTCCTCACTGAAGAAGACCACAAGCCAGAAACTAGTCTGGGGATATTGGATGAGTAGGCACTAGATGGGGATTTTATGCACAAGCCTTCTGGCATCCATTGAATTACTCTATCTTGCTATGTGTGGCAATACGTATAGTGAGTTTTGCCTGTTTTATTTATTATAATATTTAGTTTTTAGACTTCATCATGGAAATAATTGCATAACACCTAATGAAACTTTTTATGACAATTAAATGTAAATAAGAAAAGCACTTTTTAAAACTTTTGCGCAATGCGACGCTTTATATATATCACATTTGCCAACCAGCTGACAGTTTTGACTGTTTAACAGTTTTCCTCGGAGTTATTTCCAATATTTTTTTTAAAAAAAGTGTAATTAATTTTTAATAATATTTTGAAATTTAATAACTATTATTACATTTTTTCATATTCTTATTTAATATCACCACCACCCTCATTATTGACAGTCCTCCATAATCAAATATGATTATTCTAACTCCAGAAGAAAAAATAAAAACAAAGAGAAAAATAAAAAGGTTAAAAAAGGAGTAAGATCAGAGATGATGATTAATTGGAAAGTGAAAGAAAGGAAAAGAGATGGCCAAAGAAATGATGGGAAAAAGTATGAGAAACAGTATGAGAATTATGATTTGTCAGAGGCAGAAATTATAAATGGAGAAGTACGAAAGAGAAAAATTTGACTGAGTAAATTCTCAATAATGGTGAATGCTGAAGAAGGTAATACCGATCCATAGATATAAACGGAGTACACCGACAGCTCGACCTACTAGTTTGTGCAGGTACAATGTCTCTACGTGTAAGCATGCTTCCATTTATAATAAATTACTGGTCAATATGAAAGACAGCAAATTATTAAATAAATGATCAATAAGAAAAAAAATGGTATAAAAACTATTATTGATATTTATTTATTTTCTAAAAAAGAAACGTTTAGTAGTCATTTATTTTCAAATTACTGATAATTATTTAAATTAAATTTCCAGATTATTGATCGCAATTATTAGATGAGTATTAATTTAAACCATCAACGACCTTCTCCCTCGGCCTGTGTTTACTCAAACGTGAAAACGTTTTCTTTTCTCTTCTTATTGCTTTATTCCGATATCATATTGGAGCCTTGATGATAAATGAAACATGAAATCCATAATATAAGTTGTCCAGTCATACTGTCATTAACACAGTCATTCTGTTCAGCGGCTTAATATTCCCGGCCTTCATCCAATCCTTATTAAAACAGCCAGCAGTTTCTATCAGAATCATTTAATGAAGCCTAGACATCTGGTGGTCTTGTTCAATTGATTTGAAGCTTTCAAAGACGTAGCAACTATAATTGTAACAAGAATAAACACTTCATTTAATTAACTTTCTAATGATGCAGGCAGTGGACCAGGACATGGCCATAAAATTTGGCCTTGTGATGAGGTTTTATTTTTTCCCAGTCTTGCCATTTGAACCGAAGCGGTTTACTTATGAATTTTAAAAAATAGTTTCAATAGAGAAATGTAAATAAAAATGTTTAGTGGAAGCTGAAAATGAAATGACTTAAGTACCTCGATTAATATACTGTTAATAAGACATTTAGGATTTAACATGGACAAAAAGTAAAATACGATTTCTTATTGATAATAAAAATGTGTGTGTGTGTGTTTTTAATATAGGAATTTTCCTCCGAGCCCCATAAATAAGGCACATTTATATATATATACCTGGCGCATACATTTTATGTGTTCCCTTGATCAGAGTTTAGTTAGCTGTTTATTTAAAGGTAAATTATTCAAATATGTGCATATGCTTCATATATGTGTATACCTATGTAAGTATAGATATATAACATGGCCATAAAATCCTTAGTTTTTTCATTACTCGATCATTGTGCATATATGATAACGTCAGATTTGAGTTTGCTGCTTATTCAAAACTAACATTTTTCAAATACAGTATATGCACATGCTGCATGTAGATGTATGTCTATGTAAGTGTATTTATGAAGCATGTAAAACGTTTAGATTCCCCATTACTTGGATCATCGTGTGTATATATTATTTTCCCAAAGGTAGCCTGCTATAACTAGATATAAACACTAGCATAGTTTATTATTGTTCACTTTAACACTCCCTTATTACACTTTGCTCTAACAATGTCAATTTGGAGTTACATCATAAAATGAGGCTCCTTAAATTAAAACTGCATCACCACTACCAGCAGATTAAGAACAACCCTCTTCATACAATAACGCCATCTAGTACAAGCTATGGCAATCATAGTATGCCAGAAGCGTTTGTGCATTATATAAAGAAAACAAATGTTGATCATGTGATGTACAGATTAAAAGCTGTAGTTGACTATTGTTTAGCTATATAACCATTTAAACATGAATATCCAAACTAGGAATCACATGATGCTTAATACCACATGATTCCCATCTTACTTATTTGTGATTAGATAGCTGAAATGTGGAATAATGGAGTTGATTATTTCTCCTAATCTGGTGATTATGATTTATTCCTATTGAAAAAACGTAATCATATATTATAAATATTAACCATATTATTATTTCCACACTCATAAATAAGTATATCCATTCAAACTCCAGAAGACTAAAAATTAAAAAGCAACGAGAAAAAAAAATAGAATCAGAATTTCCATGCAAGATGTGAATACATCATCCTATTATTAGAGTTAGCATTGAGAGATTTATTTATTTAATGCATGGATTTTTTTTTATAAAAGCTTAACAAAGAATTATCATAAAATAATCTTGATTCAGTCAGGAATTAGATTTATTAGTGGTTTTATTGGTTCTTCAACTTTGCAACTGTAGCCATAGATTTGGCACTTTTAACTGTGTGGTTCATAGTTTGTGCCTGCCTATTTATATACCTCAGTGGACAATAAATTCCATTTATAAAGCAAATAAGTGCAATTACTACATGTTGGCCTGAATCTGATAGTGAAACTTCATTTGGGTCTAGGAAACTCAAATCCAGTTATCATTGTTATTGGATTTGGAGAAAGATGGAAGATCAATGAATTCCATTTTTTCTACTTCATGACTTTCTGATTTAAATAGATTGGATTTGTCAATAACTCAAGATATATGTACATGCAAAACTCTCCATATAGTAGTGCCACCCTGTAACAACCAGAGTAATCAATGGATGCAAGAAGGTTTGTGCATAAAATTTCTATCTAGTGCCTACTCATCCAATGTTCCAGTTAGGGATTTTATGCACAAACCTTCTTGCATCCATTGATTAATCTGGCTTTCACTGAGTAGCGCTACTGTATGGAGAGTTTTGCCTTTGTGCAAACAGCTTGTGTAAGCATAAAGAATGATGGTCATGTGATGTTTAGTGGTTTAACTCAAGATATAGTTTCACCATCTAAGGCTCTGTTCAAATCACGATCTTCATTTTTGAATGCTCAACTAATAATACTAATTGAAGATTATTAGTTGAGCATCCAAAAGGAAGATCTTGATTTGAGCAGAGCCTTAGATGGTGAAACTATATCTTGGAATTATTGACAAGTCCAATCTACTTAATAGCTTTTTATCAGAAAGTCTAACCTAAAATATTTGAAGACAGTAAGGTGAAAGAAATGGAGAGAGATTGAAATAAAAATAATGATAATCAATTTAGTTATTAATATAAGTATTAATAATTTAGTGAATTAAGTAACAAAGATGATGAAGTCCATCTTCCATTCAATCGTATATACATTTATTATGCATATACAAAAATTAAGGAATTTGCACAATGGATGCAGCCATAACTAGGAAGAGATAAAGAATAAGGTCGATTAATTTAAATTATAAATGATAGCAATCATTATTATGGAATTCATTTTAAAAGATAAACTTATGGTCATTTTTCATTCAATATTGTTAATTTTTCACCATTCTATTTTGGATTATTCGTTGTTTGCTATTTCTGATTATTCACTATATCATTTGACTTTTGGAAGCAGAAAAAATGTTAAAGGCTAGTTGAAAAGGATACAATTCTGAAAATGATTTTCAGATAATATTTCTGTAGTGTAATTTTCACTATATCACTCAATGCAAGATAGGGACTGGTTCCTATTCACTTGTAACATCTTTTGAGAAGTGTAATCATAAGCATATGACCAAAGATGTACGATAAAGATGCATATTTTGTGCTGAACCAGCACTCGTCAGTTGGCCTAGATTACAATTTCTTATACATATCTTTATCATTGATCAGTGTAAATCTCTATATAGCCAATTACTACAGTTTAATTGTAACATTGAAAAATTTTAGTTAGCCGTATCTCGGAGAAATGTAACAAGATAAGCTTTAAATTTACCATGACTATGTCTAGTATAATCTCCTTTCCCCCCTTTTTTTTTTTTTTTTTTTTTTATTTTTTTTTATACAAACAGGACCAAGGGGAAAAAAATAAAAGTTGAAATTGGAAAAATTAAATTTAAAGAAAATACGCAAACAAAAGAAAAGGGATTTTGGTAATATTTATGTCTAGTATAATTAATAAATCAAAAGTGCACTAGGAAAATTTTGCTAACTTTACAAATTTAAAGCTTATCTCATTTATGTGTATATTCTGTTTGTTACAGTTTAATTGATAAGTGTCAAAATTATTGCCCTCACAACTTTGACACAAACCACTGAATGGAAATAAGTTAATAATTTTTATTAGTCATTTATTAGATTAGAGATTATCCACTTAATGAAAAATAGTTCTGCAATGTAATTTCTATACCCCACCATAAGATGTTAAAATAAGATAAAAACCAGATTCTACCTTGCATGAAAGGGGTTTAGTGAAAATTATATTGCAGAAATATTATTCATTAAGAGAATAATCTCTAGTGTGATGAATGACTAATTAAAATTATTAATATGATTTTTGGATGTTGGAGAAAACTGTATATGCTTTACTGATCTTATATATGAAATATAAATATTATCAGAGAGTATAAAAAATAGTTACACTCACTGGAAGCATGACTAATGTTAAAAGTTTTCTCTAATATTCAAATGTATACTTTTATCTGCCTCATATGTGGATTTTGGAGACATTGGCTGCGAATGCCAAGCAAATTTAATTTGAAAAACATTTCTACAATCCTCAGAATTGAATAGCTTTACCTAGAATTAGTGGCAATAATATTGAAGTGAAGTAGCCAAGATAAATAATAAGAAAATTTATTATCAAAAATCAACAATTTAATCTTATAACACTTTTTTGAAGTTCCGAAGGATTGTTTACAAAAGCATATCACCCAAAGCTAAATGATTTTAAAATAATCATTTATTTTTACTCTCTTAGCTTTCCATTTTAAGAGTTAAATGCTTCTTGTAAAACTGTCATAAAAAGTTTTGCAAATATGGCATCCGGTTCATATTCTTTTAAATATTAGCCTTCTCATTATCACCATATAATTTAAACTTTATAAATATATTAAATAACCTCAATATTACCAAATATTGCGTTTTTTTAATATGTTTTTTTAATATGTTTACACGTGGGAAAAAGAAATGTGAATAACTCCCACGTGTTGGTGCTATTAATTTTAAAATATCAGATAGATTAATCTTTAATTGAGCTTTAAAGTTTATATCTGCGCTAGAGATAATCTCTACTTTAGTAAATGATTAATAATAGTTGTTACTATATTTATCTAAAGTGGATGGTGTTAAAGATGTGGGTTGAGTTAATTTGACACTTGTAATTCAAAATGTAATAATTTAATATTTGTTTCTGCATTGTGACAAATATTAATTATAATTTATTATCACACTTGAAGAGCTCCGCTCGATTTTAAAAAATTAATAATCTTAAAAAGTAAATACGTAATGAAATATTTTCAATAGGCCGTTAAAAACGTTTTGCTAATTTATTGCAAATACAAAGAAATCTTATTATCACTTTTTATTTTATCCTTCTTTGAAAAACCAATGCATATTATTTTAGTCTTTTTAGCATTTATTTTTAGTTATATTTTCCCTGTCTTTCATTTAACAGATCTTATAACACTTCCTAAAGCTTTGAAGCTTTATTTTCAAGAATAACCATAACATTCGTAAAATCTAATGACTTAAATAATCTTTTTTGTAATTATGTTAGATTATTTTTATCGTTTGGTTTTAATTGTTAAATATATTTAGAAAAATTCCAATTTTATTTACACTTCAAATATATCAACTGCTAGTTATAACACATAGATTAGAACATAACACAATATTTTTATACACAGAGGCAAAACTCTCCATACAGTAGCGTTACTCAGTGCAAACCAGATTAATCAATGGATGCAGGAAGGTTTATGATCATGTTATTCTTAATGGTTTAATATTTCTTTCTTCGTCAAGTGTTGATGACATGATCAATGCTGGTACTAATTTAGGATTTGAACTGGTGACCTTTAAATTTGTGAATACAGAATTTAAAATGTTCTAACTAACAAGGTTATTCCATTAAAGGCACTGTGACAATGGTAAATAAGTCCATAAGTCAATCTAGTATAATAATCTATAATGTTTGGAAATTGCTTGTAAACTTTGTCCTTAAGAAAAATAAAGAAATTAGTAGGACCTTCATAGATAAATGTATAAAATATCTGATAATTGCTGACATTAGCAAAATATCGTAATTAAAGTTTCACCTTAAATTCAGTATCCATGAAACTAAAAATCAGTCTAAATCTCATGCCAATATTATGACTGGTCAAACCAGCAGTGTCTGAAAAAAATAATATTATATATTAACCTGCTATTATTATTTAAAGTTGAATGTATTTGAAATGTCTAAATAAAGTTTGAATTTTTAAAACACATTTAACTATTAATTCTAGATAGTGGAAACAATCCAAAATATATTTACAAGTAAAATTACATCAACACAAACTTTCAAACAAATTTCATTTATTTTTATTTTCTTAACTTACCATTTTTATTCAAAAAATATTTCCTTTAAATCTTCAGTGAAATATCTTGGAGATTTAGAATCATTCTGTCATACAACTCTTATCCATGTTAATATTATTATTCCAATGTAATTTAAACATTCTGGTTGATAAATATTCTTCAGGATTTGACGTTATTCTTGGACATGCCTTGATATTTTAAAGCTTTAATCACTACCAAATTCTTTGCATTTTCTTAATCTATTGATGGTCCATTATAACACTTCTTTAACATAAAGAAGCAATTTCAACACAACACTTCTAAGTATTCCAAAACAACACTTCTTTAACATAAAGAAAAAAATCCAACACAACACTTCTTTAATATAAAGGTTAGCATAGCTGCCTTCCAAGCAGCTAGCCCGGGTTCACTTCCCAGTCAACACTTTGACATTTAAAAAAAAAAGAAGCAATTCCAATACTTTTCTATGCATTTAACATAATGCAATTACAATATTCAAACTCCAAACTCCAATTATCTTTATTCTTGAATATAATCTATTATGCTACAATCATTTTAAAATTGTTTCGATTAGTTCGAGTCCAAAATTATCAGCAAATAATATATGATCTTAGTAAAAATCTTGAATAGAACAGATAGTTTCTAATATCTTCCTTTTTAAATATTAATATCACTCCAATCATCCATTACATCTGTATAAATTAGACATTTGGCATATCACTTGATCAAAGATTTTTCTGGTTTTTTTATCAGTGTCTTTTATGATATCTATAATAATTCCTTCTCTGGTTAAAGTTTCCCCATTTTTTATAGATTTAACATGTGTGATCTCTTCATTTAAAATACTTGCATTTCAACAGGTGTGTTAATGACAGGAACCAGTTTCTTTGCTTAATCTTACTCTTTTCATCACTGAAACAACTTTCCTTCCAGTTTCAAGATATGTTTTACATTGATGACTTTATTCTCTCTTATCACTTTCCTTACTTCTATGCAGTTATGTTTTTTTGTTACCATGAACTCTTTTTGATACTGTTTTATAAAATAACAGATATTTAATTTTTTTAAATAGTCACTAATCACACTTTTTCCTCTAACATAAATTCTTTCAATTGGATATTTACTGATAGATTCTAATTTTTTTTATGTCTTTTGTGCAGCAATTCGTAGCGGAGGGTGGTATTTTTCTATTGACCTCCTTCAAGTCAGGGACACCTTCAAAGTTTCTTAAAATTTTTAAAATGATTTGTAAAATCTAACTTTAATTCATTTGAGTATTCATGAAAACAAGGAACATCACTTGTTAAGAAATGGTGATCATGTGATCTTTAGTAGTTTAACATCACTTGTAGCTAGTATCTTTTTAATGTGCCATGCATATGACCCAGTAACTGACTACAACTTCCTGACCAATCTATTAAACCAATTATTATCATAAAATATACACTATCTGTTACTTAAAAAATAATCCAACTGTACTCTAACCTTAATTTACATGCTTGCATACCATTTCCACTTTGGATTTTTCTCAAAAAATAAAAAAGGATTGGGGGAGAGGGTGTTATATAATTTTTCCTGCAAGCCTTTATCCTCCATTATTTTTGTCCCCATAATGAAATTTAGCCACAGGTCTTTCATCTTTCAATTATGACATTGAAATCTCCCATAATAATTCTGAAATGTTACTTGAAATAATCAAAAGGCTTCTGCATATATATATATATGCTGGGGAATGTACTTGAATTATCAACATTTGGTCTCTTTCTTAAGTTGAGTAACCGCACTCTGTCAGATGTACTATTAATTTCCATAATGTTGTTATACGTTTTTTAAAAATAACGAATCCTATTTCTCGTGCTTTAGATAATTCTGTCTTTATAGCAAAAAACAGATCAACTTTTGAAATCAATCGCTTCATCTCCCCCTTCCTTCCCAAATTCACAAGTTCTTCAATTCTTTCCATTCATGGAGTCTTCCTTTACATCAAACCCTTCATTAAACAATAGCCAAATATAGAATCAGGAATAAATCTCTGCTTTCAATCACCAAACATGGCATTGGATGACACTTTTACAGTTGCCAAGAAATGAGAGCCATAAGAGTGAAAGTAATTCTAACATCAGGATATTACATCATCAGTTAAGCACGGCTGAGAGAAAATCAGTCACGAGTTAAAATAATAAGAGAAAGATTTTAAGATGTGTTTCTATAAACAAATGTGTTATTTTAAGTTAATAAACATCACATGATCTCCATTTCTTATGCTTGCTTATAGACCGTTATTAAAACAGGCAAAACTCTCTATACGTATTGCCACTACCTGCAAGACAGAGTAATCAATGGATTCCAGAAGGCTTGTGCATAAAATCCTCATCTAGTGCCTACTCATCCAATATACCCAGACTAGTTTCTAGGTGCAGTGCTCTCAGATCCAAAGCTCCTCATTGACAAAGGCCACAAGCCAGAAACTAGTCTGGGGATATTGGACGAGTAGGCACTAGATGATTTTATGCACAAGCCTTCTGGTATCAATTGATTACTCTGGCTTTCAGGGAATGGAAATATATAGAGAGAGTTTTGCCTGTTTTTATTTTAAGTTACTTTTATGAATCTTCAAGTGATTTTTTTTAATGTAAAGAACATTATTTTATATGTAAAAAAGACATAGAAAGGGTTTAAATAAAATAAGCTTGCTAAATAAGTGGCAGAATGAAGAATTTACTTTTACAAATTGATAAATGAAGTGAAAAATGGGACTGATAAAGAAATTAACAGTGTTTTCATATAATAAATATGATGCATCAAGAATTGTATGGAAGAGAGTGACAGTAGCAGGGTTAACATATGATGTGTTAGGTAAAGGGGTGTTAGATTACTTAGAAAAAGTACAAAGAGAAGTAGGAAGACATGCATTAGATGCAGATGTGTGGTTAGAAAAGGAGGCAATTTAAGGAAAAATGGGATGATCAAGTTTTTATATGAGAGATGCAAAAAAGTAAAATGAAAATGTTCGGTAGATTGGAATTTATGGATAATAAGAGAATAGTCATTGGATTATGAGTAAAGGGCAGGCAACAAGATGGATGAGAAAGGGAGTATGGTATGCAAAAGATTTGGATAAAGACTTTGTCAGTATAATTATACTAAAGGTGGAATGATTGTATTAGAATTGTTGAGTATTATAGTGGCAAAGAATGGGATTAAGAATAAATGCATTAATAAAAAGTAGGGAATTGGAGAGACAAAAAACTAGTATGGAGAGTAAAAAAAGTTTAAATATATATAGAAGTAAATATAATATTGGGTGTGAGTTAATTTATGATAATAGCAAAGAAAGTAGTTTACTGCTTAAGGTTCGAACAGGATCATTAGCAACAAGTGAATACACATGAATGGAGAAATGTGAGTGATTTAGTCTGCAAGTTATGTAAGGAAGACAATAGAAAATATTAGGCATCTGCTAATTGAATATAAATGTTTACAAGCAGAAAGAGTACAAATAATGAAGTCATGGGAGAATAAATATAAACAGTGATTATACATAAAGTGGGTTCTTAGTTTTTATGCTAGGTTTGGAAAAAGATAAGGGGGATTTAGATATAAAAGCCATAGAGTGGACAAAGATAATGTAGTGGAAATGCATTGGAGCAGAATAGATAATAATATGGGAAAAACTTAAGAGTGGGGAATGGAAAAGGAAGAGAAGGTGTCTAACAGGTCTCTCTAAGCATAGTGGCTGAGAGATTCCTGACTCCGAGAAAGAAACCATAATGCATTGCATCACATTAAAAATTAGTCGAGAATAGATTACTAAATTAATAAATAAAATTCACTTAATGCATGAATGTGTGTGCAAATGTACATTTATAATGGAGAATTCGACTGATTAAATACATGGTTTTGGAAATGAATTATTCTAGTATTTAGAAATGAGATAAAAGTATTATGAATCACTAATTTAGCAATGTATATATTTGGAATCTATAGACGTTTTATAACCTTATCTTAATTAAAGATAACACTGAGTAATGTCCTCAAAAGAAGAAAATGTTGCATTTTATTGTCAGTAGTATATGTGGTTTGGATTAACCATAGTTGAATTCTAGACTAATGATTTAAGGAATTGAATGCAGGGATGTATATGCATTTATGAAATATTGATTATAGTCATTTACCACTTACTGTCATGAAATATATTGAGTTAACCATGTCCAGTTTTATGAGTTAAGAGAATTGGCTGGGATCTCTTTCTAGTTACTTTTTGTAAAGTAGCCCTGTAGCATGAACCCTATGTTACACATACTCATGATGGTGTCGTAAGTTATTTTACAATGCTTGGTAGCATGAACATATTTTCTTAGTAATTTTATTAGTTAATTCTATGTATTCCAGCTCTGATATCCTTTAATTGTTTTATGAAATATGGGCAGAGTCTTTAAGATGATTACTTAGAAATTCTTAGGAAGATTAAGAATATTTAAAGTTACAATTAAGAAAATATGCATGTAATGAGAGAATTTATGAAAATCAGGGTGAAAGTTCATTTCCTCCAAACTCATTACTATATACATAATCTAAATTTGAAAGATTATGGATAATATATTAATAATTTTAATAGTCATTCATTAGACTAGAGATTAACCAATAAAGGAGATTTCTGTAGTATAATTTTCATTACATCATTCTCACATAAGGTAGAGAATGTTTTTAATCCACTTTTAACACCTTGTGGACAACATATTTACATTGTTATAGTTACATTAGAATCAAGATGATAATTAGAATTAAAATAATGAAGTTGGTACCTAAACTTAAAAGTAAATTATTCAAATAATAAAATAATTTAGACGGTATAATATGAAAAGTTAAACTAGTCAAAAGTTATTTGTAATGGCCAAATAATACTTTTGCGAGACCGATACAAAAACAAGAGTAACTCTTTTAGAAAGTTAATCTACTTTGGATATGTATCTGAAGTGCATGATAATGGATCGTCAATTGAGAGTGGCGATTGTACATAATCTGTATGTAAATAAACCTATGGTGATATTTTTTAAACTAATATTTTATTATACAATTTGTAAATAATGGTGTCATTCAATCTGTAAAACAGAGATTTCATATTATTGGATTAATAATTTTCTTCTAATATGAATAAATAATAGTATTGGTCTTTTTTAAGGGCATGTTTTCAAGATGATTGGGGTTTAAGCCTTCCGCCATCTGATCAAATTATCAAGAGCTGCTGGAACATTAGACGAATATTAAACTTGTTGTATCTCTAAATCGTCTCCTCCCCACCATTTACATATGCACTTGTTTGTCATTACTATATGTAGAGCTCACAAATAAGCTCTTAACAAGCTTTGCAGAATATCTCCAACCCCAGACCGGTTTCTGTTACTGGCTTCCTCAGTGAGGTGCTAGGATATTCAAGCATTAGATTAAATATACCAGGACAAGCCCAGAACTTTATCTAATGGATAACTATTAAGTAGAAAATCTGAAATTTTCAGACATTCATGTCTTCCAATCCAGTTAACTTAAATAGCCATATAGGACTGAACCAAGTTCAGATACACCATATATTAATAACTTTAGCAATATATATTATATATATGATTGCTTAAAAGTTTGTGATGTCACTTTATGTATAGTTATATCTCAAACTATTTTCATTACGTAGTGGAATTGTTAACACTGGGATGGTATTATTCTTCTGTTTAGGTTTTGCTGGTATGACTAGTGACTACTAATCAGTAATCTTTAAATTTATGATTGCTGAATTTAAGATGTTGCTCTAACCAATATGAAATTAAATTGAGATTGCAAACCTCCTGCGCTCATTACTATCTAACAGCCAATCAGATCGTAAATACAAGACAGAGAATTTAACAAGAAAAGGGCGGTCCACCCTATTCTTTACTTGTCTTTCTATATATCCAAGCCAGTCTAAAGTATTTAGATCTGAAAGTGTGAATCTTAAATATCTTCACACTTAACTCACAGAGTTTAAATTACAAACATACAGCGTGAAATCCTACGATTTATTATGCAGTAGTTTTTAGATCTTATAAGAATAATACATGGGCAACAAAGTTTTCCATTCTATATTTTTTTTTCAACAGTTACATGGCTTAACATAAGTAAAGTTCAAATTTATTTGAAAACGATGAATTAGTCCAATATATAACAAAAAATATATATGTATATTATTTATAGTTTAAAAATTACTAACACAAAGAGAAAATATTTTTTATTACAAGAAAATGTGGAATGCTTATGATTAGAAGTACTACGATTAAAATACAACCTTTAAAAGCAGTTACTACTTCATTATTCTTTGCATATTTTAATGCAAAAGTACAAAGATCGCTAATATCATGTTCTTATCTTTAATAAAGTACAGTCTCCATAACTATTTCAAAAAATAAAAGTGAAAATTTAGATTAATCTTAAATAGTCAGCTAGTTATATATTTTTGAGTATAAAATGAAATAAATTTTATTTAAGTGATAGGATATAAAATGTTTTTTTCTTTAGATGATGTTGCTGTGAGTTACCAATTAAACCCTCTCCTCATAGTTTGAACATGTTACATACTATAGTAAACCAATCTATTTCTCCCCTTTCCAATCTAAAATCACTAAATCTAAGTATTTTTCTTTCTTCTTTCACATTTTAGTAAGTTATTTCATTAATTCTAAATTCTCTCTTAATATCCACTATAATTTTATCATAAAGACTTTTAAAAACCTCTATGTCTTTTACTATTGTTTTTCCACTCTCCATAAACGTATCATGATACTCTTGAATTCAATATCTTACAATCAAAAATATTTTTTTTTAAATTCTCCCTTTTAACTCTACATAATTGATATCTACTGTCAAAATTACCATTTTTGTCTACATGCAAAGATTTCAGCTTGCACTAAATAAGATTAAGCTCTATTTAATATTATCATCCATTCTTTTACCATTTTCAATCATTATTAAGTCACTGCAGGATGAAATTCTCTCCAACTTTAATCCATTATCTCTGATTCTTCTCCACAGCCATCAGCAAACTTACTCATGTCATCCATTCATCTCATATATGGTGGTTTTTTTTATAATATTTTATGTGCATCCTTTTATAAACACTTTTATATATTTACTTTCCATAAATCTACTTTTTTATATATAAAAAAATCAATTCATTTCATTTTTCCAACTTTTATAATTATGGATCTATAAAATATTGTCTACATATTTATCCATTTCTTATAGAAATAAATAAAACAAATTATTTTTGTGGATTTAAAAGGTTTTCATTTCACTTATCAAAAATTATAAAGAGACATCTGTGGCAATTAAACAAACTAAATTATTCATTTTGAAATTATAATTTATTATTACTTTTATACCGATAATAAAATTGGCAGATGAATAATTTGGATTAATTAAATATTTGAGTCAGTGATTTTTGTATTCTTCAACTCAAACAGCATAATCAATGTTTTGAAATAAGGTTTTAAAAAAACAATGCCAGTAATATTTATACATAAAGTTAAAAAATGAAAAGAAATGGCAAATGATTTATATTTTAAGTACTCTAAGAAATACCCAAACTGTCTTTATGTAAAAAACTCAGCATACATACATATTTTTAAAACAAAAATCTAATAAGAAAACTAATATTTGAATGTTTATAATTATTAAATCTTTTTATTTCTAAGCGTGGTATGTAATAATATGTCTAAACTTCTCAAAATTGCCAAAACATATTGATCTAATCTATAAGTTGAATTGCCTTATTCATGTATTTTATTTCAGGATTCACATTTTGATCTTAAGATCTATACAACATATATTAATTTATCAACACATTATCTTATTAATTATTAAATTGACATTAATTGTGATCGGTTGTTCGTTGAAAAAAATTAGAAGTGCTAGAATATACTTTGGCTGGGAAAATTATCTGGCATGATTTATCATGTTTTGGCTTCCGAGTACAACTACTTATGGATATGCTATGAATGGAAAGTACTTATATTACTTATGCATTTTCTTTTTAACTCTAGTTATTCTTAGAAATAAAAATCAATAAAATATAGGTCTACTGAATAGGCTTCCACACCCCTTCCTCAGTAAATAGCCTGTACAATCTACAAAACCGCATGCACTCAAGCTCAATGCAGTATACTATGAAGAATCATATACCAGCCTCACCACAAAGTTATCACAACACCAATACCTATACAAAAAAGCCAGAAGCAATCCAGAATATTGATCCATATTCCATGAGTACCTAAGTAAACTTGGTCATGTATTTGAGCCCATGATAGCCAGAATTACGTGTATTGAAAGAAACAACACCAAGCACAAGATTAAAAAAGCATAGCACATCACCAATAACAACTCCATTAAAAGAAATCTTATTTCCCCCTCTTGAAAACATGGGTTATCTAATCCCCTGAATTCATTTAAATAAACTTATACTACATTTAATACAACAACCACTTATCTATCATTCAGTGCTACACATATGATACCAAGAGGGTATCAAAAGCGCTAAGATCAATTAAAAATAAATAGTATATTTTTATCATAGCATCTCAGCACTAGAAAGCCAACGCTCTCAGATCTAACCGCTTCAGCTTCACCTATTTAAATAGAAAGTAGGTTGAAGTAAAGAAGGGGTTCCCCTCTTTTCTTCCAAAGTGCAAGCTTGTGGTTAAGACCTGTAGAGGTCCCTAATATCGCATTTTTACATGCATATTCTTGAAGTTACAGCCTTAGTAAATATTACTTAAGTAATCAATAAGGTAATATTGCAATTATGAATGAAGGATTATCTTAAACAATCTCATAAAAACATTCAACATTCACTTCATTTACGACACTAAATAAGTTACTGAAATTATGTAAAAATGTTGTTTAAGCACAGACTATGTACAAGTTAAAAACAAACTAAGCAAATTAGCCAAGCAATTAATTCATATGTAAATTCATTACTTGAAAGAGCGATTAAAAATAATGTAATATAACTTTTTTTTTTAGAAAACTACTACCCCAAATTACTGTTTAAATATACAAATTTATTAACATCTTTTATGATGGTAATATGAATATATATGTAAACTGATATTAAACCTATTATTATAAAGCACTGAAAACTTTGAAATTATTCAAACGGAAATCAATCTCCGATAATGAGCTATTTCTTAAATATTATAAGTCTCCGTGCACTCTTCCGCCGGCAGGAGTTTAAAAAACTTAAGGGAATCACTTAAGTTTAAAGTCTAAATTCTATATACACCAAGTCTTACAGATCATGCTTAAATCATGTCTTGAGTCTATTGTGTACCTGATGTTATAATCAAATATTCAATTGTACAAATCTATTTAACCCATCGCAGGAGAAAGACAATGTCTTATTTTTAACCACCCACGATTAGACAAACATGACTTATAAATGTAAACCTATTATTACAAAGTGCTGAAAACTTTGAAATTATTCAAACGGAAGTCAATCTCCGATAATGCGCTATTTCTTAAATATTATAAATCTCTGCACACTCTCCCGCCGGTAAGAAATAGCGCATTATCGGAGATTAACTTCCATTTGAATAATTTCAAAGTTACCTGGTGGAAGAGTACGTGGAGATTTATATTTAAGAAATAGCGCATTATCGGAGATTGACTTCCGTTTGAATAATTTCATTTTGTAGATTTTTTTAAAAAAAATACAATTACTCCAAAATTGTGTGTGCATGCAAGCATACAATTCAAAGACATCCATAACTATTAATAACTAAATGTTAAAAGAGCAAAGAAAATAACTATTCATTTTGTTCAACAGTTAGTTATCAATTGGTTATTATAACAGTGAATTTAATATATGTGAATGCGCAACCCTTATCTTCCCCGAGATATACATTTTCCTTTTTTAAAATATATATATCACTAACTTCATATGGATATGCCCCATTATAATATATAATTAAGACGTAAAATTTATATGCTAGCATCAAACTGCTCATAATTTTCATGTTATATTAAAAATGATAAATCTAACTTAAGTTTCCGGATTAGTATATATATTATGCAAATGTGAAAAAATAGTACAAATAATATTCATTTAAAAACTAATTTATTTATATACATTACATTCTTCATGCTACATTTTATAAATGCACTCAAATATATGAGATATTTAGCATGTTAGATGTATAGGGATTTTAATGGGCGTTAATTTGTTTGTGTGTACATATTTATACTCCACATGCATCAAAATATAGTGATCCTCAAAAAAATTGTGATATACCTTTCAAAGTATAATTTTTTTTTTTTTCTTTTCAAAGTACCAAAATAAAGTTTGCATTTATAATTTTACGAAGTGAAATTTAAAAAAATTCATAAAATTTCTCATTTAGAACAATGAGAATTTATTTTAAATCATCCTCAAAAAATCGGCTACATTTTATTTGAATCTTAATGTATTCTTCAAATAAAAAAGGAATAAATAAATTAATATAAGACTAATATACTACATGTAAACGATTAAGTATTGACAACAGCACCAAGTCTTTCAAATACACCTTTTTGTTTGGTTACTGTTCGTTTTAATTTTGTCAAATTAGGAGACGGGTCTAATGTTATTAATGGTATATCTTTGGTTATTTGAATGGAAGGAGTAGCTTCGGCAGTTTCTATTTCTTTTTTACCAAGTCGCAATTTTATCCTTGAATCCATTTTAGTAGATGTTTTTCTATCCATTAAAATTTTTTTAACATTTTGGGCCAAACGTTTGTTGGCCTCATAAGAAGGTTTATAGTGAGAATGTGAAGAAGTAATTTTATTATCTTTACTGAGGCTTTCGACTGAAGAAGAATGAACGCCTTTTGTTTTTGGACCCAAACGAAGCTTAATATTAACTTTAGATAAGGCTCGTCCTCCAGCTAGATATCCTTCTGATAAAATTCCTGAAGACGAAGTTGCTCTGGCTTTCTGAATAGCTAAAAAAAAAATAATAATAAACACATCAAAGAGTTAAAAAAAATTATCTGCTACAAAACATTCCATACATACCAAACCATTTTCTCTTAAGTATCCTCCTTCTGATGGAATACTCTATTCTTTTCTTACTTATAACATATCTTTCAAAATTCCACTATGTCTAAATATATGGTTAATCTTAATTTTGGATATCAATAATATTTTTTCTTCTCTTTCTCATCTGTATTCTAAAAAAAAATATCTATTATGCATTTTTTTAAAACAATTCAATCTGAAAATTCCACAAAGTAATCTTTTATCCAGTTGAGTTATTTTAATTTTCATTCTAACTTGTCACTTTTTATTCTCTTTAATCCTTATTATCACTATCTATAGTCATTATTCTTAACTTTATAAATATTTACTTTCACTCTGTCCTTTCTCAACTTTTAATATCAAGTCACACCTACTATCTAAAATAATAATGATAGTAATGTGATACAATGCACCCCCCCCCCCCATCTAATTCCTGTCTTTATCAAAAAACAAAAAAGAAATAAACAACGCCCATACTTTATAATGCTTCTATTTATTTCTCTTCTTACCATTTCTTTAAAAACAGGGATGGGGAATCTTAGAACCTTTTTTTCTGCCAAGGGCCATTTGGATATTCATAATATCTTCGCGGGCCATATAAAATTTTTCAAGATAAAAACTAGCCTGCTATACTTAGTCAGAAATTTAATTAATTTACCCCTAATCATTAAGTGTGAGCAACCTTTTTAACTTGAGGCCGATTTCAAATTTCCTTTTTTAAACGAGGGCTGTAATTTTTTTGCGATTTAAAAATAAAGTAACATCATTATTATTAATGATTGTTCCACATTTAACGACAATTTTTCCAATTTGCCTTGGAACTATTCTTCATGACATATTTATATTCTCAAATTTCTTTTAATCTGTTCTGTATAGATTAATTCTACAGCAGATAAAGAGGCGGTCTTTTATTAATTCCCCTCCAGAAAATGGTTTTGAATTTTCTGAATTGTTTGTATTTTTTATGAACATGTCCGCTACTTGATGAAGCTCCTTTTCAAGACTTCCCCAACACTTAATGATTTAATAAATACTGTCTCTTCTTTATTAATTGAAATATTTTCTAGACATATCAAGCGCGTTGATTTACTATTTTTTTACATATATAAAAAAAGTATTGGGTTATTCCTCTTCAGATACCAATTTTCTGTGTCAATTTTTCTAATCCTATTCGGTCCCATGCTAATAAAAAAAAAAAAAATCATGGCAAAATAATATTAAATGAAGTAAAATTCAAGTTTATTTTTGCTAGTATAAGTATCTCTGCAAAAATCATTATAAAAACAAACTAAATGCCCCAAGTCTCTTAGATTAAATGCATAGTCAGACCACACAATATATATAATTATTCAGAATAATACACCTCTGATAGAATGAATTAGAACTATTAAAAAGATTGAAGAGGAAAAAATGCAGTATAAATATTGTATTTTACTTTCTTAATTCAACATTTGCACTATGCTCATGTTTAAATAGAAATTTTATAGGGTTATTTTATATATTTTTGAAAATGTCTGCGGGTTGTATCGAGAGCTTTTGTGAGGCGGAGATTCCCCACTCTTGTTTTAAAAGAACATTTAATCCTACAAATATCTTCTGTTTCACATTAAGAATATTTTTTTCTAATCTACATTTTTTTTTGTAATTTTACCAACATAATAATCCAATCTAATCCACCAAATATTGTTTCAAGATCTATAAAACACCCCCCCCCCCCCTTCAATATCTTTTAAAAGCAGCTTTTAATTATATCTTGAACTTTTATTCATTTTAAAATGAACTATTCCTATGAAAAATATTTAATCAATATTACAAATTATTTAATTCTAATTTAAACAATACAAAATGTTACCTTATATAATGTTTCATTCAATATGAATATTCCAATTCTATGACAAAATTTTCTATAATTAAAAAACTTTTTGCATCAAAATATTCTCACTAAAATATTTTTTGAGGAATTCAAGAATTAAAAAGCATAAAATTACATAAAAAAAAATCAGTTTTCTGTATTTCTGTCAGATTTAATTTCATGGTCTTAAAAATTGTTGTTTTGGCTCTGTGATCAGATTATATACAAGGTGATAATTTCATTTTCTTGAATTACATATATATTTTCTGAAAACCTTAAGATACAATCAAAGAATCTTAATTTTATCCGTTTAAATTTGTTTTGCCCAGCTATCTTGCTTTGATCAAATTAATTTTAGTTAAACAGCATAATTTGTTTGCTTGATACAATTAAATTGCATGAAATGTTTTTACTTTTTTCATCTTTTAAAATGGATATGACTTAATCTACAAATATACTTTACAAAAAAGATGGAGGTTGTAGTGAAAGAGAAAAAACAAATGAATAAATACTGACAGATCAGAAAAATTATATCTGAATGAGGTTATTTCTGCAATCTTATTCAAAATATTAAGTTAATTTTTTTTTTTTTTAAAAAATTAGTAGAAAAAGAGTACAGTTTAAGGATGTGTGTAATATATCTTTTTATAGAATACTGTACAATCTTTTCCCCACATCCAGGTTCTTAATAAACATAAAATAAAAAAAATAAAAATTATTATAAAAAATTGGAAATTACTAAAAAAATTTTAATTTTTTGATTCATAATGCAAAATAACAAGAAAGTGGCTTACGCTACCTTTTTCAGACAAATATAGTAATTTTACAAATTTATCACTAAATCTATCTTTTGCATTTCATCAATGATATTCTTCGTATGAGGAAAGAAGATTACAAAAATTAAGGTAAGACTTCTTTAATTTTTTGAAAGAAAGAGCGATATCTTAATGCATATAATTTTTAAATTAAATTCTATTGTCAATACGTAAATACAAGTTTTAATCTGTATAAATTTTAAATTAAATTGTACACATTTATAAGCATAAGCGTATATATGTCAAAAATGCCTGCATTATATTATAAATATATATATATTGATCAATTTACGCTGTGCATTGTGGATTTCCTCTGCTGATAATATTCATACATTGCCAAAAGAATTCTTTTTTTTCATGTCTTAGCATCTGCCGGGAGGCAAACCCGCAACAACAGTCTGCAACCAACTGCTTGCTTGCAAGGCAGCTGCGCTGACCTCTCAGCTAACAACGCTTGACTGCCAAAGAATTCTTCTCAATGATTACTAACTTTGTTTTAATTTTTTGATCATAATGCAAAATAATAAA
Organism: Epiperipatus broadwayi; assembly: GCA_028023455.1. Lineage (NCBI taxonomy): Eukaryota > Metazoa > Onychophora > Udeonychophora > Euonychophora > Peripatidae > Epiperipatus > Epiperipatus broadwayi. Next base: position 33,959,838 of record JAQFVV010006198.1, read on the forward strand.
AAAGTGGCTTCCTTTTGCACTTCGTCAATGATACTCTTCGTAAGACGAATGAAGATTACAAAAAAAAGGTAAGACTTCTTTATTTTTTTGAAAGAGTGATATCTTAATGTATATAATTTTTAAATTAAATTCTATTGTAAATACAACATATATATTAAAAGTAAAATGTATGTCCAAGATGAAAAAATATTTTGGCTTGATTTGAAATAACTATTAACTGAATCGTTAGTACCACTGCATCAAAATAATTCATGAAGAATTTACATAGATTATTTGAGAATGAATCAATCTTGTCAAAAATTGTAAGCGTGTTCAAAATGTTATCTTATATAGAGTAATTTAGAATTACTATTGCAAAGTTTTAACACTATGACAGATTTTATGTTATTATGCATTAGTTTGTTATAATTCCTTTTTCAATTTAATTAATAATACATTACTTTTGAATAATATAAATGTACGAGATATTAAAAAAAGGATTTGAGTTGGAATTTGTCTATATTAAATTGATTCAATCTGAAACTCAATATGTTTTAGATGATTCAAAATGTGAACGTTTTCCACATGTAAACATTTGCCAAGAAGCAATGTTAGGATTTGAAAACTATTATTTTGGAAACTGGAATAGCATTACAGTGATAAACTGAAATGTAAATATTATTGAGAGAAAGACAGGACTAATAAGAGTGAACTGATCTCTAAATCATTTTTTATCTATAGATTGCACAATGAATTTGCACTTTTTTCGGACATTCTGAGCATTGTTCGTATTCTAAAATTTAGCTTAGAGATTAAGGACTTACAGGAGTGCTTTAATTTCTAGTTTTTACCTTTTGAAAAAATATATAAATTTCTAATAGACATATATATAAAAACAAGCTTTTCCATTTTTTGTGTTGTATGGAATAAACCTTGACTTTTGTTATTACTTCCTCTTTAAAAATAGCTTTTGATTCTTTCATAGAATAAGGATCACAAAAATGAAGAAGATGCATATTGACGAGTATAAGAAAGAGCCTCATGGTATAGTGATATCTATCTGTCACGCACATAATCTGATGTTCAAATTCTAGACAAAATTAAACTTTTTTTCAGGTTCCGATCAGGTTTAGGATCCCCCCCCCCCCATAGACAATACAGTTAACATTTCAATAATAGTAGATAAATGTGTATCCAGTTATTTTTAGCTAGAAAGTTAAACAAGAAAAACAAATTCTCACCACTACCAATTGACAAACCTTATGAATAAAGCTTTTCCCAAAGTTTGCTACACCAGAACCATTGGAGCAAACTTTGTCTTCAGTGGACTATTTAAAGACTGTTTTACTTTATTTATTTAGGCGCACACCCACACATAAATATCAAACACCATTTCTACATTTCAAAACATAATGGTTGCAAACATTGGAAGATATATGTAATTTATACGCATATACACGCAAATACACTGGGAAAGAACAAATGTTCTGCTGCTTTCTGTCATGAAACTCAGTTTTGTATAAATTGTTACTAACTGTTAAATAAGATATTGTGGTAGCAGTTAGACAGGCTCATGGCCTGGGATTGTAAAATCCAGATGAAGCTTGGGAAATTTTTTTCATATAGTTGAGGACTTCCAAACAAGCTTAGAATTTTTCTTTCAGGTAGCTGGGCCATTGTCAACCTAGCTAACTATCCACTTATTGATTAGTAAATGGGTATCTAGCTATTATTAAATAGAGGATAAGTCTGATATTCCTATGTAATTGCAAAAGCTTTTCGTCTTGCAGCCTATTATTTTTAATCTTCACTTATTGTTATTAAGATATTTTCTATTCATCTGTATAGCAATTTCACATATTCCTATTAGTTTCTAACTTTTTCTAGTCATTGAGTCCCAATGAGACTGCACCCCCTGACTTTTGTTCACGAATGATTTATTTTTCAAGAACTTGGACAAGTAAAATTTCATTAGAGCATTTGTGGGTTGTTGTGGCTTTAATACAACATGAAATCTTGAATTACAATAATTAAAGAAAAATGACATATCTTGAATTCTCAGTTTTCATCTCTTCGTAAATCCTTTTAACTTTTGACGACAAACAGTTTGTTAGAGATTTAAGGGTGTAACAAACAATGAAAAATCATTACCAAAGACAAACCGAAATCCAAAATGGATACTAATTAAAACATTTTTATATATATATAATTAAGACTTGAAATTAGATCTATATTCAGACAAGTTCGCTCAAAATATTAAAGTGTCTCGAATTTCAGGGTTTTAGCTTGAATAACGAAGTGGAGTTAACGAGATTCATAACTGCATTACTTTTACCTTTGAATTCCAGTCTCACTGATAAAAGGAAAAGCCTTACATCAGTTTGCGCTAGAGATTTAAATGCCTAACATCTGGTAATCACTGATTACTTAAAGTAACTATACTTGGCGCTAGAATAAAGAGTTGCTTCCTGTCCTTATCACATATTTTGTAAGCTGAAGTGAATAATTTGTTATTATTAAAATTCCTTAGTCCAAAGGAGGGGGGGATCTGACAGGTAATAGAAATCAAAGGATACTAAAATATACCGTTAGATAGGGATTTTATGCACAAGCCTTCTGGCATCCATTGATTGCTCTTGTTAGCACAAGATGGCACTACTATATGGAGAGTGTTGTTTTGTTTTGAATTGTTTAATAACAATTATTGTGCTAGTATGAGATAGTGATCATGTGATGTTTAGTGGTTTAACACCAATCCTGCCTAATAGGATAGTGGTGGCTATGGTTGTTAAAGAGCCAAAGACACCAAAATGTATGGGTACTGAATTGAGTTCAGACCCATATGACTATATAAGCTATTGAGCTTGGATTGAAAATATTAATAGTGTTTTCAACTTCATTCTCATAGTTTTGTAGTTAAATAGAGTTAAAAGGTGGGTGCTGGAGGGTTGCAATAGATCCTAAGATCTAGGTGCAGTGCTCTCAGATCCAAGGCTCCTCACTGATGAAGGCCACAAGCCAGAAACTAGTCTGGGGATATTGGATGAGTAGGCACTTGATAGGGATTTTATGCACAAGCCTTCTGGCATCCATTGATTGCTCTTGTTAGCACAAGATGGCACTACTATATGGAGAGTGTTGTTTTGTTTTGAATTGTTTATATCATTATTCAGACAGATTGGCCTGAGTTTTCATCTTGAACAGCAAAATGAAGTGAAAAGTGGCCACTAGCTGCAAAAACTGCATACTTTTAATTCTGAATGCCAAGCATCAATAATAAAAGCAAAGGCGGAAATTGATCTTGAAAAGGGATTTAAGTGCACTAACATCTTGATAACTACTGCCAAATCTAGTCAGTTATATAGCATGGGAGTCATTCTTGTTTAGCTGGACGAGTAGTCGTATGTTGTTAATCCAAGCATTTCATATTAAGAACTTATTACATGGGATTTGAACCCGGACTTTCAAGCTTCTTTTCAGTCATTCATTCCATCTTATTCAACCGGAGTGGATGACTGAGTGAGCTTGAAAGTCTGGAGTTCAAATCCCCTTTAATTACATCTAGCTTAAGTAAATATACTATACTTGTATTTAAATATTAACTATAATATATATATATACTATAATATCTCGGTAAGATTCATTAATATTATATTCCTTTTTAATATTCAAATAACAATGTTTTCTACAAATATTTACTTCTTTTCTTTTATTATACACGTTATTACCACAAATATGATTATTAATAAGTCAAAAAAAAAAAAAAATGGACAAGATAATAAAATATTATCAAATACGTAGCTTTCACCCTATATATATATGAAGTGCTACTTATTACACAAAACAAAATATTGTTAAAAACCAACAAATTTATTTCAATTACTGTATATATATTTTTGCAAATATTTAAATGTATATAATAAAACCAATACCTCTCTTTGATTTACTTTTGCTGTGACTAGAACTCTTTCTAGATGAGTCCTTACTCAATTTAATTTTCTTAGCCGGATGTTTTAACACACCATGGTATTGTAATGGTGGGCCATGAAACTCTTCTTCGTCTGACGTACTTCCAGTAGACGTGTCTGCTTGGCGTTTAATAGTAACTTTAGGAGAACTATTACCCAAACGATCAAACACAGATGAAGACTAAAACAGAAATTAATCGCAGCAAAAATTAAAAAAAAAAATCATAAAGATATTAATAATTAATAAAAGAAAACATTACACATCATATTTCGCTTCACAAGCTTTTTCAACTATTTTAATTTATTCCATTTATTTGTATATGGCAAATTGTTTGTGTTTATGTGGACTAAAACAACAATGAGAAATTTTTCAATCCTTTGCATTAGATAAAAAATTTTTTGATGATAGTATTTAAATAGTAAGTCACATATACAAACAATCACAATAGTGATTAATAAAAAGTTAACTGAACCCATGAATTCAAGGATCACAAGAATTAAAAAACACCAATGTTCTGATCCCTTTCTAAAAGCATTAATTTTAAGTTTTACCTAAAGATATTTAAATGATTTACAACTATGATGGTCTACGCTTATACAAGCAAGACAGTTTTTACTATGTTACAATTTAGACACGTCAATCACAAACAGCTACTATGTTACCTCAGACTGATATCCTAGAAGTTCGTCAAAACTTGATTCACAAATAGCAACTGACACATAAAAAGTGAAACATAGAAAAGATCCAATTTATAATGTAATAGGTGAGATCAACTATTTTACGAATCATTATGGTGAAAAATAAAATGCAAATAACAAGAGTGCAAAATATTTGAAGATATGTTCTTTGAAAACATATACAAAAAACATTCTGCCAATAAATGCAAATAATAGAATATACTCCCTATGACAAACAGTCATTTATTGAAATGTGCACATTAGTCTGATTTTAAATACGGCATAAATCAATCTGAAATTGTAACTAACTATTTAAGAGAGCAAAGATGGCATTCCCCTTTTTAAAACCTCACAATACTAATGAAAAGTCAATTTTGCAAATGTAAGTATTAAATATACATAGCTTAAAAGAGATGAAGTTTAATATTTACATTTACAAAACTGACATTTTGTTGATATTATGAAGTTAAACAAGGCAAAACTCTTCATACAGTAGTGCCACCCTGTGCCAACCAGAGTAATCAATGGATGCCAAAAGGCTTGTGCATAAAATCCCTATCTAATGCCTACTCATCCAATAACCCCAGACTAGTTTCTGGCTTGTGGCCTTTATCAGTGAGGAGCTTTGAATCTGAGAGCACTGCACCTAGATCTTAGGATCTAATGCAACCCTCCAGCATCTCTACTTAACTACAAAACTAGTATAAGAAATGGTGATCACGTGATGCTATTAGGAAGTTGTTAAAATGAGACACCATTTTTAACCTCTTAAATATTCAATTGTAATTTCAGTAAGATTTGCACTCTATTTAAAATCAGCCTAATATACGAATTTCATTCTCTATTTCACATCGAACATTAATAAATGAACGCTTAAAATCATTATAAGCTTAAAGTCAGGCGATCCATACAACTTTTTTGCATTTATTAACATATAAGTGATATTTATACATGGCTTCCAGCGGTAATCATTAAGCTATGCATATATAAACTTTATATATATAATGAGACATAGACAAAAAAAAACTTGACCCCCCACCCAACTAATTATTGAAACCAAAATAAAAATAAAATGTCCCCCTTAAAAATCGGTAAATACATATAAATGTAACAGCAGCAAAAGAAGAATAAATATAGAAAAAAATATTAAGGTCCCAAAAAATCATTGAAAAGGGGCACGATTAAAGCCGACACAAAAAGTTGGGTCCCAAATACTAAAAACTTGAGATCCACCGCTTTAAAGAGTTTCAAAATATTTTAACTAAGAAATTAGCTACAAGTTCAAAAAAAGCATATTAAAACTAATAAAACAATTTTAAATACTGACCCGATTAAAAATAGCAAATATACTTAAATTGTTTCGTAAGTGTATTTGTTAATATATAGGTTTATATGTAAAAATCTTAAGTTTTGCATGATAAGACCTTAAATAAAATTATATTGGGAGAGTTATATTTACTTTTAGTGATCTGCGATTTTAGTCCAATGTACTAACAAGTCTAAAAATAGAATATATCTACTATTTCTAACTTAAGTTGAAATTCAATTAATTTTTGTTAATCATCTAGGAATACCCATTTAACATGTTTGATATAAATAATTTAAATCCTAATTATCTTATGGGAAATCAAGAAATATTTAATAAACAAAATTTTGTTATGCATAAGCAATTTAAATATAATGACAAGCTACAAATATAAAAAAAAACACTGGTATTTCATTATCATATATGATCACTTTGTTATATACTTAAACAAACCATTAAACCAGTATTGTGATGTGATGTACTGTGACTTCTCCTTAAACGGAGTCAGGAATCTCTCAGCAGCTATGCCCAGAGAAACCTGTTATACCACTTTACCTTCCTTTTCCATTGTCCACCCTAAGTTTTCCCACAATCTGCTCCATCCCATTTCCACAACATAATCTTTGTCAACTCCATGACCTTCATATCTAAACACCCTTTATTTTTTCCCAAACCTAGCATAAAAACCAATAACTCACTTTCTGTATAATCACTTTGTTCATATTTAACCTTCCATAACTTCATTATTTGAAACCTTTCTGCTTCCAAACATTTACATTGAAGTAACAGATGCCTAATATTTTCTATGCCTTCCTTATACAACTTGCAGATTAAATCACCCATATTTTTCCATTTACGTGTATATTCCCTTGTTGCTAAAGATCCTGTTTGAGCCTTAAACAATAAACCACTTTCCTTACTATTATCATAAATTAACTCACACCCAATGTTCCGTTTATTAATTTTTTCTATACAATAGTGCCACCTATTGCAAGTTCTAGTAATCAATAGATGCTAAGAGGTTATGCACCCCAGACTAATTTCTAACTATGGTTTTCATGAGTAGGAATCTTGGATCTGAGAACACTTACGATGCACAATTTTCTAGCATCTATTGATTACTAGGACTTGCACTAGGTGGTGCTATTGTGTGGAAAAATTTGCTATAAGTACATTTTATTTGGAAATGCTGAAAAAAAAGTTCTGCATGCTAAATAAATCCCAAACACAAAGAAATATTTATACAGCAATTTTTATATCATTTTAAAGAAAGCTTTTCTAAATTATTTTAAATTTACATGATGGCAATCCTGTGGGCCATCTAAAGAAATGTTTTGCGATAACCTAAGCATCTTAAATTGATAGTCATCAAAATATTGTCTGCAATGACTTCTCTTTTTAATTACCTCTTATAAAAAATTAGTATTTTAAAAATTAAATGTTGTTTCTAAAACATTTGTTTCTTATTTATGGAATGTTTGTTTATTAAGAAAATTATTTTTCAGTAAATTTCTAAACGTTTACAAAATAATCATCTACACTCGTTCAAAATTGAAGGAAAAATGAAATGCAAATCAGTTCTTTTGAACTCTTTCTTTCTTAGAATTAAAATAGTAAAAAATGAAGGAACGAAAGATTTCAAATCATTTGCTTGATATATAAATAATGGCCGATTTATTTTAAATTCGAAATAATTAATATCTATAGTAAATAGTAATGTGTTTATCAATAAAATAAATAAGGATACAAAAACTGTTGAAATAAATAAATAAATCATAATTATTCTACTTTATAAAAAGTATGTTATAAATTTAATTAATTTATAAATTATTACTTCATATACAAATTTGATCCCGGATGTGTAATCTGGAGATTTTGAACGTTTATTATCTCTCAATCCAAGATGCTTTAAATTGGCCTATATAAGTGAATTTACGTACAAAAATAAGACAGTCACTCTTATCTTTCCAAAGTCTCTATCTTGTGTCTTGGTTTGAGAGTATCCTTCATACCTAACAAAGTGTTGAGATATTAAAACAATATTACAGCGCACATATATAGGGAATAAATCCCTTCTGATTAAAATTATATATGGTAATGCAAACACGTGAACAGCTATAAGTTTCTTATTATTTGGAAGATATTTATTAAATATTATAAACAGAATTAGTACAAAAATATTCAATAACATGCATATCTGCATTATTATTATTAACAACAGTATAGATATTTTTAAAAATCTATTTGGTTAATTAAAATAATTTGAAATTATGATGTACTGTATTTTTCATACGATATACATTTTTAACATGTAAGTGAATACGTAATGATGTGAATGGTTACTTAAACTTACAAACAGTTGGAATGGCCTAAAATTGATATCCTTCATGAAAGGGAGTAATACTTAATAATATATGTTACACACAACTTCTAAGATGGGATGATTTTTTGAACTATAATTTGACAAGGTTATTAATATGTTATATGTATTATATTTTTCACAGGTTCAAAATCAAGGTCAATATTTCAAGGATGTGGTTTATTAACTTAAGAATGATGACTAAATAAGGTAAATTTATGGATATGATTTTTCCATTTGTTAATATTTAAAAAAAAAGAAAGATTTAAGTTGACGAACATAGCGTTTCCTTTTGCAATTTATTTAGAAGGTGGATGATGACGCTAATCATCACAAAGTCTCCTTTCAAGTTTATTAAATGATGCTTCATCAATGTCAACACTTTATGGTATATCTAGCATAGGAGGACATAAGTCTCTCAATATAATTTTATTTAAGATCTTATCGTGCAAAACTTAAAAACACATTTATATGCTTAATGTATTACAGCATAAAAGATGTTTATTAATAATCAGATTAATCATTTCTTAATTTTTGCTCTTTTATATCATTGAAATAAATGTAAAAATTCAGAACGATGTTCTTTTGCATGCTGCTACGAAGCAAATGTTAGCCATAAATATTACTATAGGAAAGAGCAATCACAAAGCTCAAAATATATATTTTTCTCAATCATTTGGAGAAAAAAGATACTTTGTTGCCTATCATGGATAAAAGATATATACTTAATGCCACATCAATCACTGTATTACATTTAATTATTTGTATGAACTTCCGCACACATATCTAGAATATTAATATTGTTTATTTTCTTATAATAAAAAATATTTGATAAGTTTTATTACGAAGCAATGATTACTTTCTCAACAGTAACCTGCATACACAGATGTCTATTACATATGTATACAACTTTTTAAAAAAGAGAATGTTAGTATGCATAATAAGTGCATGTATATAATACACCTGAGTTTCGTTTTATGTGGATTATTTTAATGCAATTTTGAAGTTATGCGATTCATGTTTCTTCTTAACATCTTTCATATTTCACTATATTTATTAGATATCAAGAAATTTAAATTATTAATAACTTATTATGATGTGAAATTTTTTTCTTTTCCAAAAATATAACGTTATATTAGCAGCTAACGTGAAGATGGCCTGAAGCTGTATTTAGAATCTTAGCTTCTATGTAAATAACCTACTTATACTAATGAGTAAATAATAATAATAGATTTATATGTACGTATAAAAATATTGCAATAAATATTCAAAAATTTTAAACTTTTAAAATGTATTTTGTTAGATATAACAGAAACAAATATTTTTTTAGATTTTTAAAATAAATAATAACAAAGATTTTATTGATTTTATAAACTGAAAATAATCTTTATAATGATAATCTTTTGTTTTGATTGCGATCTCATTTCTTTAATATAAAAACAGCACAAGACTGAACATGGCGCTAGTTGTACATCACATCACGAATTTAATGTCTTACCAGTTCCCAAACAAACACAAATTGTCAAATAGTGGTTATTATTAAAATATGTATGAAAAAATGTAAAATTAAATACTGTAGTTAATAAAAAAAGTTAAAAAAGTTTGTCTTTTATTAATTTTTTTCAAATATTTGAAATTTTTTATTAGTCATATTTATTTCCTTATTTTTTTAATGTGAATTTTAAAGTAATTTTTCCTTGCTGCTTTGCTTTTATACGGATTTCTGAAAATTACAGCACCTATCCCCCATTTTTCAAGATAAGTTACGTTCATTTTTGTGCACGTTTTCTGAGGAACCTATCTACCGCATAAAACAAGACTCAGGTGTATATATATATATGTTGAATTAGACTTCCATGGATTGTTATTATAATAAAGAATAGAAATGAGATTATATTTATGTAAACAGAGATAGCTTTTAGATTTTGATGTCAAGAAACTATCAATTACTACTAATTGACAATTCCAAGGCTGAACAAGTTTTCTCATTATCCTACAATAGCTCTTTTGTTGAAGTTTGATATATAAGAATATAAAATGGCTAATATTTCAACAATTCCAAATATATATATATAAATTATGTTTTGACAAGTTAAAGTGAATTAAATAATTTATATATAAATTTACCGTTCCCGCTGTAGTTGAAGTATCTGGTGATAGTCTTGTAATCTATCAAAAAAAAAAAGAAAGAAATAATAGCAATAAAGAATTATTTACTTTTTTTGTATATTTCTATTTAAAAATTAACAAGAGTCAAATTAATATATATGTATTTACATAAATTTTGATATGCGACAATGTATTTAAAATTTTATGCCAATTAAAGATATAATCAACATCAGCTTTTTTTAAAATATTTTTTTCCCTTCTTTTATTTTACATTTTTTCTTATAATCATAAAAAAAAAAAAGATTTAATATAACAAAGATACAGTAAAAGTTAGTATTTATCATTTAAATTTCTATAATTTTAACATTACAAATCAAATTTGAGAGTAAACAAACAAAATATATATTTATAATTAAAAAAAATATATATCAACGGTTGTTTTCTCATCCTTGGTGTTCGCCTCGAGATGTGCTATTTCTAGGTAAATTCCTAGATATATACCATTTCACCAGCCTTCACCCAACAAAAGAGGAAATTTTCTACGTTATAAATGCAGAAAAGAGACCTCACGTTATGTTGGACGGAGTCGGTGGTGGCGACAGAAGCCAACACAAATGAGACTTCTTTCTACGATAAAACACAGAAAGAGTTCCTGCTGGCTGCCGGTTATGTCTTTTTTTCTATGCTAAAAGCAAAGAGAAAGAAATGCCTTGATTGGCTGCCGTAGTGGTTCATTTTGTTCATCATTTTCTCATAATAGTAGAATATCTATTTTCTCTGTAGTTTCATGTGAGTGTGTGTATTTAAAGCAGTCGTAGTTTTTTAAAATTTGATAAGACGTCTATCTTTTTTAACGTGTTGTAACTTACTTTACTGTTGTAAGTTTAGTAAAAATGTCCTGAAGATTCCATTACGAATTGGTAGCCCTCAAAAATTGCTTTTAAGAGTGGGAAAAGGAAAAAATTTAAAGGATCACGTGAAAAGTACCGTTTTCGCGAGAATTCATCCGTGACCGGTTACTTTTGCTATACAGTATATATACGCACTAACAAAAACAACCCAGTGTCTAATTATTAGGAATTACTTGTCCAAAAAAGAAAATTAGTCGGGTATTATTATTATTTTTTGTTACATTTATTATTTCAAAATAAGATTAGTTTTTATATCTACACACTAACAAAAACAACCCACTTCCTGCTTAATTACTATCTTAAAAAAAAAAAGAAAGCAAATTCAACGGGTTTTTTTTTTCAATGGAGTATTTGAATTACGGTATTTTTTTTTCTTATATATATACAAGATTTACCAAAAAATAAATAAAAAAGAAACCCACTTTCTGATTAATTACTGCCAAAAGAAACGAGTCTTTCAATGACGATCCTTACTAATAGTAGTTGGGTATATATTCTAAATTGTAGTATATAAATGACGTTACTTTTGATAGATTTAGAATTACGTATTGCTTTTTTAATAAAAATAATTGATTTTTACTCTTGGCCAAAAATACCATAACTTTAAAAAAAGACACACGTAAAGTCCAAAAAAAAAAAAATGAAAAAAAGCGCTGTAACTTTAAAGACATACACGCAAACTAAAAAACAATCTAAGATTAATAAACATTGACTTATTACATCTTGCTTTTGAATCAAACGATTGATTTACTCTTGCAAAAAAAAGATACCATAACTTTAAAAAGACACACATAAAGTCCCCAAAAAAAATATTAGAAAAAGCCCCGTAACTTTAAAGACACACACACAAATTCAAAAACAAGATAAGATTAATAAACATTTACTTATTACGTCTTGCTTTTGAATAAAAGTATTGATTTACTCTTGCAAAAAAAAAAAAACAACCCGTAACTTTAAAAAGACACATGTAAAGTCTCCCCCCAAAAAAGGTAAAAAAAACACCGTAACTTTAAAAAAACACACGCACACAAACTCAAAAAACAAGGTAAGATTAATAAACATTTACAAAAATGAAAAAACTAACATCATATAATAGTATTAGTTAGTAGAATATTTTATTACAAATCTAAGAAATCAGATCTTTTTAGATCAAATCGATCATTTAGGTCCGGCCCTGGAATCGTTATATGTATATGTTTTTGATTAGTATCAATGCCATCCTGTGGCAAACACCAAGGATGAGAAAACAACCTTATCAACTAATAGCCATAATTTTGTATATGTACATCATATATATTTAGTTCTCTACTTAAACACCAACAATCATGAGTACATTTGATGATCACTACTGAAATTTATCATCCCTGCTATCTACTTAACCCACTAAAATCTACTGTATTATACTTAGAATATTATAAAATATTTATACCGTTATTGATAACACAAATATTAAATTACATTATTAGAAATTGCAAGATAAAGCTCACAAATAAGCTCTTAATATGCTTTGCAGAATATCATCAACCCCAGACCGGTTTCTGCTACTGGCTTCATCAGTGAGGTGCCAGGATATTCAAGCATTAGTTTAAAAATACATATGAATGTCTGAAAATTTCAAATTTTCTACTTAATAGTTATCCATTACATAAGATTTTGGCGATTTTATATTGCTAAAGCTATTGATATACGGTGTATCTGAACTTAGTTCAGTCCCATATGGCTATTTAAGTTATTAGATAGCTGGATTGGAAGACATATGGATGTCTGAAAATATCAGATTTTCTACTTAAATAGTTATCTATTAGATAAAGTGCTGGGCTTGTCCTAATATTTTTAATCTAATGCGTGAATATCCTGGCACCTCACTGATGAAGCCAGTAGCAGAAACCGGTCTGGGTTGAGGATATTCTGCAAAGCTTGTTAAAAGATTATTTGCGAGCTCTTTATAAAACATTTGTAATACAAGCTTGTTTAAATTAGGTCATGTGACATCTGACTTGATTTTCATCATCATCATCATTATCAACCATTATCAATCCACTGCAGGATGAAGGTCTCTCCAAGTTTAATCCATCTTCTCCGATCTTTAGCTTCTCTTCTCCACATCACCCCTACACATTTTCTTATTTCATTCATCATCTTACATGTGGTCTCCTTCTGGGTCTTTTACAATCTCTTGGAATCCAGCTTAAAATTTCAATTGTCCATCTATTATCATCTCTTCTAGCAATATGTCCAGCCCAACTCCACTTCAATCTTTTAATTTTTTCAATGAGGTCAGTAACACCTGTTTGTTCTCTTACCCATACATTGCGTTTTCGATCTCTTCTTGTTACTCCCAACATACATCTCTCCATACTTCTTTGAGTGGTCTGAAGTCTCTGTATTGATCTTCTATTAAGTGTCCAAGTCTCAGATCCATAAGTAAGAACTGGTAAAACACATTTGTTAAAAACCTTTCTTTTCAAACACATAGGCATATTTCCTTTTAATATCAAGTTATTTCTACCAAAAGCACTCCAACCAAGTTTAATTCTATGATTGATTTCCTCCATTATGTTTCCATCTGTATTAATAATCTGACCAAGGTATTTGTAACTCTTAACTTCTTCTAATTCATCATAATCAATCTTTATTTTCATATTTTGAGCAAATCGATTAAACATTACTTTAGTCTTTTTAACATTTATCTTTAGTCCTACTTTCCTACTTTCATCTGATAACTCCTGCAACATTTCCTGCAGCTCCGAAGCATTATTTGCAAAAACAACTACATCATCTGCGAAATCTAAATGACTTAAATAATCTCCATTTACTTTCACTCCTTTAGTTTCCCATTTTAATCCACAAAATACTTCTTGCAGCACTGCTGTAAAAAATTTTGGAGATATGGAGTCACCTTGTCTTACACCTTTCTCAATGTTGACTTTCCCAGTATCATTATGTAATCTAATTGTTGTTGATTTTACTTGTAATTATATGCTTGTATACACAGATATACTTCTGATTATTTTAATTATTAAAACATATAGTGAAGCTGTGATATCCATTATATTTTATTCCAAGCCTCCACAGCATGCACCATGTATAATGGATAATAGCTTATGCTTTATTTGTAAGATTTTATAGTGTATACTGCTCACTATATTATTCTATAAATAATCATTAGAAGCCAGTCAATACGTTGAGCATTATTACTTTTATTTTACAAGTGTACAGTACTTTTCAATACAAACACACCTATATAAGAGATGCTTTTGTAATTCATATAAATATCATGGTAACTATATTTTATAAGATAGCCACTGTTTACACAATTTAAAAAACAATAAGAGAATAATTACCAAAAATGTATTCTATTTATAATCATTAAAACCATTCAACACTTAGACAATCCCAATATCAATAACAATCAACAATCTCAAACTGTCGTCAAGGCAACTTCCTTTTACTTGCTCCACATATATGTTATAAAATTCTAGACACTTAATGTAAGAGTATTATACTTAAATTTATTGTTCTTCATTTAATATTTCCGCCTGTAAACAAAAACTTGCCATTTAACATTCTTATGTTTAACATCATCTCCTTAAAACTTTTTTGAATTTCTAAATAATTGTTTATATTAATTATAATTTTATTAATTAATTCTTAAGTCATAACTGTCTTATTAAATTATAAATACCGTTAACAAATAATTAACGCACCCCCCTCCCCATTTTTCAGTAGACTATCCTAATAATTTAAGAACTATTAATATCTTATTCTCATTATTTTTTAACAAATTTCAAAACTGACTATAAAGCTAATTTTAAATAGACCAAATAACGGATTTTTAAACAATCGGTGTCCTTCACAAGAGTTCAACCTAAATATCTGACTAATTTTTGATAATCTGTAACACTACCACACAATCTCATGCTTCCATGAGCTGTTCTTTTCTTAGTGTTAGCTTTAATTACGGTGCACGATTTTCTACATGTGCTTTTCTCGCTTATTGCATGTACACAGCCAAATAATTTATAAATAAAAATTACAAATAATATTTTTATTTTAAAAACTACAAAAGAAGGCAAGCTATTTACACTTTTCTGATGTTTTAAGACATAAAATGGTGTTCAACAATATTATTAATTCATTTGTTTATTATTTATGTGCATTATATTTAACATTCAAATAATTTAATACAGTATGAATATTTCAAATATAAAGAGCAATTGTCTGATATAGACAATTAAGTTGATATTCAAAGATTGGAGGACATTGAGAAGTGAAACCAATATAGTAACTTGGATTAGTCGAATTAAATTGGCAATATTATATAGTTCATCTTTAAATTTAATTAAAATGATCTGAGTGTAGCTGGAAGAGTCATACTTGAACTCGCGAGGCAGGCTACTTATATAGCTGGGAGATCCATTACTCGGCATGACTACCTCAGTATTAAATTGTATAGACCATATTTGTGTCTTATTAACTAACATGTGTGTATATTTTTGTCACTAATAAATTATACATATTAATTGTTGAGTAGGGTCATCATTTGTCTGTTGGTTTGGAACCAACCCTGTAAATTTAGCCAAACCCAACAAAAGTACAGGCATTCTGTATGCCTGTGCATTTATTCATTGCATCTATAGCAAAGCCTTGGGCTATTCGATGCTGAGTTCTCTGAGCTGACTGAGTATTTGGATGACCCAGTGTTGCACCTCATACTTAGTAATTCTTTTTAAATGGGTAGCTTGACTAGCTATAGTCTCTGCTAGTTCTGCCTGAACTACCGCTATCTCAAAATCTAGATCCGGAATCATCAACATTTTTAGCCTCAAATTGTGATCGTTTCTGCCACAAATAAAACAATCATGAAGTGCTTCATGCATGAAGTCTTTGAAAGTGCACTTCAAGGCTAATGTTCAGATTCTTGTTTCAAACTCTCTAGCTGTTTCCCCCTGTTCTTGCATGCTGAGATTAAAATGGTATCTCTGGATTATTGTCATGGGTTTAGGGGGGAAATACTTTGTGAGAATTGTCAGCACTCTGTAAAAATCCTGCTCATCTGGGAATAGAGCCATAGATTGAGACTTGAGTATATTATACATCTGTGGACCTATAACAGTCATTAGAGTGGCTAACTTTACCTCAGGTTTTTTAATCTGATTGGCCTGTAGGTAAAAAATCAAGCCCTCCTTATAATTTGACCAGCTCTCAGATTGCATTAGCCATATTTATTTATTTATGGAGATAACACTCGTAATTATTTTTTATTTTATTCAGAGTTACCACTCTTAATTTTTTATTTTACAACTACGTTGTTGTAACTAACTCAACGAAGCTTTTAAACCACTAGGGCGAGCTCTTATCCTGTGTTGCGAGTAAAGCTCCCATGATTGGTTGTAGCTTCAAATTGACATGCCTTTACGTTTGCAGTCAATTTTTATTCAACAGTTTTACACGGTTTTAAAAAATCACCATAATGGAATTACGGGGAATGTAATTTTTTCAAAAATAAAAAAATAAAAGCAAATATGCAAAACGTGCATATTTCTATAATGAGTTCAGCATAATTTTTCCAGCCGTGAGGGAAAATTTTTTTTTCTGACTGAGCCAGATCTGGTGTGTGTGGCTAAATTTACAGGATCGGTTCCAAACCAACAGACAAATGATGACATTACTCAACAATTAATATGTATAATTTATTAGTGACAAAAATATACACACGTTAGTTAGTAAAACATATAAATATCGTCTAAACAATTTAATGCTGAGGTAGTTGTGAAGAGTAATGGAACTCACTTCCAGCTATATAAGTAGCCTGCCTTGCAACAGCTTGCCTCATGTCGGCTCTAGTTCAGACTCTTCTGGCTATGCAGGCTTCGAGTCAGTTGCGGATGTAGCAGTTTCCAGTCCTTAGGAGAACCTGCCTCACTGTGTGAACATCGCGATAATGACTAAAGAAAATACTTTGCTGTTGGCAGAGGGTTTACTCGAGAGCACGTTCAGGTTGACAGAAGTAATTGCTCTCTGCCTTGCCTCCAAAAAGGCTGACTATTTAATGGATCGTGCCCTACCTTACTGGAAATACTCGGGATTATGTGCACGAATCCCAATGAAGCATTTATCCCCAATGGATAGCGACCAGGTGCTAGCCAATCAGACAAAGAATCTGGAATAGTCCCCTTCTAAAAGCAAGGTGGATATGACAACTTTGTTATTATTATTATTTTGCAATTCTTTTTTGGACAAATAAATATGTAATTTAATTTCTTATGGATTATTTTCTTCATTGCTTTTTTCCTCTAAAACGCTACCTGGTGGACAGATTATGAAACCTAAGATAGATTACATATCATAATACCAATATTCCTTCCATATTACTTGTGAAGATATGTGTGCAGTGTAAAAAAAATTATGAACATGTTTATTTTTTTGATTACTGGTATCATAAACTATCAAAAAATGAAATGTCATTATACAACTTTTTTGTTTTATAATAATGATCACATTTTTTCAGCTTTATTGTTTTTCATGGCATTTTAGTTTTATGGAAACATATATTTTATCTTAAATATCAAACAACAATTCAAATGATTTTCTCAGCTTACTAATAGCACTTGAACTACGAATAGTAATTTGTTCTATTTATTTTACTTCATAGCTGTAAAAGGCACTCGATAGTAATGTTATATCAAATCCTTAATTTCAGGAAAAAGCAGAATTCGCACCACTTATACTATCCAATAACCTAAGATTCAAAAACACTGAACCCAAGCTAATTTTATTTATAGTTATATAAGCTTGATTCTAGACCAACAATTATATATTTTTCAGTTATTCTGACAAAGATGATACATACATATTGCATGACTTTCTGTCCACCATTAACATCTGCATTACAAGCAGACAATATTATTTTATTCCAGAGCTAATCAATTATCAATTTGACTAATTAGCTGATACTATCAATTGCTCAGGCACAATTATTCAAAATTTTCAACTGGTTCTTTGCTATTAAGACTTTAATAAGGACCAGAATTATACTCCCACATACAACTTGAATATATAACAACACAAGCAGCCTTTCTTGAGATAGTTTCGATACTGCAAGGTGTTCACTAGATGTCTCAGTGCAATCCTCTTCCACAATAAGGATAGCTGCTAATGGCTATGCCTATTGATTACTCAAATTTACAATGAAATAGTATTGCTTCTAGTGAAATATTTTATTTTGAAACAATCTATAAAAGTTTATTACAATAGCCTTAATAAAAAAAAAAAAAAGTTACAGAGATATTCAATACAACCATTTGAATTACTTTTTTAATTTGACGAAGATTATCATGGTATAATGAATACATTTTCTTTTATTCGCGAGTACTTCAAAAGATTTCTAAGTTCAGTAGCCCAACCTGCTGGATCACCGTCAGTAGTTTCAGTAAATCACAGTTTGGGGGAAAAAATTAAATGTAAATCAATAAATTTATAAAAATGAATTCATAAATTTCAGCATAATCATTAGTATACGCAGTGTCATTGTTTCCGAAACTTGTGTATTAGGTCGACAATATAAAGCTATCACATTGAAAGTATTGCTTTACATTTCATAGTAAGATGGCAACCGCTCTACCAAGCCCTAAATGCTGCTTTCTTTACGTAATAAAATGGAAGAAAAAATTTTAGCGCGTGTGTGTGTGTGTGGTGTTGTATGTCAAAATTGGTTGAATATTCAATACGAACAAATCGTCAATTTATGAAATAATAAAAAGAAAAAAATTGTGCCAGTAACTGTCCTCTCGTTCTCTCACAATTATTGGCTTTTTTCATAATTATCTTATTTTTATGTTTTAATGTGTGTAATTTTTAAATTAAATTGTATCACAGATATGTATCTACATTAAAAAAATATATAGGAATTGGTTTATTTGTGATTTCAAACATCTGTATGAAGATGTGGGAACCAAATAGCTGCTAATACAGGTGAACTACTGTACATTTTAGTTAAAAACGTGAACTATTATTCCTCTAAAATCTGCTACTGTTATGAGTAAATAAATCATTGAGTACAATAATGATCTCCATCTTTAATCTAGTCAAACTGTGTGAATGGAGTAATGTCAACACCAAATGATAATAATAGAAGATTTCCATAATGCAGACTACAATAAATAAAGACAAGTGATAATTTTTATTAGCATTATCACTCAATAATCTTTTAATACGCAATACATACTTCAAAAAGTCATTATATGTATATATTTAACTTAATACTTACTGTGCTTCCAGAGGTAACGGTTCTGACAATTTTTTTCCCCACATTAGTAACAGTGATTGTAGGATTTTCTACATTTGTGGTGCTGGAAACTGAATCCAGACCTAATCGATCAAACACTGAAGTCTTTTTTTTAACTAAAAATAAATGTATTAAGAGGAAACTGTTAAAAATTCAACTTACTATATTTTCATTTAAGTGCATATTTACAGAAACAGCAAAATATTTATAAATGTTTGAAATCTTCAAAGTCAAAACTAAATAAACATTATTTAAGCATCCATATCCGACACATTTATAAACATCATCAAAGTGAAAACTATTTAACGGTAAAATCTTAATCTTAAAAAGTATACTAGAATAAGAATTCGCCTTTTTATACATCTTTCTCAAAATCATTATGATCTTAATTTAAAAAAAAAAACAACGTAATTCTTAATAACAAAAAAAACACTAACCTGAGACTAATTATTAAAAAAAAAAAGATAATCAAGATAAAACAATAAACAAGGTTTTGAAATAAATAAAAAAGACAATGACATATTAATTAACAGACATAACCTAAGAATCCCCATCCTCTTCCCAGATAGTCATCATCATCATCATTTTCAACCATTTTTGATCCACCGCAGGATGAAAGCCTCTCCAAGTTCAATCCATCTCCGATATCTAGCCTCTCTTCTCCGCATCATCCCAGAACACTTTATTTTATCCATCCATCTCACATGCGGTCTCTTTCTAGATCTTCTGCAATCTCTTGGAATCCAGTTTAAGACTTCAGATACAGCAATAACCATTTAATGTAAATTACGGAGATAAATTCTTTAATAAAGTTTGATAAATAAAATCCTGACGTTTGTTTACAAACATTAAAATTTTTCACTCTTACGAATGAAAGTAAAAATAATAGTACAATTAAAAATGATTAATGTTCACATATGATTTTAGAACATTTGCATCATGCTCGCTAATATGGTATTACCAGAAGAGCAAAGTAATTCTTGATCTATAAGTAATGTAATAGCATCATTATCGGGAATTCCTAATTCCAATTTTTTTTATTACAATCTTTTGCTACCAATAACCAAGTGGCATTATAACAATCCTTTTTCCAAAATATGGATTTCAGCTTATTTAGTTTTTTACATATCTTTAAAAAATAAAACATATGCGAATAATATACATAGAAGGTAAATATATATATACAGAAAATGCCGTAGTTAGAGTGTGGCTCTTGAGCTCCCGAATTTGCCATTCTACCATTGCATTAATCCATGGCCGCATGTCATGACATTAACACAGCAAGGTATACTTGTTAAATAAGAAGATAAAATTCTGAACTACTACAACTGTTATAAATAAAATTCAAATTGAAAACTCAATTTACATGATGAAATTTCTTTGCTGGAAGAATGATTTACATAGATGACAATCTAGACATGGATTATCCTGAGGCCCTAAATATAAATATACAAAAGGCGATTCTTTTTTTCTTACTAAGATACTATACTTGGATTTCTTTGTATGATGAATGGGAACCGTACTCATTTCTCACATATATGCAATCTCAAACTGATTACATTTCTGATAAAATATTGGCATCTTAGACAAAATTTATCAAAGATAAACAGAAGCATAAAATAGAATTGGAAAGCTTTATGCTAATTTTAATATTACAAAAAAAAAAAAAAAAAAGATAAATAATTCATTTATCTAAGTCTTCAGATAAATTTAATTTAGCGATCCTGTGAATTATTATGTTTGGCAATAAAATATAGATTGAAATTTTACCAAACTGACCGGCTGTAATTTGAATGTTATATAATAATATTGTTTCTTCAAATTAACGCTATATAAATTAGGCAATCACAATCAATATGTGATATATTTTCTAGGAAGTTTTAATTTCTTTAAAGTACTTTCATGTAATATCAATTTTAAACTGACAAAGAATATATTGAATTTGTAAGTTTTCACTTCTCAAAGTATACTGAAGTAGGAATTAATGTAGACAAAACTGAGGTCAGTAGGATGCTTAGACCCTAATAATAGCGTGACGATTTTCAGAAGTTTCCAATCTTGTCTTACCTGTAAATAAAAAGTAATTTTACAAAGCTATTTGGGAGGTAAGATATTTGCGCCCCCTAGTGCTATATTAAAAATTTAACAATTCCATTCAATTAGACTGAACGATTTTTTCTTCTTATTATTTGTTACATAGTTAAAAATTAATTCCGAAAACATATCTGGATTTCCCATTCTTTTATTGCACTTAAATACACAGGGTTCTTGTTTATGCTATCTGGGTTCAAAAAGTTTGAACTTGTGATACTTAAAGCGTGGTCGCAACTGCAATTAAGACCGACCCCGATTAAATTACCTATGCAGGTAAAAATAAGGTAGTCGCTCAGAAAAAACTTGAACTATTTCTTAAAAGTCTTTTAGGAAAAATACAAATTTTTCACAGAGAAACTTTATTTCTAAAATAAATATAATTGTCTCCTTTTGTTAGAGCAGAAAAATATAACTCTAGTAAAATTATTATTATTTTGTTAGAAAAATTATAAAATATACACAAAGTAATTTAAAATGTTTTTAAAAGTATCCATTATGACTTATTAGCACTTCCTAATACAAGTCTCCAATCATTTTGCAAATAGATACAAATGATACTTTAAGCAGATGTTTCAGAATTAATATATGAAGACATTCAACAAATACTGTCCATAGTTTACTAAAATATAAATGCTTTCAATTTTATAAAAGATAAACAATAGATTATACTTGCTAATTAAAACATTTCGGTTAACAATTTAAACTATTAACAACAAACAGGTGATCAAAGATGGCCAAACACACAAATGATCATGTATATATAGTTCAATTAATGATAGAAGATTACGAGGAAACAGCCAAGTAAAATTCACAGCAACAGCCGAACTTCCCACTGATTAATTTACGACATGATTGATACAATTTGTTTATTATTTAGTTCAAAGGTGCATACTATATGAAAATTATAAACAGTATCATAAAATTGAAAGCCAATGGATCTCTAACTGATTCAACTCTATAACTATCATTAAAATATACTAATAAGGTATTTTACCTCTTCTGAATCCCAAAGAATTATATTAATAATCATAAATTAAGACTTAAAAACAATTTCAATATCTTTCGAATACATGATTAATGGTTTTTTTTTTTTAATGTTTTGTATTAAAACATCCATTTAGATAATTATCGCCAATTGTTCTATACAGCTTGGTGTAATGGTAAAAAAACAGACTCTGGAGCATAATGCCCACAGATCCCATTCAGTTCTGTCATTTCCGGGACTCAATTTCTTACGAATCCCTGAGCAATAAAACCATTTTATGGTTTTATTTATCAGTTGCTTCTAATTATTTTATTTATAGGAGCTCACAAAAGACAAAAACGAACAAACCAAAAGTCCAGCATGTATTTGTTTTTCTGTATCTGTTATGGATATATAACGACTTGTTCAATTCAAGAATTATTTGAACAAAATGGGGATTTATGCGATGTTGGCAAACACCTTCATAATCTTACTTGAGTTATTCAGCTTTTTTTTTTACAAAGTGCAGCTGAAAGGAATATTTAATGAAAATCAAGTTAATAACTGATATTTAAACACAGCAATGTCTTAAAGTGTTCCTATAATATATCTCTCCATTACTAGTTATCTAATCAATAACACAGCTAAAGTTATTTCAGTGTTCATAGTGAATCCAAATATGTTTATTCTGTGCCAAGAATGATATAATTTCAGACCGTAATTAAAATTATTAACACTATATAAACATTAATTAATTCTATTTGGAAAAAAAAAAAAAAAACAGAAAAAATTATGAATCAACACAAAATAGCAGTACATTTGCAAGTGAAATTTCCTTCAAAATCGTTAATATAATTCACAAATATTTTTTTCTGCTTTTTATCAACATACATAAAGATGAAAACATTTCTATAAAAAAAAACATTAATATTAATAGATTATGTGAATTCTAAGTAAGTCAACAGTTATAACATTTCATTTCTCTTGTTTAATATTCAGAATGTGAAAAGGGAAAATTTCCAATTAAATTTTCTTTTAATTTGTAATAATAACTGAAATTCAAAATGAAATATATATATATATATTTGTATCAAAAAACTAACAATGAAAAGTTTTCAATTTTTCAATGACAATATGTACTTGGCAAAATTAACAATGAGCGTGAAAAGCTATTAAAAAATTAAGCATTTAATTATAAATCAATGTATATTATAATTTGCTTTAACATTTTTTTATATTTAGTTCATTTTCTAAATAGGCATTGACAATTCAAATTGCTATGTTTATTAATCCACCAAATGGAAATCTGTAAAAATTTTCTTTAAAAAATGAATTAATAAAAATAATAGTAAGAATAGCTTCTCGTTAAATTATGGGACCTTTAGAGTAGCTAAAAGTTGAGCTTTTCACATTCAATTATTTTTTTTTTTTGCTATTCATTAGCTGGAAACTGTACAGAAAAAGTTCTAGAAATTGCCACTCAAATTACTATCCTGAATTGCACAGGGTAAAATAATTATATTATTATTAGATGTTGTCGAATGAGACCCAATTCTCAGCAACCATATGAAAAGCTTTCTGTGTATTCATAAAATATTATACATATGAAATTTTTTCTCCAAATTATTCTACAAATGTAGGAAAAATTGTAAATAATTACTAAATATTATTTAGATATTCTAAGCCTCATATAATTGTGTATTATAAGAAGTTTGCTTATAATATAATCAAAATCTTTGTTTATTTAACTATGATAGAAATCTGAATTACTAAAATAAAAAAGATAATGAATCATCTATGTATGTACATCTTGTAAAATAAAATAAAAAAATTCCTTGCATACATAATTTATCAGCAGCACTCACAAAAAATAAAATGCTATATTTTTCATAGTATTTCAAAATGATATAGAAATAAAAAAAAAACAAAAACCCCAGCAACTATTAATAAACAAAATTAAACAACAAATGGAGTCATCGTTCACAAAAAAAAAAAAAAAAGCCACACAAAATAAATATCAAAAATATAAAGTGACACACTAACCAAATCCCTGCTGTTCCAAAATTCTCTGAGTCTTAGGTGTAGTACCTGCGGGTAAAGTGATTTTATAATGGCCTTCATGTTCAGGTAAAACTCTACGAACTTGCTTTACAGGACTTTCTTCTAAGCTCTGGGAGCTTTTCAGTTTGACAGTGCTATTATCTAACACTATGACAAAAAATCAACACTTAATTTTAATTAAAATGTTAGGATTATTATAATTCATCAAAAAAAAAAAAACAAAAACAATTATTTTTCATAAAATCAATGACATTTCATCATTCTTTTACAAGAAAAGACAAAAATAAATAAAAACGGAAGTAAGATCTTTAATAATTATATCAAAAAAATATATATACGTATAAAAATAATAATTTACAATTAACATAAAAAAATATTATTTTTCTTATTAAAACTTTATTTTTTTAAATTCAAAATTTAACAGAAATAAATTATTTTATATTTTACACGATTAACAAAATCAATTAATTAAAATATCCCAAAGTCAACAATCGACAAGCTATTTTAAATAACTTTAAAAAATAAAATGGTATAGTTTTTCACTAAAATTTCTTATATTTTAACAGAATACAAAAACATTAAGCACATAAAAAATTCATCATGTGATCGTTAAATTCCTATTAAAACAATAGTACTCTCCTTACAGTGGGGTGAACCCAGTGCAAGGCTGGGTGACACTATGGTATAGAATTAGATGAGTAGGCACTAGATAGGGATTTTACACACAAACCTTCTTGCATCCATTGATTACTAAGGCTTGCACTGAGTGGCACTACTATAAGGAGAGTGTGCACATAAAGAAGCGGGAAAAACCTGTACAACATATGGCTAAACTTGTTCTGCTGTATGTTTTATTGGCATAAATTTTATAATACAATTACCAACTTACAGTATTTTCCTAAGTATGCATCCATTAAACTTATCTGATTGAATTTTTTACTTGTTAAAAGTAATTTTATTTCTCTGTTCTCTTAAACATTACAAATTTAATTATTATCTTGCCCGCCTACTATTGAATTAATTTTCAGCTTGTTTTAAATATCATAAAATGCTTTTTTTAATTCAGTTTTTATTTTTCATCCTCTATTTCTATAATTACAAACTATGAGCAGATTTCAGATTTAAGTTAACGTTTAATATAAGGTATTCTACCAATGTGTGCTAAATTCTTTACCATAAGGCAGGTTGAAATTTAACTGTGTAATAACACATGACTATGATTAGTACAAAGAACATGTCTTATATTATTTTTAAAATGATTTTGAACGACAATTAAAAACGATATTATCTAAAGTTTTCTGTAAATTAGTATTATTAAACAATTTCAATTATTATCATGGTATTTTCTTTGCACAACTTAATCGTTCATTTATATGTTTTAAGTCAAAATTACCATTAACCTTATGACTCTTTTCCTTATTTCAATTAATAATTAGCCATTGAGCTAATGCACATGTGCTTTGCAGATTCTTTCCAAACACAAGATAAAGTCTTTGTGAATAGATAGAATGAATCCATCTATCTTTTCGACCTAAACGTTTATGCATAGGCAAATCTTAAGCAAGAGTATTCATTTATAGTTAAAATCCACAACGCGCATGTGCATTAGGTTAATGGCTATTTATTAATATTACAGTTTATACAACTAGCGCTGTATCAAATAAATATCTTAAGGCATAGTAAAAGTAATTTAAAGTGATCGCTTAATATCTTCACGCTCTCACTTCAAAATGCTTAATATTTGCCCATACATAAACGTTTGGGTCAAAAAGATAGATGGATCCATTCTATCTTTTCACAAAGACTTTATCTTGTGTTTGGAAAGTGAGAGTATTCATCTATAGTTAAAATCCACAAACTAACTTAATGGCTAATTATTAATATTACAGTTTATACAACATAGCGCTATATAAAATCAAATCTTATTTCAATTAAATAATTCTGCATTAACTTAATATATTCTTTACACTTTATATTGTTCTTTCAACCAGTTTATTATTTACCACATAACAAAAACTACAATCTAATAAATATATATATTAAAAGAACTAAACATTGTTATATATTAGTTAATTAAAGATGATCATTACGAGTCATAAGAATTAATTAAATTGATATATATTAGATGACAATTTGTAAAAAAAAAGTTTTACAACTGATTTATATAAATTATTTGTAGTTCTTCATATTTACACACACATATAATATTAAGTTTAAATCTGGACTGGCTGAAACTTTTAAATTTTTTTTCAGATCACAAACAGGATTATATTTTTTTCTTCATAGCTGTTTCTAGTTAGTCTTAGCTGGTCAACATCACATAATCACCATTCTTTTTGGTTTCAAAGCTTAATAGTTACTAATAAGGTAAAAGGTGGCTGCTGGAGGGTTGCATTAGATCCTAAGATCTAGGTGCAGTGCTCTCAGATCCAAAGCTCCTCACTGACAAAGACCACAAGCCTTCTGGCATACATTGATTACTCTAGCTTGCTGGGAGTGGCAATACGTATAGAGAGTTTTGCCAGATTTAATAACAGTTATAAGCTAAGCTTGTTAGCTCTCAGATCCAAGCCTCCTCACTGATGAAAGCCAAAAGCTAGAAACTAGTCTAGGGATATTGGATGAATAGGCACTAGATAGGGATTTTATGCACAAAACTTCCTGCATCCACCGACTACTCTGGCTTGCACTGAGTGGTGCTACTATATGGAGATTTTTGCCTCTGTGTAGACTTAGCTGGAGAATAAAAAAGAAAAAAATTCTTAAACTCTCAATTCCTGCTTTCCAAAAATTTTTTTAGACTGATGACTAATATCTTCCCCATTGCTATCGCTAATACTCTTTGGAGGATGATTGAAGAGGATTTTATTTGCAATGAGGTTTTAGAGGTTATTTCATGGATATGTAATTTTATTTTAAACTTATATATAATAAATTTTCTATAAGTATGTTGATATGCTTTATAAAGTTGAACGGAAAATCAAAACATCGAAGAAAGAATATTTCAACATAAAACAAAATTTATTAGTTTATATATATAAATAAATAAATTTTCATTAAAAAAATATATAATTATTTTAGTATGGTTACAAGCGTTCACATCTTTAGAACATATGATAAGATAAATATTACATATATATATATTGTAAAAGATTGATATGTTTTTATCAATAGAATCATGTCTGTAAAAAATCGCAGATTTTTTCAGATAATTAGAATGTTATGGGAATGATGATATCAATGATCATTCATTCAATCTCCACATTTGGGCAACAATCCACGTTATTAAAATTATCATGATGACAATATGTTCTTGCTTGGCACAAAATTCTTATGACATTATCCTTCAAATTAGAGTAGTAGGATTATTCAGATACCATTTCGCTGTGAATAATCTAAAGGCAATGTGCCTACTAAACTTCCTAAATATGGTATAACATATTAATAAATTAACAATCAGCTGAGATCCATGCTAAATGCTTAATAAATGCACACAATTGTAAAGAGATTAGATTATTAATAATTCATAAAATAAAATTATTTAGATGAAGATATTAAGCAATAGTTTAGATTTTAAACAAAATAAATAATTCTGATAAAGTTTTAAGGAAGATCTTGTTTATACATGCTTCTTTAGTTTATAATATTTTCCACTTTTTTCTTTCACGTAATTGAAAATAAAGTGATTTCTGTTTAAAATGACTTAAATTGAATCACCCAAGAACACTTCCTTATTTCATCCAACCATCTCACATGTCATCTCTTTATAAGTCTTTTACACTGTCTTGAAATCTAGTTTAAGATTTCAATTGTCCATCTATTATCATCTTTTCTAGCAATATGTCCAGCCCAACTCTACTTCAGTCTTTTGATTCTTTCAATGATCTTAGTAACATCTTTTGTTCTCTCACCCACGTATTTAATTTTCGATCGCTTCTTGTTACTCATAACATACACCTCTCTATACTTCCTTGAATGATCTGAAGTCTGTCCATATTGCTCTTCTGTTAAGTGTCCAAGTCTTAGATCCATAAATAAGAACTGAAAACACACATTTATTAAAAACCTTCCTTTTCAAACATATAGGCATATCTCCTTTTATGTGGAATTCTGTAGTTTATATATACTAGACTAAAACTAAAAAGATTTTGAAGTAACAATTAATAAAATAACTTTTATTAAAAAACTTATGATGGATTCCATGTATTCACATATATATATTAACTGCATACAGGTGATCGACATACAAAGATATGTAACAAGAATTATTTAAGTTTTTTTATATGAAAAAAATATCTACTACAAAGTTTAAGCATAAGATAATATATTATTCCTAGATCTTGCCAAAACCTCAATCAGAAATTCTATTAGGTACTTTTTTTTTCCTTTTTAAATCAACTCACACACATGTGCTATTTTCAGATCATAATGAATTCACTATTTGTAAAACATTTGTTAACATTAACAATATTGCAATTTTTTTTAAGATTCCATCAATTGTTTCCCCGAATATACACCAACTACTATAAGTCACCTTCTTATTTCGCATTTCTATTTAAAACTTTTCTAATATATAGAAGTTTAACTTAAAGCATTCAAATACTAAAACAAAACAAATAAAATTACTAATAAGTGACTGTGATTATAATAAAATTAAATCATTTTTTTATAATATACTTTTTAATAATTATATTTATAAAGCGCATACTCGTTACTTAAAATAATATTTATTAAGGCTATAACCTTAAGCCTATGCGCCTGAAAAAACAACAGTAAGGACCTCTGCAAATCTTGTCTTTTAAATAAATCTTGTGTTTAAGATTTGCAGAGGTCCTTACTGTCGTTTTTTCAGCACATAGTCTTAAGGTTATAGCCTTAATAAAAATATTTTTTAATAATTTATTATAAAAACAAACAAATAAAATTAAAGTAAAGCATTTTAAAATATGACATACAAATGATAAGCTAAAATAGTTTACTGAAATCCTTTTATTTTTAATAACAGTCTTTTTATAAAGTCAGTTCTTCCATAGTATTTTTTTAAATTCTGTAATTTTCCTTGTCCATACCGGCTTTCAAAAATATATTATTTTTATAAATCACTAAAGAAAGAAAATAGCAAATCCTAATAGTATAATAATAGTTATAAAAATATTAACTACAGAATATTAAAATAGCACTCAACAAACAAAGATTTATGCAAAAAAGAAGAGTATAAATGATAAAATATTGAAAATCCAAAGGGATAGCTAAATGTCAATAGAAATAATAATAGTAATGATAATATAAATTACAAACATAGCAGATACCTGTAATTTTAGGCATAGGACCTAATCTTGCTGCTAATTGGTTTGACAGTTTAGGCTTGCTTTTCAAGTTTGGAGAGATGTCCAATTCTTTTCGAATATAATGATCTAACATTCGAGAAGTTGCTGCAAACAAAAGAAACACACACATGTATACATATACAACTGCCAACAAAAAAATATACAGTAAAAAGAGAATTAGAAAATTATAAAGTTGGCATATTAGATTAATTTAATGTGTTATTCACTAAACTACATATTGAATATTCTTGAAAAATAACAATGTGTTCAAGATATAGGACTTTCTGATAATTTCATATTTTATTATCAAAATGAAAAGGCTAATTCGAATTAAAATTATTATAAACTACAGGTTGAAAGTTTTCAATATAAATATGTACATCTAATGAAACAAAAGGTTTTGATACCCTACTGTTTCACCTAAACTTTTAGTTACCAGTCCCATCTGTGCTGGGTTTAAACCCACTTAAATAACATGGCTATATGCATCATCGTATGTATATATATATATACATACGAACAGATGCTGTTAATATCAATTATATTAAAATATTATGGCAGATAAATTTTGATTTGCAATTAAAATATTTATATTATAAATTTAATTATATAACGGTCAAGTTATTAATTTGCTTTGTAATAAAATCATATGTATATGTATAATCCACCCTATTAGTGATACATATATAAGACGGCATGATTTAGTTTTGTTAAAAGTTTTAGCTCTTGTAAATTACAAGTAAAATAGTTGTAAACAAATTAGCATTAAGCCACTGCACCTGCAGGGAAATCAGTTTAATTTTAGTAAATTTTGTAAAATAATTTGTTTACAACAAACTGTTGTATAAGTAAAGTCACTGGACCGGCACTATTCAAATTCCTGGTAGGATTTTGGATACTTTGCAAAAAAATTTAACAAAAGTCTAAAATCAATTTTAAAATCTAAAATTTTAACTTAACATCTAACACTAATGGGTTCTCAGATGATAATAAATTGTCAACAAGATGGCTGAGATGAATATTGCATAAATAGGCCATAGTTTGAGCTTGACAGAAACACACCAACTTTTGAAAGAGAACTTGCCACCAGAATACATATCGCTCGGAATTTTGATGTCTGGCTAAGGAGGGCAACGTTTTGCTGCTTCTCCATGGAAAAATGGTGAGTTACTGCCATCCTATGTGCCTAATAACCTGATCATCGCAAGGATGAAATTCTCCAGCAACAGCCTGCCACCAGAAGACCCCATGAACCTATCCAGAAAAGAATGTCCCATGCCTGAAGTCCAAGTGCCTATATCATCAGCTGCAATGAAGATTCAGTAATATCATTCCAGAACTGCAGAGCTCTGATTCAATTAATGTTTAATATACAACTCTTAACTTTTTAAAGCTAAGTAAATGTAAATTAAAAAAATAATTGAACATTCGAAATAATGTAAACTCTAAACTGTATCTAAATTAATTAACCTTTTAATTGTGAAACTTGCCTATCTACACTTGTAATCTACTATTTAAATCAAATCAATGTCTTACATAATTCTATTCTGCATCACTGCGATTGTGCCTACACCTTTCTCTATATTTACTTTTAAAACATATTTTACGTATTATATGCTAATGCTTCAAAACAGTGAGCCCTTAAATTCAGTAAAATTTAGAAAAGATATAATTTAAAATATCTTCAATTATCATTATCAATGTCGCCAATTACGCATGCTGTTTCAAAATCCTATATTGTAATAATAACGAACCCCATGCACTCATTATTATTATTTGTTTGTTATATAAATGCACAATGTGGTTCGCTTCTAAACTTGATTTATGATTTTAATTATTGTTATAATAAGTAATAAACTAGCCTTAGGGATAGTTATAAAGTATATATATTAAATCTGTTGCTAAACCCCTCCAAATATACTTTTTCCTCCTTAATAAATTAATAAGATGTAGATTGAACCTTGTTAACCAAGATTGATAATATAATTTATCCCATAATTAGCCTAAATATATTGCTATTTAAGAATTGACTTTCTATTAGCTAAACCGATAAAAGCTATTGTTAGAACACAGTTGACTTTAAATATATGTTATATCATTTATTGTGTTGAGGATGTATTTTATTAAGTCCATATACTTTACGTATTGCTGCATCTTCTAAAATGGGACCTTGGTTAGGCCCTCCCATTCTACTATTTCAGGTTTGTTCATCAAAATTATCCCTGAGTTTGAGGCCAGGTCAATTGAGTAAGACACCCTGTTCCTGAACTTCAATGTTCCTAACATTAGCAGCAAGATGCTCGGTCCCAGGGTACCGTGCATTGGTTGCAAGAACCCTTGAAGAATTATCCATTCGCAGGGCAGCATTATTCATAATATTTTGCCAGTGCTACAGCATATATTGGCGACCTAAAGTAGCCAGTTCTTCTCCCTATCATTTAAATATTTAGCATTGATCTGAAACCGCATCTTGGCTACTAGGTTAAATCTACATCAGCGTGAGCTTATTTATGCACTCACACCTTAGATAGAAATATATGTTTGTATAATACTATAATGAATGATCTATCCAGGGCTAGTAAAATTACTTATCAAATAGCAGCCCACAACGTTAAGATAGGATTTAGTATTCTCATTATAGGCATAATCTCAGTGACTGCACATAACACTCACTTTGATTTAACTTATAAAGATGAGATTAATATGATACTGTCTCATTTGCTGTGACACCTGCATGCATTCGCCCACACCTTTGAAATTATGTTCTTTTATACATTACATTGGTTTCATATGTATTTCTCATAGTCTAATTCCAATCCAATTAAATCTTAGTTATTATATTATATACGAGTGACATATGCATTAATGTTGATTTATAGATATTACTTCCATCATCATGCTATCAGTCTATTTAAATCCTTTTAATTAATTTTATATTGGGTCAATCCCTGAGTCTCATGTTTCTCCCTGCGTTATGCCAGCTGTGAAGAAATGGAGACCGAATGTAACCTCAGATACGTCATTTGAGGGGTATAAGTTGGAGCTTGGTCGGATTTGGGACTTCACCATTCCACTCTGGTCAGCTTTGGTCTATTTGCCTAGATTCTGTTGTGTGAATATACAAATCAGACCATTATACTAGAATAGTAGAATCCAGATAATAAGCAGTCAGTAACTTTTAATGAAATATTAGCTAATAGATTATCAGACCTGTTTTGAGTAACAAGAATATTAAATATTGCTGTGAACTGGCACATTTAAAGAATCTAATAAACCCTATTAGTCAAAACTTTGTCTGTAGACATATACTATACAAAAGTAATTCTTTTATGCCAATAAACATCACATGATCACCATTTCTTATGCTTGCTCTTAGCTGTTATTAAAACAGGCAAAACTCTCTATATGTATTGCCACTCAGTGCAAGCCCGAATAGAGTTTTGCCTGTTTTAATAAAAGAAATTCTTCTTTAATTAATTATTAATCTATCAAATCTTTTTAAGTTTAAAATATTCCTTCATTTATCGTATTTATTTATGATGGACATGAAAAAAAAATGTCAACATATAATGAAGTTTCAGATTTCGCGGTGAACGAAAAAGAATTATCATTACTATCTATATTATTTAATATCTTATTGATAAACCAAGAGATCAATTTAATGCATACAATGCAATTTTTAAAAGTTCTCTTAACCCTATGGAAGTTGCAGCCGAAAAAAATCACAACGTAGAGCAAATGTATATGACAGATGCATCCATTATTGTGTGTGCTAAAACATGGAGGGAAAAAAAATTAAAAACCACTACAAATTTGCATTTATTATATTTATAAAACACATGACTTATTTATTTTCAGTTGCAATCTAGAAATTACTAATCAAAAAAATATAAAAATATGAAGAATAAAATAATTCTTTTCAAAGAACAGAAACACGGATATTGCTAAAAAAAAAAAAAAATGTATTAAATACTAAGCAATCAAAATCTTCAAAAATGGCTTTGCAAACGATAATGATATACTTAAGACATAAACACTTTTCACAATGTTTGTAAAAATATTTTGATAAGCAGCTCAAACTAATGACTTAAACGTTATGGCCTAACATTAGTCACATACAAGTGTACATCTAATCATGACCTTGAACCTATTTGATATATAAATGTTTGACCATTTAAAATTAGAAACGGTTTTTGTTGCCTTTACTTAGCTTAGCGCTTTCAATACTATTAATATTATGATCATAGCTTTATACAATTAAACTTTGCTAAAAGCTCATCTTATATAAAATATTTGTTTATCAAAATAGCATTAAATTGAATTTTTTTTGGTTTTGTTTATTTATATTCAAATCCATGTAAACGAAATCGTAGATGCCAATTTTTGGAAAGTTGGATACTGGATTTTTTATTTAATGTGTGCAAATCTTTGGCTACAGTCCAAGTCACTTTCACCTTTCCCCTTCTATAGTCTCTCTCAGTACATATAATGTCTGACTTAGAAAGATCAAATTAAATAAAACAGAAATCAGCATCCCCCTTTCCAAAAAATGACATCTATAATTTTATTTACGTGGATTTGAATATAAATAAACAAAACAAAAAAATTCAATTTTATGCTAATTCAATAAAAAATATATATATGAGTGTTTAGTGAAATTTAATTGCATAAAGCTATGACCATACTACTAATAATATTGAAAGTACTAAACTAAATCAAGACGACAAAAACCTTTTCTGTTTTAAAATGATCAAACGTGCAGAAAAAGAGATAAAAGTTTTCATAGAAGTACTGGATATATGTAACAATATTTAAAAAAGGTTTGTTTATATCTCTCCAATCAACTGCCACTTTGCATGTTTGGTGGTTTAATACCAATCCTGCCTAATAGGATAGTGGTGGCTATTATTAAAAAACCAAAGACACCAAAAGGTATGGGTATTGAACTGAGTTCGGACCTATATGACTATAAAAGCTAATGAGCTTGGATTGAAAATATTATTGTGTTTTCAATTTTATTCTCATAGTTTTGTAGTTAAGTGGAGATAAAAGGTGGCTGTTGGAGGGTTGCATTAGATCCTAAGATCTAGGTGCAGTGCTCACAGATCCAAGGCTTCTCGCTGACGAAAGCCACAATCTAGAAACTAGTCTGGGGACATTGGATGAGGAGGCACTAGATAGGGATTTTATGCACCCATTGATTACTCTGACTTGCACTGAGTGGCACTACTGTATGGAGTTTTGCCTGTTTTAATAACTGCCACTTTGCAGGATTAACTAATTTCTCAAATATTTTTTACTTCTCTTTCATCCTTTTATTATTAGTAATGTCTTTTGGAATCACTATTTTTTTTAACAGTAGAATACCATTAATCAGACTCTTAGATTTTTTTGATTACCAGATTTTGTTAAATTAGTATGAAAATTAACCTTAATTTAAAATCTGCCGATTCTTACTATCAAGATTATTTTCAAGCCTCAAGGCAAAGTTAATTTCATGTTTAGTAATAAATAGTGGCGAAAATGTTAAGACTTCCTTTAGTTTTTTTTGTTCTTATTTCATTAGATAATTCAATTTTCTTATCTTTTATTCCTTCGAACAGTTCTAAATTAATCTGAACGGGCCAGTTTTGATCCCAAAATCAGATTTAAGCAAGCAGTTTGATATATATTTACTATAATGACATGCATAAAATATATCTTTCCGACCGATTAAATATCATTGATTGTTTCATTTAAATGGAAAAAGGAAAAGTGTTTCTAATCAGAATTGTCATAAAAGTATATAATATATACATGCTTAATAAAAAATATTATTAACTCTCAAATGCTGGATAAAATACTCCATGTAAAAAACATGACACGGACAAACTTTTAATTTCCAGATTGCTTAATTGTCCCTAGACTAAATGTTTAGCAAAATATTTTTCACTAAGCACAAAGATTGTTTTAAAAATGTGAGTGTAAATAATAAAATAAGCTTATTATTTATAAATTTAATTCTCTTTTTAATTGTTAAAATGTCTTTTTAAAGCTTAGAATTTTTACTGCCTTGATTAAGAGTCTTATATAAAAGCTCGAGCAAAATTGTAAGTTCCTTTAATGATAGCCGTAACCGAAGTGCGTAGAATTTCAACCTTTAAAAAAAGGCCTTCAACATTGAGAATTTAATCTTTTTAAAGAAATAGTAATGTTATTTGATTGAAACAAAATAAGACTTTCAATATTATTGTATCAAATTGGATGATGCAATTCTTCTTGGAAGGCCGAGAGCTTGCGAAATCAAAATTTTTGATGCAGAGGCAAATTTCTTTTCCAAAGAACTTCAATGATTAACTTTCATTTTTAAGACGATTCATTTTTACATTGTATCACAACTCTAATCATATTGTTTGAAATTTAGCTCTGTTCTATTTATAAGAAAAATAGTTTAGATCTAACATTAGAATAGTAACATTTATATTGCAATGTTTTTACATTAGCAAACATGACAGATAACTTATAATTTGTAACGCAATTTCTTCACACCATATTTCTAATTTGCTGTTAAAATTGATGTATATTGAACATGATTGAAATCCGATTAAGTTTTAATCTTCACTAAACTTAATTTTTGTTAAAACGTTTAATGTTTAAATTTTATTATTATTTAAAAAAGAATACGTGTATCAAAATACACAAGCGTTTATATGTAAAACGCTTCATTTCAGTGTTTATCGATTTATTTTCAAATAGTTTTCATATACCGCTTGTTTTTACTTTAAATCTATTAATTAAAAACAAAAAACAAGCAACCTAGCTAATTACTTTCCTGTGGCTTTTATGTTAATTATTGTAAACAATTCTAAAAGCGGAGATTTGATTTCTATGTAGTTGTTTTCGTTTCAATAATCCCTGGGTAGAATTCCTAGATTAGATTGAGCGGGAGATTAATATTTGCCCTGCCTAAGGCATAGAAATTGGACAACAAGGAAAGTGTTTCGCGGGAAATGGAGCAACGTATAAATAGCCCCGAAAATTTGGAGTGGCAGTTAATTCATTATTCGTAAATAGACAAGCTGTTTCTCAAGTGAAAGTTTATAACAGCGCGGACACTTAAATTCTTAAAGGACATCAGCTGTTATTAAATACTTTTGCTTGCAACAAGATGAAAAATTCTATACGTGTTATCACCACCCGAATGGCTTGCTAACTCAACAAAAGACGGATCCCTGACTTCCAAGTTTGCTCCAGTAATGCCTTAAACACCTAAAAGAAGCCGGAACCTCTTTACATCTACCTTGCTGTCTAAAGACCTGAAAATGAACTAAAATAATAGTGCGCACTCTACGTGAACATTGCTTTTACCGAAAGGTAACTATTTTCGTTTTTATTCTTCCCAGGGTAAATTAATTCTCATTAAATCTCCGCTCAGTCTAATCATAAATATGTATTCATAAGCTTAAGTAATTTGTATAGCCTCATATTTAATATTTGCTGTGTTTTCTAATATTTTGTAGTGTGTCTTGGAATCTTAGTTTTAAGATTCCAAGTTGCTTTCAATTTTTGTTTATTGGAGAGTGACGAGTGAGTTTTCTATTTTTATGTAAGACTTTTTATAAATGCTTTGGCAGTCGTGCCTTTTAAATGCTTACCTGTAATTATGTTAATATTCAATAATTAATTTTAAACTCTATGTTTGCCCTATTGCTAAACCTCCAAAATCTTTTGGCTGACGACTTTATTGTCTAATTTTCCGCAGGTGGGGATTTCGTTTCTTATATCTCTGAAGGCGGAAATTAGAATTGTTTTTCTTTGTAATTTTATAAGTTGTCAGCAGGAAGATAAAATATATCCCTCTTTAAATTACAGGTGAGCAATACTTTCGTTCTGCTGGAGTATTTAAACTTTTAATATTTCGTACTCATGTGCACTCTCTGATAGATTTCTTTTTGTATTTATTATGTGTGCTTTAAATTTATCAGAGCGTGTACTCAGAATTTGTTTGTAAGTTTATTTTCTTTAAATGCTGGGGCAGACGTAACTGTTTTTCTAATTATTTACTTGTCCCTTATTGAGACCTTTAATTATTAATTTTAAAGTAATTTTCGCCAATCGTTTGGCTGGGATTCACCAGTTTTTAATTGTTTTACTTCCTTTCAATCTTATTTTTCGGTTGTTCTTGAGGTGGATCAATCACCATTATTTTAAACGTAGTAATAGGTGCAGTTCATACCGATATAAGGACATTCGAGGTCTGACCATGTTTAGATCTCGAAAAGCTCATCGGCACAAGTTTCTTTGATCTATTTCAAGGACATATTGTTTAAATATCTGAAAGTGAAAACCAATGTTTGGATGAATCCTCTGCTGAATGAAATTTGCTTCCTCCCTTTTAAATTTGTTTATTAGAGAATCAGTAGATCTGCCAGAGCATTGCATTTAGTCTTTCTGGTACACGCCTGAGCTAATCCTATTTGTTAACTTATAAACTTTTCTTATAAGTTATTCTTCTCTGAATAAAATTTTATTAAATATGTTTAAACTTAATTTGGCTGACGTTTGTCTTTGTGCTTTTGTCTCAATTGTCTAAACAATTTAAGATCTCTTGTTTCTCCCTGAGTCTAGTCGGCACAAACCATCATCATCATCTATTCTGATCACAGTAAACAAATTTTCCAGACATGTAGTGGTCTGGTGGCGCCCTCTGTATCAGAATAGATTGATAGACTAAATTCGAAAGCTTTCGTCCGGCACAATATATATTTTGGTAGCTAGCTTATAAGATCATCCCTCTCCCACATTTGCAGATTTTTTTATTTATTTGAAAATTAAAAATCAAATTAATCATGGAGCTGTAGCAAGTGGCACCTCCCCATCAGTCTTTATTTTTACAATCAGTGCATCAATCCACATCTAATCAATCCAGATTAAACTGAGATCATTATGTAGCTTGAAATAACTAAATCTCCATTTTCCAACCACTATTAACTGGTTATCTGAGAGGCTTTTAGTTAGCAACCTAAAAAAAAAATCCTAAATCTATTTGTAATTTGAAAAAAACTTTCCAAGGGTCATCTCAACCAGATTATAAACCCAAGTGTTTGGGATGGCGAGTGGACGTGTTCACCAAGGCCCTTTGAAAATTTAATTTAAATAATGTACTATTAATTTACTCTGACAAATTTTAAAAAAAGGAGTAGCACCAGAAAAATATAAGCTAACCAAGATTTAATAAAAACTTATCTAAGAATAATAGAAATCACACGCACACATATATATGGCGAAACCTCAATCTGCCATTTTTTCCAAAGAATCTACGAAATGATTAGAAATGATAAAACAATAGTGCCAGGAATAATTTAAAACCAATTTTTTATTGATTGTCCATTAAACATGTAAAGTACAATTCATAATACTTTGTTGTAATAAATAGTCTAAATTTATATAGCGCTGACTATGTATGTAATATTAACTCAGAATTTATAATTCAAAATATTCCATACCTAATTATTGCAAAAAGTGAGTCTAGTCAGTATTCACAGTATAATGAATGTAGTAACTATGTATATTTAAAATATCAGAGGTAATATTAATTGTAGACATTAGATTCAAGTATGATTTTTTTCCCCCTTATAATCTTGTTTTATTTTTACTTAAAAATTTCTTACTGATATTTGCCTTAATTTTGTATATGTAGTTTAATACAATCAGGTTCAAATTAAGATTTGACAATATTTCTTTACCTCCACTCATTGACTTACACAGAAGTAAAAACTTATCTAATCAGAGGTATATATTTCAATTTATTATTTATAATCAGAATTTATAAAAATTTTATTATAGAACATTATTCAATAATAAACAAACTAATTATGATACATATTGAAACAGTACAGGTGTAGTGCCCAAGAGACTTTACTAAATATTAATTAAATCCAAATTTGTAAGATATTAAGAGAGATTAAATGAAGACTTTATACCTTAATTCCTCATGTCCCTAATCTATACCAATACAATCTTAAAATAGGTATGTAATAATAAAGAATGCTAACTCTTATGAAAATGATGAAAATTTAAAAAATAATGGTTTAATTACTAATTAGCTCAAATGTGTTTGGAATGATAAGGTTTGAACTGCATCTTAGTTGAAGTTTATTTATGTATATCCCTTTTAATACAATTATAATTATTACCCCTGATATTTTAAACATACAAGCAATCATTATTATAAACAATTTCATTTTAACCATCAATTATATATACATACTATAACGGTATGGTCCTGACCTTGCCTGACAGTAGACTTGATAGGTTGTCAGAGTGGGTGAGAAAGCATATCTAGGATTTCTAAATATATACTCATGTCCACTCTGATATCATTCCTAGGATGTATTAATACACAAGCATATATCAAGGATCTATCTGTATACGCATTTCTTTTATCCACCTTTAACTTCCATTAATCCCGGAATTCGAACTTAGGGAGAATATGCATAATATTCTACTTCAGGGTATATAAATATCACTATCTATAATATGCGAGTATGTAATAAATTGAGAACCGAATATAGAAAAAACACAATCTTTAATTTAAAATATATTTAACAAATTTATTCACAATTAACATAATTTAGGCGAGGTCATAACAAAAATAAATAATTTGTTTAGATATCAATAAACATTCTTTGATTATTATGGTTAATATCATTAATCCAATCCCTGTTTCTCTTCAAATAATCATCCAATATCAATACTAACAAAAATGTCAAATTATAACTTATTATTTATGTTTACACTTGCTAATTTAAATTTATCAAAATCGTAATTCATTATCTCCAATAAATTTATTGAAGAGTTCATATCAATATTGTGGTGGTGGTATGCAATCACCCCTTCTATTGTGGTTTGTTTCTACAAAGATAGGAAAGACCATTCACACTAGAGATTATTAATCATATATACTGAAAAAACAATAACTAAATGATGAAATGATTAGTAATAGCAAACAAAAAACAAATAATAGGGTAAAGTCTTACCTCTCCCTTGGCGACGATTAAATTTATCTGCAAGCAAGTTCATGCCTGAACCTATATTTTATTTCAATTTAAAAATAAAGCTAATAATGCTTTTCCCTTTTCTAATCTAACAGAAGGTTACATCCCCCTTCAATCTGTGACAAAGGTAAGAAATAAACAAAAACAATATACATAAAAAAAAAAAAATAAACCTAAGATAATTAAAAGTCCATAATGAAAATGTCCTAAAAGGATTATAAATATTTTCATTAATCCCTTTTATGTTTTTGTTGGTAGGGTTCGAGTGTTCTAGAACATACATGATGGTGCTCATAATTTCTCTCTTTGTATGGCCTCTTTGAGATGTTGAGTTTGCAGTTTCACATCTAAGTAGTAAAGTTGGTGTAGTCCGCAGCATAGATGAATAGTTGTGTCGATTAAATTGGTTTTTGGCGGATACAGTTCCAGGGGTGACGAATCTCTTCCCCCGATGTAACTTCATACTTAGCAATGCATGGTTGTATGCATTTCTATATATGTAGTTGATAAAAGTTCTTGAGTTTGTTGAGAAACAAGATTTAATTAACTGGAACGGTTGTGGGCATGACAGGCAAATGTGCGACCACAATCCCACGAGGCCCTTCATGCTCATTTAATGCATATTTGCTATCTATAAACAATGTGTTTTTTAATATTAAGCTTGGATGGAAAACAAGCATAAATGAATTCTAAAAATTTTTGATGACTAATGTATTAAATTAAATATCAAGCCTTTATTTCATAGAAATCCATTAAAGGTTATTTATATTTCCTGAAATTGGCATAAATTTTATTAATTTCATTATTTTTATTTATTTTTATATACAATATATTACAGTGCAAGTGTTAACTGGTTTTTAATAACTATATTACAGATATGTTTATAAAATAAATCAATAGAGCATAATGTGTTTGCATATATATATATAAATGACATAAAAAAAATTTAATTGATATATATAATTCAACTATGTACACATTTAATAATTAATTTACAAAATAATTAAACATAACATACGAGTAGATTTTCGTGGTTGTCCTATAACTGAAACACCAACAAGAGCTTTATTGCGAGTTTCCTAAAATAGCAAAAAAACAAATGCCATATATTTAAAATCTCTTTATAATTATATAATATTATTGCCATCAATAATACAAATAATTCAATATAAATATTTTTATCCTTGCAATCATAATCATGATAAAAAAAAATAGAGTAAAAAAATAAAGAAAAAAAAATTGTATAGACAACTTAATTGGAAAAAAAATTCATTCAAAAAACCTAATAGATTTTTTTTTTAAAATAAGATATTCGATA
This sequence comes from Epiperipatus broadwayi, assembly GCA_028023455.1. Taxonomy (NCBI): domain Eukaryota; kingdom Metazoa; phylum Onychophora; class Udeonychophora; order Euonychophora; family Peripatidae; genus Epiperipatus; species Epiperipatus broadwayi. The sequence goes on from JAQFVV010006198.1 coordinate 34,002,235, forward strand.
TGTATAAAAACAAAAAATAAATAACTTGTTTCATACACTATTATTCCTATTATATACATTAATGATTCGGACACTATAGCCATAAAATAAAAATAAATAAAAAATTAAACGATTAAATAATTTAATGTTTTATCTTATTTTAAAACTTTGAAAATTTAACTTATTAAAAAAAATATTGCTCAAATTGTTTTGGATGTGTAAATACCATAAAGTCAATGAATATTTTACTACTGGGGAAATTCATAAAATCGGGCACTAGAAATGACAAAGCGGACGCCGTGATCTGTGGACTCCATAATCCGATATTTTACTATGCAATGCACTAAACCACGCAGACTGTGTATACCATACAGCAAAGCAACTGATATGTAGCAGATAAAAAGTTAACAAATTATTAATCTTTAATTGGCAGTTTCATATATACAAAAGGAAACTATGTATCTATATATATATCTTCCTCTTGTAAGTGTATACTACAGCAGTTCCTAACAATACAATGCAAACCTCAAAATTCTTACTTTATAGTAATAAATTTACATTATAGAAGATGTTAGACTATATGTTCTCTCTGTAGTATAGAATACCTATATCAATGAAGTAAAAAAAAAAACAACTAATTCGTATGTTTCATATTTTTCATTAAAAAATCATGAAAAACATCAAAATAATTTAATATATTTAGTGTCCGAGCCAATGCAAATGATTGAATAATAAGCACATTCAATAAGAATGATCAATACAATCATTCCATTAGAGATTAAAACATAAAATCAATTCATGGATTGAATATAAGTTTCAATAATAAATAATTTATGTTAATAAATCCATACATAATTAAATTCTGAAAAAGCATCCATAAAAGAAAATTTTCAACTTATTATTTATTTCCACGGTTATTGTCGTAAATGTACACCTTTGCCCTTACTCTTCTTACTGTAGTTATGGTTTTAATTTCTCCATACAATTTTTAAAAATAAAACCATGGATGCAAATAAGGAAAAATAACTGTATTTTTTAGTGGTATCCACGTTTTTCATTTTTCTCAAATACAGATACATTTCGGAATTTAATTTATAAAAAAAGGGTTACTTTTTATGTTGTTGTAATTATTAAATCTTATTTATATTCAATACACCGATTGGTTTTGTAATTTAATTTCTTGTTAAGTTGCATTTTGCCTCATCAATAATTTTTGTGGGCTGCTTGTATTGATTATTTGTTTTGCAATCATTGCATGTGTTTTCTAAATATATTATTTTCATGTTCTATTTATTTATTTTTATGTTTTATAAAAAATATGCAATTTTTCAATTAGTTTTTTTCTTTGCTTCATTAGTATACAGTTGATGGTTCCATCTTGTAACTAGAGCACAGCAGGCTACTAGCACTATATAAAATTTATAAATAGTCTATTAAGAGGGCAAGTCAAAAATTATCCACACTCTGGCTGTAGAATTTACTTTAATCAACTTTCAGGAAAGACAAATACATCATTTTTTTCTACCTAATCTCTCTGTTTTTCAATACCCTTTCTACCTGCTAACAAAATTTCATATTCCCTCATTAAGAAATGCTTTAGTCTGAGCGAGTCATGACAGGGGACCAAACAGGCGATAGTCCCATAAGGTAAGATCAGGAATATAGGGAGGATGCCCAATACACCAAAACAAGTCGTTGGAGAGTGTTGACAGTGTGGGCAGAAATATGCGGACATGCATTGTCATACAACAACACAATGCTCTTGGATAGCAGTTCTCTGCATTTTGTCTGAATTTGAAGCTTCATCTCTTCAATGATTATCTCACTGTAACTATTACTGTTGATTATTGAACATTTTTTTTCATAATGTTCCAGTACTAGTCCCTGGAGTGTGGATAACTTTTGAATCATCCTCATAATATGAGGAATAAATTCAGGGTTTCTGATTATTTCGTAAATTTATGTAAATTAACTTTTATAATAAATTACATGACAAATTCCTACAAATATAAAAATATATGTATTATTTTGAATAGTGTTTAATTGCTTTCTATTAGCTAATTATTATAGTGTATTAGTTAGTCATACATACTATATACATATATATTTAATATAAAAAATAGAATCCCTCTCTTCAGAAATTTATTATCATCTCAACTTCAAAGGAATATATATTACATATAATTTCAGGATTTTATTTTTACGCAGAAGACAAAAGTCAATCCATTTAGCCTTTCACAATCTATATAATGCGCTTGAAACGCACATCCGTGAAGCTATATTAAAAGTTTATAATTGCTTAGTGCTTTTGGGAACTTCGTGTTCCCATATTCATAGCTTATAATAATAAGGTTTGTTAATAAACAAGGCAAAACTCTCCATACAGTAATGCTACCATAGTGATCATGTGATGTTTAGTGGTTTAATAATGTTTGTTGTTAGCTTATCTAATAGAGATGTATGCAAATCACCTAGACTGCCCATTTTTTCGAAATAGAAAAGCAAGCATCTCTCCTATTGATGGAGTTGGGGTTTTCTGCTATAACGCACATCTCCTTTACCTTGCGCTTGGTGGCATTGTGCTCAGTGCAAACCCTTTCATCTGTCGTAGGTTCGAAAATGTGGCCTATGGACCTTTGATGTTTGAAAAATATTGAGCTACCTTCAGATTTGCTTCTTGCCCTATTATATAAGTATCGATGTTGCGATACTCTAGTAGCGATTGCTGCTCGTGTTTTCCCAATATGCCGAATTGTAGCCGTTATGGGAGGCATGTAATTTTGTGACAGCCTGAGGGGTTTGGTCAAGCGCGATCTTGTCTTTTGAATTATTGAATAATCTATTAGTGGCTGGTGGTGTGTGAAAGCTTAAATTGAAATCTGTTGCGTTTTAATGAGTTTTTTAGCCAAGACAGGTATATATGTTAAAAGCATACGTGGTTTGTCTTCTTTGACCGGGTTTAGTTCTTAGCATGTTATAAAATTGTTTGACTTTCTAATGCCTCCACGTTTAAATTCAACCTTCATCAGGTCTTTCAGGTAGTGAGTCAAATTGTTTTTTCTGTCTGATTCGAATTTACAGAAAGGTAAAGGTTCGAGATTAAATAAGTCATACGAGTTTCGATCCAACGACAGTAAACGTAAAAAAAAAAAAAAATTAAATGATTATATAATGCTGATGCCATTAGATGATGTATACTTTTATGGCTTTTAGCTCACTTGATATCTTTTCCTGTAATTAGTACAATACTTTAGATGTTCTATCAAATTATATGAATAGCTTCTCAGTTATATTATTGAAGTCTTCATTTTCCTTCTTTATCACAATTCATTAGATTCTTCCAAGTGGTATTATGTTATATTATTTTCATATTAATGCATCCATATCCCTTCATGTACGGCAGAAAATACTGCACAATTGCTTTTTACACTCTGCTTCTAATTTCATATTTACGTTTTGAAAAAGATGTTTATCTATCTCGGCAATAGAAGCAATTTTCCAAGTGCTCACAGTCTAAGCAGATTCAGAACCTATACTTGGTCACCAAGTTAATAAATGAGTTAACAGAAAAATATTAAAATTTTGAATAAAAAGTCTAGAGCCTTACCTGATCGTGGACAGACTTTGCGTGCTTAAGAATTGCAATAATATCACCCATACATGAAATTCCCATGTCATTTAAATATTCTTTATTTAAGTCCAATAGCATATCCTTCTGAATTCGATGATCAGTAAAGATGATAGCATAACTTGCTGCAACACCAGCTGGAATTCCTGAATCTAGGAAAAATCTGATCCAAGATGAAGTTTCTATAATGGAAAGAAAGCAAAGTAATATTTTTAAAAAAAATACCATTGACTGTTAAAAAAAATGTAGAATGTTTAAAAAACATAGGAAGTAAAATTATAGAGTAAGAAATAAAATAGTGAAGAAAAAAAAGATTAAACAGACAGCAATTTCTTTACTTTTAAAAAATTCTATTTATTACAAACACAAAAATTGTTATCCTTCGTTACGCACAGATATTTATGCATAAAAAGGAAGATATCAAAATATTGCAAAATTATAAATACTACCTACATTATTATAGGGAATTTGAACACAGAATTTCAAGCTACCTTCAGCTATCTACTATATCTAATACAATCACATGATCACACAATGTGAAAAAGATAAATGATCTCCAGTAAATGTATTTCGTGCTGAACCAGCACTCATCAGTTGGTCCAGATCATCATCTCCCCACAGATATATATAATCAGTGCTCAGTTTATATGAAGATAGCAAATCTTCAAACTTTAATGGACAAGCTTCAATCTATTCTTCAATTCTTTAGCCATCAATATCATTGAAAATCTGATGATGGAACGCCCAAATCCCTTGTTGCGGCAATATTATTGTCATGCCCATGTTAACTTTAAGTCACCTTATCTCTCATGTATAGGACCTTATCAATTTAAATGCACTGAAGAGGAATGGGCAGAATTTAAATACTGTACACTGAAGAAGGATAGACAGAATACAAGCTTGTCCATTTAAATACATCAAAGAGCAATGGGCAGGATACAGGCTGTATTCTTCTCATCCCTCTTCAGTGTATTTAAATGAACAAGGCCCTACACATGAGGGGTCAGAGTGACTTAAAATCAACTTGGGGCATGACAACAATATTCGCATCAACAAGGGAATTAAGTATTCCATCATCAGATTTTCAATGGTATGGATGGGTGAAGAGTTTGGAGAGTGAAGTAGATTGAAGCTATCTTAATATAAATGGAGAACTAATTATGTATATATGTGTGGAAGATGATGATTTGGATCAACTGATGAGTGCTGGTTTAGTATAAAATACATATACTGGATATCATTTCTTGTTCCATCTGTGTGTGGCCATGTGTATCAGTTATACGAGATAAGAATGGAGTTTAATCAAATTCCCGATAATTATATCTAAATTCCAAATATATAAATGATACCTGTATTCAAATATTACTTATATTATTATAGATGCAGAAAAATATTTTTAATGAGGCATGATTCAAAGTATGTCGACTTAGTTTGCGGAATGAAATGGTAAAAAGTGAAAAGTTAAAAAGTTGAGAAGGTGTGGTTTTCTACCAACTACAATTCTCATTTAGATGGATATGTATAATCTAATTAAAATAATTACCACAATTATCCCTCAATAAATAGGGCAGTATACCTAGCCAAGTGAGAGTTATGATTCTGATGAACCACACCGAAAGTGTGCACTTAACTGTTTCTAAAAAAAAACAACTAATTTATACTACGAAAATAATAAAATATTTTTGGTTGCGGATGTTAAAAACGTTTTACTAATTTATTACAAATACAAACAAAAAGAAAAAAGTAATATTAAATATGTAGGTATGTATCTTAAGTCTGACTGAGATTATAGTAAAACAGAATATTATGACCAAAAGATGACCCTTAATTATCATAATAGTAGTTTATCATTGCCTTAATATAATTTACTTTAGCATCTTAATTTTACCGCTATGTCATCAAATTTAATGATATCATAACATCACTACGATATATGAGTCAGAATTGTACTCCAAATTGATATTACTTTTTATCATTTGCAAAGATATGTTTATTAAAAAACTATCAATTTAAAACCACAAAATGTGAAATATTTTCAGTTTCGTTTAAAGAAAATTAGTATAGTATATTCATTTTAAAAGTAGCTATCTCAAAACCAGTCTCTCCATTATGTATACCAAGCTTTTTGTTTTAGAATAAGACTTAATTATAGATGTTCATAAATAAGTTCAAGCCATTTTCATAATTCCAAGGTTGTATACTGTCACTAATATACACTTCTTAGTAGTTTGGCAACTCTTTTCAAGCTTATCTATACATCATTCTGTGTTTCTCTTAAAATTCAAATATTTAATCCCTTTCTTTAGATCATCAGTTATCTATTTATTACCTTCCACAAACCAAATATTTTCTTGATAAGTTCTCTAAACACATACCCAATTCAATTCCCCCTGTTCTTAATAAATTCCTCATTAATAGTCATTTAATATCTTCATCCAGTCCATTATCACTTTTACTTAAAAACTCTACTTATTCGAATTACAATATTTTTTTTCAGTGATTTTCAAGCTCACAACTATTAATCTTCAATCTTATCTTTTCTCTTCCATCCAACATTTACTCGACAAAGTTACATTTCAAATAAAATATTAAACAGACCATTTTCATTTTTACAACTTAATAAGCCACAAAAAAACCTTTTTACACTTATTAAAAGTTAAATTGGATCGATGTAATTTTCACTCTAATGTCATGTCATTATTTTTGTCAAAATTTCCTTACAAGGGTTAACCCACTTTAGAATTTCCTGTTTAATTTTTTTGAAGGTTCACTTTTAATCACTATTTTAATCTTAGATATATATTTATTTTTATCTTCAATTTCTACAACTAAGTTATTCTTCATCTCTGTAAATAATTGAAATAATGAAGTTTCATACTTAGTCCATCTTTATTAAAAAAAAAATAATAATAATTATCAATTCATTAAAATGAATATTCAGCTAAACTGGAAATAGACAACTATTCTACCTTACATCTTACTATGTCCCAAGAGTATTTAAAATACTAGTTAGGAAGCTTAAATATTAATAATACATAAACATTACTTTAGTAACAAAATATTTGTTTAACAATAATACTAAAATAAAATAAAATAAAGGAATTTAAAGTCCATTCTAATGAAATAAGTTTAAAGTTTATCCCTTAGTGGTGTTTAGTGTTTCACACACCAAGGATAAGATTTAATATACATTTTGTGTTTCAGTTTTCACAGTCAGTTTAAACACAGATGTGTTAGCTTTTACAAGCAATATATTCCCAAAATTTAAACCTTTCTTTATCTGACAATACAACCACTGTTTTATACATATCAGACTCCCTAAAGTTCCTTTCATGTGCTTACATAGTACACATACCGTTCAAACAATAACATTAGCTTTAGTACAACTACTAGCTTCTTGCTGCTATCGGGTTAAAACTTTTTTAATTTAGATTGGAGGAAGGGGGGTCCTTATAGGCCTTTCTAAGTGTATGTAAGTACATATGTAGATTTTTCTAGAGTAGTTCAACTGAAATAATTAAAAATTGAAATAATCTATATGTATTTACAAATATTAATAATAACATTTATTTACAATATATATCTTATATGCACAGATATTCCACACACTTATCTCTTTTTTTAAAAAAAAAGACTATTTAATCATATAAAAAAAATCTTTTTGTTGTTATACAAATTTTCAATAATCTTCCCTCTTTCTAATTGACATTTCTTTAAAATATGCAACAGATTAAATTTCATTCTGTCACAATTTTTCAACTAACCTTCCTTTCTCTTTCTATATAGTTCTTAGAAAAAAATCTTAATGTTTCAATTGTAACTGTTATTTAGACAAAGACATCTCTTATTCAATATTCTTAATAACACTAGATACATTGACTTTAAATTACTAATCTAAAACCTTACATTTATTGCCTTATGATTTTCTCTTCAAATAAATAATTTAAATATGGATTACAAATTTACTGATCACTTTTGAAACATAAATTACATTACAAATAATAAATATAGGGTATTTGAACTCAAGACTTTCAAGCTCCTTCACTATCCACACTATCTCATACTACTGATACACATGATCACACACATGTAGAAAAGATAAATAATCACCAATAAAGGTATTTCGTGCTAAACCAACATTCATCGGTTGGTCCAGATTACCATCTCTCATACATATATATAATCAGTGCTCCTTACACTTTAATAAACACGCTTCAACCTACCCCAATCTCCAAACTCTTCAACCATCCATACCATTGAAAATCTGATGACAGAATTCCTAAATCTCATGCCGATGCCAATATTATTGCCATTCCCATGTTGCAAAAGATAAACAATTTTCTTAAGCCTTTCTTTTATACCTTTCACTAATTCAGCTGAAATTTCATCAATTCACCGTGCTTTACCAATCTTTATGTTAGTGACAGCTTTTACAATTTGATCCTTAATTATTACACTATCTATTTTATTCATACCTATCTCACTTTCTTTTTTTATAAATATAGATAAGAATTTTATTAATTCTATTATGTAATACTCAAATATTTTACACTAATATTTCACACAATTAGTTATAACATGCCAATAATTCTCAAATAAAATATTATATTTATTTTATTTTTGCTTAGTATTTTTGAAGGGCGAAGCCTTCATTTTCAAAGTTATGAAAGATTGTGGTGCAGAATGTTCAGCGTGAGAAATGCAAAATTATGCAAATCAAGTTTGCTATTTCTTTGAAATGGCATAGAACGTGTCTCTTTTATTCATGGAATTAACGTCTGAAACAATAAAATAAGCCTCCTTAATCTTCCTCCTTAACTCATGTCACTCTCTGCACACCACCTGAGTATTATTTGAAATGCAAGGGTGGCCTTTATGGCTCTGTGTTGTGCGAAAATGGATGAAAATTATATATCGTTATCAATTTTTCAATATATCCTCTCTATTAATTAACTTATCTTACTTGTTTCAATTGAGATTTCAATATTGCAACCTTCCTTTTCCCATTCTATATGTTTATTCTACTTTTCTTGGTAATTCTATTATCTTACTAAATTTTTCTTCAAATCACAGCTGACTGATTTTACCTATCACATTTTATTACATTTTCAATATATTGATCTACTTCACTTTTTTGTATTTTCCCCAATTTCTCTTTGTCATATAGTTTTTTTTTTATCATTCTTATAACCTGTTGTTTATATTGTTGTTTCTTTTAGATTTTTCTTGAAATTTTTTTTTACTTTTCATATGAATTTAAATTAGCAGGTGCTGTATAATTCAATTATTGTTTTAAACAAAAAAAATTATCCAAAATATCGAAAAGGCCTCAAATGCTTTTATGAAATGATATTTCTGCAATTTCCAATTGTTTTATAACAAGTTTAGATTCTTAAGATCTCCGTCAAAACATGTACGAGTCTGATCAAACAAAAAAATATATATATTAGAAACATTCCGCGACGACATTTTGAAAACTATTTTAAAAAAAATTATGAAACAACATTATTTAATAAAATGTAAAAATTCCATTTTAAAATTACCATCTGATCAAATCAAACTTATGCTTTTAAAAACGATAAACCACAGTCATTTTAGTAGACTCGTAGCTGTTCTTGCGCAAAATTTCTTTTTCGCATGAATTCTGTAAAATGATGTTCGGATGTACATTTTTGCAATTTGTTTATTACTATCAAAAACTATGTCAGGTCATGTGAAAAATCATTACTTCGAATGCACATGAAAAGGGTTATGGCCACTTGAATTCTATACACCCTCACATCATACAGTAGCTATCTGTAAAGTATGCGCTATTTGCATAGTACTGCGAAGCACAAAATCAGGCCGTAATATTTGTGTGCAACGCCATCTAGGCCTGCTTAATGGCTAATATGAACAGACTGTTCTATAGGCCGCGTAAACACCATATTTCTGTGCTTTTGCATGGAATCAGTGACATCAAGCGACGTGCAGCGGCTAATCGACAAGTACCGTACTTTTTAGTCAGCTATTTACATAAAAACATTATCTAAAAAAAATTTTTTTGCATATTATTTTTTTCCTTTTTAGTTATACTTACATATTATTTTAAAAAATAATTAAAACTATAAAACAATTTGACAAAAATTATAATTTAATAAGACATGATATTTAAATTTAGAATTCATTTGTTAGAGGGTATATTTTTTATTTGTCAAGATTTTTTTTTGTCTACTATCTAAAAATATTCACGTACTGGCTTTTTAATTAATTCTCTAACCTTTTTTTACACATTTATTACTTTTTTCACAAAATGTTTATGAAATATGAATTATTTCAGAAGAATAACTCAGATTTTAATAGTAAATATTTACTTTTAATTAATTAAATACGAGTTAAATGAAAATATTAACAAAATTTCACTCAGTTGCTAAAGATACTTCCTGGGAAATCTAAGTATGTAAATTCAAGTTCTAAAGGGAAACAGATTTTTTTCCCATTGTTAAAAATTAAAAAAATCTGGACATCCCAAATTTAAAATACAAAATTAACTGTTCAGTTTTTTTTCTCTACTTATTAAAAAATTTCCCCATCTGCCTTTTTTTTTTCTCCAAGAAAAATTTTCTTTCAGTTATTAACTTATGATAGCTTATTTTCATATTATTTTCCCCTCTTTACTGTTTTTATCAGGAAGAAAAAATAAAATGAATTCAAGTAGAGAGATTGGACAAACTCCTTTAAAAGATAAAATAAAAACAATGGTCTTCACATCAATTAAACTTTATTTTAAAATCTGTATTCTGTATATGTTAATTTATCTACTATATTACCTTTTTAATATACATGTATAACATAATATTTGAAATGTTGAAAAACATCATTAGAGCAGGACTTTTCAATCAAATCTGATTAATTGCAAGGAAATCAAGCCATACATCAACTAACTTAATTTAATTAGCATGAATAGCTCTTAACAAGCTTTTCCGAATATCACTATCCCCAGACCAGTTTCTAGTGGTTGACTGCCATCAGTGAGGTGCTAGGATATTCAGACATTAGATCTAAAAATACCAGCTCAAGACCAGCATTTATCTAACAGTTAACTATTAAGTAGAAAATCTGAAATTTTGAGACATCTGTCTTCAAATCCAGCTATCTAACTTAAATAGCCATATGGGACTGAACTAAGTTCAGATTCACCATATATTAACAGCTTTAGCAATATAACATTGCCAAAGCCTCAAGAGCAAAATTATAATTGCAAGAAAATCAGCCACACACCACGTGGCTTAATTTAATAAGCATAAATAGTTCTTAACAAGCTTTTCTGAATATCTCTATATTCAGACCAGTTTTTAGCTGATGGCTGTTGTCAGTGAGGTGCTCGACTATTCAGACATTAGATCTAAAAATACCAGCTCAAGACCAGCATTTATCTAATAGTTAACTATTAAGTAGAAAATCTGAAAATTTCAGACATGTCTTCAAATCCAGCTATCTATTTTAAATATCTGAACTTATTTCAGTCCTATATGGCTATTTAAGTTAGACAGCTGGATTTGAAGACATATAGATGTCTCAAAATTTCAGATTTTCTACTTAACAGTTAACTATTAGATAAATGCTGGTCTTGAGCTAGTATTTTTAGATCTCATGTCTGAATATCCTAGCACCTCACTGACAACAGCCAACAGCTAGAAACTGGTCCGGGAATAGGGATATTTGGAAAAGCAGAGTTATTTATGTTCATTATATAAAATTTGGTTAATGTTTGAAAATCTATAATTTCATAAACTCTCCGAATATAATATTCAAAAGTTTTTATTACACAATAAAAATGATCCCAATGAAACAGAGATAAATGTTGTAAAATATCCAAAAATATTATATGTTTTCAAATATGATTTAAATTAAATATAAATTTGAGATCACAGGTGACAAATACTTAAAAAATCAAATTGAAGCTGAAGACTAGATATATGTTTCTTATCCAAAAATGTCAAATAAAATTAAATAAAGTACAGCAAATATTCTCAAAATGTAATAATGTGTTTTATAAATCAATGAGATAATCTATCTATGCAATTTATATCAATTTTTTTGATAGTTTAATAGATTTTTCAGGTCGTAATAATAATATTCATACTATATATATGACCTCTTTATAATTTTGAAAAATGTATTATATACGTACGGTCATGTGGCTTTTCAATTCCAAACTCACTCGTGACATACCTTTTGCTACACAGAACAAAACTTTGCAGAAAAATATCTCAATCAGAACATAAAAAATTAGAACTAAACTTATCCTCCATTTTCGAGCAAGATCCCCAATCAAATTTTAAAAAATTGTTCCCACAGCTTTCCATTAGCAAAGAAGTAAATAGAATATTAAAAATAGCATTTTAAAATAGATAAAAAGCTACAAATTGAACATATTTTGGAGAAATAACAAAACTATAAACAAAAAAAAATTTAAATGGATTAGTATGACAATATCACAGGAACAATTTGGGCAAATGCAAATAATTTATTTAATATTATAGTGTTTTCAACAGCAGAATATTATTCACCAATCTCGGAATGCAATTTTTACACTAATTATCAGAAATTCAAATATTTTGAATTATTATTTGAATATTGAAATTCAGGCTATTTCTACGGTTCTTATATAGGGACCATCTCTACATAAAAAGTACTAATAATAGTTCGAAAATACCATAAAATCTTGAAAAATCCAACTTTCTCAATTCATACTATCAAATTAACACTATATATTCTATCATAAACTCAAGACATTCTTTCTGGAAATATGTCAATAACTCAGTTCCATAGAATTTATAAGTTATGAAAAATGGCTGATTTATTTATGCAACAAGCACCTTCTAGTAAAAACAATCAAATTTTAATATAACTTGCTATTAGTAGATCTAAAGTAATTGCTTTAAAATATACCGAATACTAAGGACCTACTTAATACTCAAAGAGAACATGAATCTCTTTTGTTATTTATAATAGGCAACACATTCATTAATTAATAATAAAGATATTCCATCCAAAGCAAATTAAATAATGAAATCTAAAATACACCTTCTGAACTCTTTACCTGTTAAAACTTTTATATCATTCTCTAGTATTCTTGATTTTTTATTAAATCTTCTTGTTTACTTTGCCACAAAATAAATACATACAAGAAATAACTTATTCACTGATATCGACCATACTTTTGTCTTGAAAAATTCATTCATTTGGAAAATAAGATGAACTTAAATTTTAAAAAAAATGGACTATTTTTAATTATTCTTTTAAAGTGACCATCAACAAGCAGAAAATATTACATCCATTGATATAGGAAATATTCATTTCAAAACATTTGCATGAATTCATTATGTACCTAAATGTTTTTTTTCAATTGCTATACAAATCTCATTCAAAGATTAATACTATTCTTAATATTGGTTTCTCGAAAATGTACCTATAAAACCATAAAGTATATTGGTTGAAGCAGATTAGCCCCCACATTTAAGATCAATAGATTGCTCACATGTATAAACAATAATATATATTTAATTGCTGCAAATTGTTATAACTGAATTTATCTTATCTATTTATAATTATATTTTTATAGAGCGCACAGGAAGTATATGTAAATACTTAAACAGATTTTAACCTGCAACAAATGCACATTCGTTACAGGTTAAAGCCTGTTTAAGTATTTACATATACTTCCTGTGCGCTCTATAAAAATATAATTACAACTCTACAATAGTTTATAGATTTTCCAGTATTAAAATCGCAACATTAACTCGCTGTAAATCACAAGATTTCGCAAAGGTTAATTAGTAAAGGAAATAGTGGACTTAAACAGTGAAGAGAACAACAACTTCACGTTCTCAAATCAGGATGCTTCAGATTGGCCTATATAAGTAGAAATTTGGGTTAAAGATAAGACGACCGCTCTTGTCTTTATAAAAGTCGCTACCTTGTTTCGTGGTTTGTTCCTTCTATAGGCAAAATAATATTGCTCGACTATTAGATATTTTAAGGCTCATTCGTTACAGGTTAAAGCCTGTTTAAGTATTTACTTAACTATTTATGTAACTAAATGTTCATACAAATGTAAAAAAATATTCTTCTACCTGATACCAATACCCTTTAAATATTATAATGAAACATGAAAATCTAAAGTTGAAAAAAAGATGTAATATTTTAAGAATTAAATAATTATTTATGAATTTATTAAAACACTGTAGCAAGTATAATTATTTATAAATTTATTAGACCACTGTAGAATGTACATTGGGCATTTGTAAAGGATATCGTAAAGGACATAAAATTTTATTTCAACATTCAACCCAAACCAATTTCCTGCTAAGTTTACTTTGTTTTGCCTAGATTCCTATGTATAAAGTGCACACGATTCACGAGACAGATTTTGCCTTAATATTAAGTAATACTTCAGTACTTAATATTCATCCCAAAAAAATTTCCTGATAAGTTAACTTTGTTTTGCCTAGATTCCTATGTATAAAGTGCACACAATTCATAAGATAGATTTTGCCTAAATATTAAGTAATACTTCAGTACTTAATAATACATAAGAATTTTCATTGTTATACACAAATGAGAGTTTAAACAAGTTTGTTAGATATTTTGAAAATGAATGGTACAGAATGAAAAAAAGGAACAATTAGCAAAAAGTCTGTACATAAGATTAATAGTTTTCTTACAAAATATATATGTAAATATATAAAAAAAAGAATGCTGTTTAGCCCGGACTTTTATCAAAATTTAATTAGATATGTTGTTAAATGTGTAATGATTAGAAAAAGTATATTCGTTACATCAGATTTGCTGAAATGTTTGCAAATACCAATGACAATCTTAATTAACAAAACTATATATAGAGTATGGGAATAGGGCATGGGTCCCATGCCATCCAGAGCATCCCCAGGTTGCGGATAGGGGATTGGCCTTCAGATATGAAGGTTATTGTAAATAAGCAGTCGCTGACAATAGGACAACATTCAGTATCAGGAAGTGGTGAAGGAGACAGTAGCGTGTTTATTTCTATAAAATGCCACAATTCCTATGATGGTGATGTATAATGGTGAGTGTTGATCGCTATTAAATAAGTCAACACCCTGCTTGAGGCTCTGGGTCAGCAACGATATTCTTCCAAGTCAGCAGAAAATCACTATAGGTGACAACAATGAGAAGGAAGCGGTAGTTGGATATTCATTTTACGGGTAGTGCACTAAGCCTATTATGGAGGTTATTGCTGGACAAAGAAGGCAATGGGAAAACACTTTGTCTTATAATTCCCTTGTTTTATTATGAGTATGTCTACAGGAATCGTTATGTTTGGTGTTGATACTCTAGTTAAGGATAACTTTGGTGTCTTACCTGGCAGGAATGGACAAGAGGCTACTCAGGTTGTCAACCTGCGAAATCCTCATAAATATAATTCAGTGAGGGAAGATACATTGAGAATTGGAACATGAAATGTTAGATCTTTGAGGAGAGGTGGAAAATTGGAGAATTTGAAAAGAGAGTTGTACGTAAATAATATTGATGTTAAGGGATTAAGTGAAGAGAGGTGGGCAGGATGTGGAGAGAAAGTAATGGAGATGTAAAGTTATTTTATTTGGGTGATGATAGGTCAATTAATGGAATTGGCATTGCTATGGGGAAGAAAATTTGGAATAGTGTGGCAAAGATTGATTGTATTAACGATAGGCTGATGGTGATGAGAATAAAGGGATTTGATAATTATACAAGTTTATATGCCAACTAGTAGTCATGATGATATTGAAATTGATGAAATGTATGAGAAGATAGAAGAAAGTATTCAATGTGAAAGAAAAAATGCATGTATACTGTTATTGGGGGATTGGAATGCTGTTGTGGGGAAAGGTAGGGAAGGGAAAATTTGTTGGAAATTATGGTATTGGAAAAAGAAATGAAAGAGATAGTCGGCTTGTACAATTTTGTAAAAAGAATGGGTTTGTCATTGCAAACACTTGTTTAAAAATCATATTAGAAGACTGTATACATGGAAAGCTCCAGGTGACAGAGAATGTTATCAAATTGATTCAAAATATATATAAGAATGCTATTAAGGGTTCACATGCTTTGCCTGGTGCTGATTATAGATTTGGATCATAATTTGGTTATGGCTAAATTAAAGTCGAGTTTAAAAAGAATTAAAAGAGATAAAAGATATGCAAGATGGGACTTGGATAAATTGAAACAAATGGAAAAAGGAAAATTTGGCTTAGTATGTGAAAATGAATTTAAAAGAATTGTTCAGGCCGAGAAATATATTAATAGCCCTGATGAGTGTTGAAATAGAATTAAAAAAGGATTCTTGAAAACAGAAAAAAATGAAATAGATATTATTCATGCAAGGAAAGCTGAACGACCTTGGATAACTGAAGGTATGTTGGAAAATATGAAATTGTGGAGACGATGGAAAAATATAAATACTGAGGAAGGGCAAAAGGCATATAGAAAATTTAATAATGAACTAAGAAGAGAAACAGATTTAGCCAAAGAAAAGTGGTTGGAGCAAGAATGTAAAGAGATAGAAAGGCTTCAAAAGATGAAAAGATATGATCTGGTATTTGATGGAATACGAAGTATCAGTTGAGAGAAAAAGACATGGGTAGTAAGTGAGATTGCAGATAAGAATGGAAGGAGGTTAACTGATAGTAATGATATATTAAAAAGATGGGAAGAATATCTTCAGTGTCTGTTTAGTAGAGGAAATGATTTAATTAATTATGAACTTGAAAATGTTGAAATAGATGATAGAAGTATGAACATATTGCCAGATGAAGTAAGAAAGGCAATAGCACAAATGAAGAATGGTGAGGCTGTTGGATTTGATGCAATACCTATAGAATTTTTGAGAGAAATGGGAGAATTTACTATGAAGGAAATAGTTGGACTTTGCAATTTAATATATAATAGTGGAGTTTGGCCTGAAGATTTTTTAAGAACTATAATGATTCCAATTGCTAAAAAGAAGAAAGCTGCTAAATGTGAAGAGTATAGAACAATAAGTTTGTTGTACATGCTTCTAAAGTTTTATTGAGAATTTTAACTGAAAGGATTTATGGGAAGGTAGATTAATATATTGGTGAAGAACAGTTTGGTTTTCGGAAAGGGAAAAGCACAAGAGATGCTATTGGTATTGTTAGGACAATTGCGGAAAGATATATTGAAAAAGATAAAGGAATTGGCATATGTTTTGTGGATTTAGAAAAGGTATTCGATAGAGTAGTCAGGAATAAACTGATACCCATCTTAAGAGATAAAAGAGTATTTTGGAGAGAAAGATGATTGATTTGGACTATGTATAATGGTCAAAGGATAAGAGTTAGATTTGGGAGTAATGTGACTGATAAAGTGAATATAGAAAATTGAGTTAGGCAAGGATGTAATATGTCACCTGTTCTGTTTAATATTTATTTAGAAGTTATGCTAAATAATTATTTGGGCTGTGGAGAAGCAAATGTTGGAGGAAGAGTAATAAAGTGTATAAGATTTGCAGATTGCTGAGCAGGAAAAGGGTCTTCAGAATATATTGAATAAATTGAAAGGATGTATGGTATATGGAATGAAGATTAATATTGAAAAGACTAAGTGTTTATGGATAGGGAAAGCTGCAAAAAGACTGCAAATTGGAATTCATGATGACATGGTTCAACAGGTAAAGGGATTTAGATATTTTGGTAGTTGGTTGAGTGAGGATGGAAGAAGTGAAGATGAAGTTAAAAGAAGAATAGCATTGGCAAAGGAGACATTTGTGAAGAGAAAGAAAGATATTTTGTGGACCTTTGGAAAGAGAATTAAGAAGAGATTAATTAAATGTTATGTGTTGGAGTGTATTAATGTATGGTTGTGAGACATGGACATTGAATAATAGAATTAAGAACCGATTGGAAGCCTTTGAAATGTGGACATGGAGGAAAATGGAAAAAATCAGTTAGATGAGTAAAATAACAAATGAAGAAGTTTTGAAGAGTAAATGAGGAAAGAAGATTGATTGAGAATATCAGAGAAAGAGAAACTGGATTGGACATATATTGAGAAGAGATTATAGTTTAATGAAAGATGTTTTGGAGGGAATAAGAGTGGAAATAAAAAGAAAAGCTGAAAGAGATTGACATTATTGGATGATATAAGAGATGGGAAGACTTGTGTGGAATTGAAGAAATGGGTAAGGAAGAGAATAGAATGGAAAAATGGATGAATTGATGTTGTGACTACTCTCTGGACCTGTCTATTGGACAGAATACTATTGATTAGTTGATATATAGAGTTAATGGCATTTTTAGAAAATTCAAGATGAAATATAAAACTAAAACAAATAACAGATAAAAAATTACAAAAGATTAAGAACAGATAGTTGTAAAAAATAATATTTAATTAGCCCATTCATTCAATGTATTGAATGTTTCATATATATAAGTAAATAGAGGAATTTGAACTTAGGATTTTTCAGTCTTTATTCATGCTCCACTCCATCCCAAACAACAGACAACTCACTAAGGGCTTTGAGCGTTCCATCGATTTTTTTCAATAAAATGGATGGTTGAATAGTTGGAAAAGTGAGAAAATTGAAGCCTGAAAAAGTTTAATTGCTATTTTAATATAAGCTGAATTCTGATTGTATATATATGTGGGAGATTATGATCTGGCTCAGCTGATGAGTACTGGTTTTACATGAAATATATATATTGGGGATAATCTATATTTTTCGTATGTATGTGATTATGTGGGTCGGTTGGAGGACAAATACAGATTGAAAAATCCTAAGTTAAAATCCCTCTATTTATTTAAAAATAAAATTATAAAAGATTAATGTTTATAAAACTTAAAATATTATTTGACTGACAAAAAAAATACTAAAGGCATGTGAAGTTTAGAATGATGTACGAGATCTCATTTCCGGTAGATAAGTGATGATAAAAATATATAAATCTATAGATACAACTATATAATAAACTTAAACATAATTAATAGAAAATTTATTATATTATTCATTCCAGTTGCCAAACATTAAACCAGAAAATCCAGTTTCCATGGATCTTGGTCAACCTAGAGGACAAATAGAACGCCACATGCTCATTTTAGAAATATTAAACTTGAAATGCAAACATTTAAAGTTTAAACAATCTATTTCATTACATTACATAAAGATTAATTTGATCAACCCATCACTGTTTGACTTTATATATATAACGTGGCACATTTGTATGTTTTTAATGAAAACATTTTCTCAAACGGAATCCATAAAATATGTAATAGATACCTATCTTTTATTAGACAATTTTAAAAATCTTAAATTTAGGTCTTTTTAGTAAATTCAAATACAATTTGCGTTACAATTTAACCGGCAAACTACTCATCAAACTGACATTCTACAATACGTAACTATAGAATTCATTAGTTAAATTTCGTTTCAATGGGAAAATAGATCCATTATTAAAAATTTCAAGTGAAATTTTTTTTGACATATATAATTTTATGGTTTTATTGATTTCTTTATTTATTTTTAGTACAATTATTTACGATACTGCAGTTAAATTAAAAAAAAAAAAAGCACAAAAACACTATCATATAAAATGTTACAAAATGGCAAAAGATTTTTGCTTTAGAAACACATCATAATGAAAAAGCATATTAATTAACGAAAATAAAGAGAAATTTAACTCTATTAGACAAGCATATTTTAAATATTACCGGACTGAAGAGACGCCATCTTGGAATAGTGGAAATGTATAATTGTAGTGTCATTGCGCAAAAACGGAAACTGCAGTATGATCCAATATGGCGGCGTAAACAAATATATCTACCTAGAATTATATAAATAATTAAAAGAATTTTGAACTCAGATGTCCCAAAACACAAAATGGGAAGAATTAATAAAAGGTAAAACTATAAAAAATGTTTTTTTAAGGTTTTATACTAAGCAAAATTTGTTAGCATTTTTGATGAACTCACATCATTTTTCAAAATTTATGTAGACATTTTAATTACGTATACTAAAATTACATTATAACTGTGATTACATTTTTTTTATTATATGAAGTCTTTTTTAGTTGTTAAATGAAATAGATCTAATAATTTATGATATAAGTACATTTACATATTTGTGTTAATAATTTTGTAGTCGAAAATCTGGATTTCTTATTTGAAACTGATTTCATGTCAAATTAAACTATATTGTATATAAGATAAAATATCGTGATCAATTGTAAATAAAATAAGAATGGTTACGTAAATTTCAGTAATGGATTTAATGTATATGTTTACGTATATAGTATGTGTAGTTTTATTTTGACAGTATTAAAATGGCCAATTTGGCATAGCTAGAATTTTTAGGCCTCTACGCATCATTTTAAAAAATACCTTTTTAAAAAAATATTTATAATATATATCTTGATGGTTTTTTTTTTAGTTTATATAAAATAAAAGAACCTGTAAGATTCAGGAACTCGTATGCATTGCTTTGATTTGACATTGTGGCCAGTTGAAAAATC
This sequence comes from Epiperipatus broadwayi, assembly GCA_028023455.1. NCBI lineage: Eukaryota > Metazoa > Onychophora > Udeonychophora > Euonychophora > Peripatidae > Epiperipatus > Epiperipatus broadwayi. Next base: position 34,022,374 of record JAQFVV010006198.1, read on the forward strand.
AAAATATATTTTATTAAAAATTAGTAAACTGTTTTGAATTTTATAATTTAGAAAAGTAATTAAATCAGTTTTGTTTAATCTGAATTTGTTTTTAAATCTGAATTTGTTTTTAAATTACCATTCTTTAATCTTGAAGAAAAGCAGATGTGTTAGTTATATTCTTTTATTATTATTTTACTTTGAGCTAATTGAAATGTTTTTTTTTAAAAATCGTACTTCTAAAATAACAATGTGTTGTTAATGTTAATAAAAATATAAGAAATATGAGAGAAAGTATAAAATTGTTTACAAAAAGAAAATATTCAAAATAAAATTGTGCTGGATTGGAACTACAACATTTATGGTATTGTTATGCTATGAGAGATGATCTACAGTAGTTTTCAAACGTATCTTTTGCCTGAATCAAATCCAAAAAATTAAATTATTGTATATGCAATATAATAAAACATTAAAACCATGTTGCAGTCCTATAGATCCACATATTAATGATTTATGGATATTGTGTTTATACATGAATGTAATATTAAATACATGCATATAAATATAATAAAATATTTTATTAACTTATGTATACAATACATATACAAGACTTTTTGCTATACCATATGCCTGATACATTGTATCAGTATAGGATTTATTTGTCATACAATTATTAATGTAAGGGATTTCAGGTACTGCCCTTCTAGTTTTACCTAACACTTCCAGTTCTACCGTGACAGCTAGTATCATGTATAGATACAATGACACTTTCAGCTGTTCTGTGACAGCTTGCCTTGTATCTGGTCATGAGCTAGCACTTTCCACTTCTAGCGTGGGCTTACTGCTTAGCCATATGGCAGCTAACATGCATAATGCTATTCAGCTCTGACAATAATTTATTGTCCGACTTTACTTCCAACTGGACTGCCTATTTGTAGTCACATCCCCATTCATAATGAGAACATCGGATTCACTGAACATCAACACCCATTGGCAGTTTTATTGAATATATCATCTATTCTATATCTATTAGTCTGTTGTGATGAATGCTCTATCCAATCAAGGTAAGATGGATTCTGGACTAGTCTATTAGTTGAAAGTAAGTTTTAAATTGCGCTTTACACAAAAAAGTGAAGCTTAGTATTATTAGAAAAGAATTATATGGCTGAGCGCTTTCAGAGAACTTTAAGTCTCCATATTCATAGCCTATTTTGGGAGTGTCAGCTTACATTGAGATTTTAAGCGAAATTTAGCATTAATTTATGCAAAATTTATTCAAAGTTTTCTTTCATAAAAACCATTTTTTGGAATTGCAAAGCACTTTTTTTTTTCGGTTTATTGTATAATTGTCATTTGCAATAAAGCATGCCTCCTTTATCTTTCATTTCATATCATTACGTTCAGTTCACAGTGCCCTTGCCAAATTGGATTCGAACACATGGCATGATGTTTTTTGGTGGATTTGTTTTCAGTATTATTTAGAGCTCTCTTGTATAAATAATGATGTTGAGATGTTCTGGTAGTGATGTTGGCATGGGTCTCTCCATAGTACACTGCTCTACATCCATTAGTTGAAAGTAAGTTGATATAATATTATCTCCCCTTGACTAAAATTAGCCCTGAAGAATGTAGTTATTCAGATGCTTGGTGGATATCTTAGTCGCTTCCTCGATTTATCAGTTTTGATGGCTTCCTCAGTAGATCTGGTAACTTTGAATTTTTTGTAAACTCATTACTGCTGACTTCGCTGTTGGTTGATGATATACAGTTCAATCTTAGCTGGTTTCTGTGGTTGTGGTATTACTGTCAATTGAACAATTGCTGTTTTCACTTTTTTTAATATGATCATAATTGCTGGAACCCATTTAGTTGTTCCACTATACTTATGACATAGAACTTGGGTGCCTATCTGCGTTTTAGTATTTTTGCTTTTATGACCATATTAAATAGGTCTATAGACTGGTATGTTTGTCCCAAAGTTCAAACCCAGTTTATCAGCAATCATTTCTGGATAGACCCTTTTTGATTTTATTGTATGTTGGTTCATTTAATCACTGTAAAGCTCAAGGGATTGCTATGCTTACCAGCAAACACATTGTTTTACTAGGCGTAGTAACTTTAACTCTTGTTTGATTTAAGAGTGGTATTTGATTGCCTCGATAGTCATAATCTCTCTCTTGCTAGGTAATGATTTTTTTAAAATTAATAATAGCCCATGTGCTTTTTACCGCAATGGGTATGGTAGCCCTGATACCCAGTCCTATTGTCATTGGCATATCATTAATAATAATTTTGCTTTTGAATGCAGAGTCAGTGCCACTCACATAATGTATACAGACATTGATATTATTTGATTTTACATTGGTCTTCTGGCTTTTTGGAATGGACTTTTTCATTTTTTCTGAAGGACTTGTTTTTTCCTCTTTAATGCAAGTAGCTTATATGTGACCGACATACTTATAAAGTCTGCATACTATATACCGGTGTGGACATTCATTGTGTGCAAATAATTAATTATTTTTGACAAAACTAAAGACTTTAATTACCAGAATATGAAAGAACCATGTTAGTGATTGATTTTTGTAAAGTAGGTATATATTCAAAGAAAGTCTGGACTTTTATTTGAATAAAATTCAAAATCTGAATACACTATTCAATTTTTTATATCTTCATTTTAGATATAAAATCAAGGTTATCTAAAATTTCTTCAATTGACCTTTTTCTATAATAAATGATATTGTCATCCAGTGATTTGGACACATCTACTTTTTTACGTTTTTTTTTTTTCAAATTATAGGTGTAATGAAGGTTATTGCGAGTTAGCAAAAGCTGGACAATTAATTTTTTATTGATTTAGAGCTTTAGATAGAATGAATGAAATTTAGATATTTAGAATAAAAAAGATTTAAACTGGAAGAAGATGACAATTATGAAATTTGTGCAGGAATTAAAAAATATTTGTTAGATTAAATAGTCTTTTTACAGAACTAATAAATAGATATAGATGGACAATCGACTATTTACTAATTTGTTTGGTATTTACTTAAATGAACTTATTGAATGAGATTTTGGCAAGGTTTAGTTAATATTCAAGACAGGAAGTTTCACGGCATCATTTTTAGTAATAACATCTCAGTGCTTATACATATGAAAATGACCTCAGCAAAATACGGATTAATATTGATGAAGTATGTATAAAGCTTGATATGAAAAGCAGTGATTATAGATGAAGATGATAAAAGATTAAGAGTGATAGGCAGGAAGTTTAATACAAGCTAACATTTTTAAATATTTAGAAAGTTGGCTGTCTTATAATAAAAGTAAGATGTTAGAATGAGAATTATACTAAATGAATCATATTTTAATGGGATAGAAAGCGGTTTTGGGCCCATTGGAATTGGAATTAAGAAAAACTTGTACATTTATTTGTGATTTTGAAAGAAATTAAATGAAAAGATTATTTATTGAGAAAATTAGGAAGTGGAAGAGAAATTAAATTGAGCATATATTTACAAATAGAGAAATTATAAAGAATACACTGTATTGTATTTCCCTGAAGTTTTGTGATGATGGTATATTAGTTGTATTTATATGTTAGACTATTCTCCATCATCTAATATTAAGTATTGAATGTCTTTAGAAAAACTTTAGTTAAATGTTCCAATTACATTCAACAGTCAATAATAGCACACAGGTAAATATATGCACAATGTTTCGAGAGGTATTATTCTTCTCTCTTTTTCAGGTGTTGTTGGCCTGATGAATGACAGTACTAGCATGTGAATTAAACCTGAATTCTTAGTTTCTTAAATATTGCATTTTAAGGTAATATTCTAACCACAGGTGTTGCTAGCCTGGCTAATGACAGTTCTTGTATGGGAATTGAACCTCGACTCTTAGCTTCTTGAATTTGAATTTTAAGGTAACACTCTAATCAACTGAACTACCCTGCACAAGACTCAGTTGGCTAGTGTGTTACCTTAAAATTCAGTATTCAAGAATCTAAGAATCCAGGTTCAATTTCCATGCTAGTACTGTCATTGATCAGGTCAGCAACACCTGAAGAGAAGAAGAGAATAATACCTCTCAAAATGTTGTGCATATACTAAGCTATGTGCTATTGCTAACAGTTGAATGTGATCGGATAATTTAAATGAACTTAAATTTTTCTAAAGACATTCAATACTCAATATTACATGACGGAAATAGTCCATTATATAGATACAAATCTGCTGTATACATTAGATTTGTGGATGCCGGAAAGTTAGAACAATTGTCAGAAAAGCTGTGAGAAGATTCTGGAGTTAATGTTCTGAGTCTGTCTCTCAATAAATAATTACTGACTATGATGCTTTAATTGCAGAGCTTTATTAAGTTTTTTGTCATTCTAAATTGATAAGTTGTGCCAAAATTTGTAATCTACATGTACTAAGTTACATTTGATTTCAGCATAATGCATTTTGTCATTTGATATTGCAGTATATCTTTTAATAATTGATAAACATCAAATATCTTGATTACATTTTATCTTGATGCCCAGCCACCTCTGTTTTTAATGTAGTTTTTAGAACAAGGATCTGCTCTATGTCAAAAAATGGATATATATTGAAATATAATATTTGATACTTTTCAAGTAAACTAAGATGGCTCCCGTATTTTTGATAAATGTACAGATTTGAGGGTCTATAATCTGCCAAAGATGCATTAGTTGTTAAATTAAAACAAAATTAATAAATCGATTGTTAAATTTTTAAAAAAGAATAAATACTGATAAATTCATTAAGAAGCTTTATATTATAAGATTATCGTACTTTGGTTCAATTTAGCATATTTATTTTTGTCAGCTGTTTTTAGGTAAATTGTCATCATGCTAAAAATTTGGGACCTTCCTGTCACAGAATATGATTTAGTGGACTATTTCCAAAGGTGCAGGATCCTGTCCTTCTGAAAAGTATGCATTAATAGTCGCAATATGATAGTACTCCAGCAACATGAATAAAGTGTAAATATTGTATTTATATATTTTTTTCATTTTTCTTTTAATAAATTAATCCAAAAAAAGAAAAGAAATTGTAAATATTGTAATTAATTTTTCCACAATAAAAAATATGATGTAATTATTAAACACAACATTTCCTAGAGGCATTTTTTGTTTTTTTTTTGGAAAATTGGGGGGGGGGGGGGGCAAAACTGTAGATTTATCAAAAATATGGGGCAGCCATATTGATTTACTTGAAAACTCACAAGTACTTTATATTTAATAGTGTGGTGTTATTCATTTATAATTATTAAATTAGAAATTATTACTATTACAAGTTAAGTGCTTTCTAATTAAATTATAATAAATAGATAACTCCACACATTAAATATTTCCATATATATATATATATTATACTTAATGTTTTCATGATTATATGATAAAAATAAAATAGTTTTTGGGTTAAACCGTGTGTTAGTTTTGATTAATTCCCAACATTTTGATGAAATAGCATCCGCCATTGTCATGATTAACTTTTCAAAGAAAAGCTGTTTGATCTCATAGTAACAAGATTGAGCATGAAGTAGTTGAGTATTCAAAATATGTGGATTAATAAAATGTTTGTTTTTTTCAGTTTCACTATTAACTGATTTTAAGTTTATATTAAAAGAAAGAGATAAAATAAGTGATCTTTCTAAGGCTGGAATACGTCGTGCTTTTTCAGCTCTATTTAAAGCAGTTGATCTTGGTTAATATTTCGATCGACTCCCTTATGGTTCCCAGCAAGTGTTTTAACATTATGGTTTACCTAAAATTCATAAATCTGATTGTGTGTGCTATAAGTTCTCCCACACAATATTTGACTAGATATTTAACCCATTGCTTACAACCATTGACAGATAACATTCCATCCAGAATTAAAAATTCAAATCATTTTATTTCTATAATTAAAAACTTAAAACTAGCTAAAACTGATTTATTGGTTAGTTTTGATGTTTCTTCTATGTTTGCTAATATTTCTGTTGAAGAAGCTTTATCTATAATAGTTCAGTACAATAATTTGTCTGATTTTATTATTCCATTAGCAAAACATTGCCTTGAAAATACATCTTTTATTCTTGATTTTCAAAAGTATAAACAAATTAAAGGACTTTCTATGGGATCTCTACTGTCATTTGTAATTCCAGATCTATTCATGAATAATTTTGAAAGTCAAGTATTAAATGCAGCTACTAAGAAACCTTCTACTAAGCACAGATATGTGGATGATACATTTGTTATTTGGCCTCATGGTATTGATGACTTTGAACTTTTTTTTCCTTTTCTTAATGATTAATATCCTAATATTAAGTTTACTATGGAAGTTGAAAATAATCCATCATTTTCTTTTCTAGATGTTTTGATTGCAAGAAAATGTGATTATTCCTTATCAATATCAGTTTATAGAAAATCTACCCACACAAACAGATATCTTAATTTTAATTCTCATCATCATCCTGCACACACATTTTCTGTAGCAAAAAAAAAACCTTTTGATGAGAGCTACTAATTTGCCAGATAAAGATCATCTTACTCAAGAAATAGAACTAACAAAAAATATTCTACTTTCTAATGATTGCAATAAAAACATATACAGTATAAGGCGTTACATAGCATTGATACTAAGATGAAGAAAGAGGATAAAATTGATAATTTAATAAGTTATAGAGTGTTTTACCTTATATTAAAGGAGTCACTAATAAGATCAGTAGAAGTCTATCTAATTTTAACATAAAAACTGCTTTTTCCACCAGCAAAAATTTGGTGATTTTCCCATAAACCTAAAGACAGAGTAATTTTGGAACACCAGGGGATTTATGAAATACCATCTTTTCACTGCTCGAAAAGCTATGTGGATCAGTCTAATAGAAAAATTAATGTAGAATTAATGAACAGGTTAAATACATCGGCTTTTATTTCATAATTTTTAGAAATTGGTCACAAACCTGATTTTGATAATGCTAAAATACTTGCTAATTTGGAAAAGTATGATTTGAGAACCATAAGGGAGTCGATTGAAATATTCAAAAGACCGACTGATTTAGATAGAGCTGATGAAGCACGACATATTCCAGACTTATGGAGACCACTTATTTTATCTCTTTCTTCTAATATGAAATCAATTAATAGTGAAACCGAAGAAAATAAACCTTTTGTTAATCCACATATTCTGAATGCTCAACTATTTCACACTCAGTCTCATTCTTTACCTCACCCTCAGTCTTGTTACTATTTGAGATCTAACTCTTTGAAAAGTTAACCTTGACAATGACGGATCCCTATTTTGTCAAAATGTTTGGAATTAATCAAAACTCGCACATGGTTTAACCCAAAAACCATTATGTATATATTGTAATACAATATATATTCTCTTTATTCAGAAATAAAATGGTTTTTATATTTGAATTCACAGAAGTAGTGTTTTTTATTAAATTGATTACTCTGAGTTAAGTAAAGATAAAAGGTGGCTACTGGAGGATTGCATTAGATCTTAAGATCTAAGTGCAGTGCTCTCAGATTCAAGGCTCCTCACTGATGAAAGCTACAAGCTAGAAACTAGCCTGGGGATATTGGATGAGTAGGCACTAGATAGGGATTTTATTCACAAGCCTTCTGGCATCCATTGATTACTTTGGCTTGCACTGAGTGGCACTACTGTATGGAGAGTTTTGCATGTTTTAATATCTGTTATGAGCAAACATAAGAAATGGTGTTCATGTGATGTTTAGTGGTTTAATACCAATCCTGCCTAATAGGATAGTGGTGGCTATGATTACTAAACTGAGTTCAGACCTATATGACTATATAAGTTCGTGAGCTTGGGTTGAAAATATTACAGTGTTTTCAATTTTAGACTCATAGTTTTGTAGTTAAGTAGAGATAAAAGGTGGCTGCTGGAGCGTTGCATTAGATCCTAAGATCTAAGTGCACCTCTCAGATCCAAGGCTCCTCACTGATGAAAGCCACAAGCTAGAAACTAATCTAGGGATATTGGATGAGTAGTCACTAAGTAGGGATTTTATGCACAAGCCTTCTGGCATCCATTGATTATTCCGGCTTGCATTGAGTGGCATTACTGTATGGAGAGTTTTGCCTGTTTTAATAATAGTTTTTTCGTACAGCTATGGTTTTATTTTTTATGAAAGTATATCTAATAATTTGCCCAATGCAATCATGATGGGATATATCTTGGTGAAAGACTTAATGATGGAGTGAATGGGAAGATGTGGACTGAGAGGGAGGTGCATATTCTAACAACAAAATCTGATAGATTTCCACAGTACAAATGTTATTCATCATTTGCATCAATTTTCTACAACATAAAAAAGATGTGGATGGACTTCACCATGAATGTTACTGGAAACCAAATTGACTATATCATAGTTAAAGGAAATGTAAGGCAAGATAGGCATAGATTATCAGCTTTTGATTGCAAAAGGTAAATTTCTGAAAGAAGAATACGCAAAGATTGAATACAGATATCAAACAACCTATATGGTAACAGATGTTGGAATATGTTTTCAGATTAACAAATCGATTTGAATACCTGATTAAGTATAATGGCATAGAAAGACAATGGCTGCAGTTAAAAATTAACATATTGGAGATTGCACAGGAGATTGTAAGAAATGAAAGAAAAGCAAGAATGGTAAATTTTTGGTTAATGGAATAATTAATGACCTTTTCAAGAACTACAATCGTGCACTATGTGAAAAATTGAAAGAGGGAGGTAGAGGAGAATGAATGCATATTAACAAGATTTGCAGAACTTGAAAGAGATGATAGATATAGTATTACTAGGAAAATGTTCCATATCATAAAGGAACTATAGAAAAGTTTATATCAGAATTAGTTATGACATAAAATAAAGCTGACAGGCTGTTGACAGATCCAGACAAGTAGTCATTCATTCAAGAGTTATGTGAAAATAAGTGTTAAGATTACATAATGGCATTTGATATGTCATTCAAAGAATATGAATTCCTATCACTAAGAGTAGTAAAAGCCATGTCAAAAATTGTTAATGGAAGATTACCAAAACTGGATGAAGTATCAGCAGAATTATGCGAGAAAGGGCAGACTCGGTTGTAAACAGATGCATGTGATAATGGCTTCACATACCAGCAAAATAATATTGAAGATTGTATTTCATAAAATACTGGCAAAGATGGAACTGGATTTGGCATTTTTGCAGACAGGTTTTGGAACATGATGAGGAATAAGATATCAGATAACCATTCTAAATGTCATCCTAAATAAGGCTAAGGAAGTTCATTAACCAATCTATATCTGTTTTATAGATTATCAAAAGGCTTTTGATTCCATATGGCTAGTTTTCAATAGCAATGTTGAAGATGGGCTACCTTTCATATTTGGTACTACTGTTGTCTTCCTTATGTAGCAGATAAAAGACCAGAATGAGAATAGCACAGACAAACTCAGATTGTTTTCAAATGGATAAAGGAGTCAGACAATATTATGTTATATATTTTTACCATACTTGTTTAATATTATGGGGAAACAGAATTGAGAGAAACTGTATTCAAAGGAAATTTTATATTGAAGGAAGATGGGTTTGCAATATGTGTTATGCAGATGATATAGTTCTGATGAAAGCAGTAAAGAACTGCAGTATTTGATAATTCACTTGTAAAAGTAGGAACCAAGTATAGAATAAGGCCAAGCATAAAAAAATAATATGATTAACCGTTTAGAATAAAAGATAATAGTGAATGATATCTGTCTAGAATAGGTTTCAGTGATTGTCCATCTGGGCTTCAGGCTAAATCAAGATGGAGATTGTCATGTAGAGATATACAATTACTATTAGCATCAAAAGCATGAAATAAATGCATAAGTATATAAAGTGAAGACTATCGAAGGCTTTGATATTGTTCCTTTGTAACATTTAAATGTAAAGTATGTACACTGAAGAAATGAGCGGGTGTGAATTAATGATTGTGAAATAGTATTGTTGAAGGATGATTGATGTGCCTTGGATGGTTAATAGAATTAATGAATAGTTTTGATGAAGGCACATACACAAACACAATTGTTGGAATTGTTGACAGAAGATACATTGGAAAAGGATATGAATATAATTGTGAATAAATAAAGAACTGGGCATCTGAGTCTTTTACAGATGAGTACATTACATTATGGACAAGCTAACAGGATTGGAATAATCGGAAAAGCAGTAGGAAGATTGACCTGGAAACAGTTCATCTACACTCTCATTCATTGTCAAAATGAAATATGGCAATTGACAATTATTCCTAAAATCATGTCTTTGCATATATGTTTTATTTGTGTTAATTTTAATTTTATTTGTACAAATATTTACTAATCAAATTGGTACCCTAAGAAATTGTAATAAAGAAATATTAATATCAACAATTGTATATTTAAACAGTTTTTTGCATGTCTAACAAGAAAAGATTATAAATTTATAAAGCGTTTAATTCACTGAGCACACTTTCAACGTTTACGGACAAATTCATAGCTCTAGTAATGACAGCAAATGGCTAGATAATATTTAAATATGCTAACAATTATGTTAACATTTAATTTACATAATCAAATTTTTATATACATTTTATGGAAAAATAATAACTATTTTTTTTTGTATATGCTAAATCAAATCTTGTTACTAAATTTTCACCCACTTCCCAATTTCCAACTAGTTGAAACTTTGCCATATATATTTCTGATGACAACACATTTTTTTTGGAGTTCACAAATAATTTTAGCAAAAAATTAATGAAAAATTTAAATTTCTAATTTTACACCTAACATTGATGCCAACAGCATCTAATGGCAATCCTTATAGTTTGAAACTGAATGAATGATTCATTGAAAGCTGGACCAACTGACATTACTTATTTGTATTATACGTTTTTATTGAACTTATTAATTTAGTCTTTCTGTCCAGATAAAATATAATTTAAATAAATTCATCTCATTTAGATAATTCGGAATTACATATATAAAACTAAAAACTAGAAAATAAAAAAAAATTTTTTTTTCTTCGGCTTTTACAAATACAAGTGTTTGGCATATTTTACCTAAATTGAAATTCGATATATGTTGAAAATATTAATTCTGAAATATTAAATTGTAATTCTTGTTCGATAACAAACCCATAAAAATTGTTAGAAAATGGAACCAAGATTCTTTCTAAACATGTGTGTTCCCATTAATAATTTTAACTTAATGTTCTACATTGTTTTGCTACTACATATATGAAAAAAAAATACATCTGATTTCTATTTATGTAAAATACATCCCATGCTTTTATTTGCAGTAGCAGAAGATAATTTTTTATCTTTTTTTGGTATATTTACACAAATAAAAGTGTTTCTTCGAAAATTTCTTTAATATTTTTTTACTATAAATAAAATTAACAATAATGATTTATTTATCACTGATTTATAAAAGTTCTCTTATAAATTTTTTTCCCCTCAAAAATCTTTAATCTTTGACCATATTTCATTTGTAAAAAGTCAAAATATTATTAAATAATGTTAATATTTAATTAAATGCCCCTTGCAGTTCGATATAGCAATAATAGAGAGAAGACAAACTTGATAGCTGAAGATTTCTTGATTAGAGCTTAACTTGTTCCTTCAGGTGTTTAAATATCAATTTACCACTCAAACCGCTAATCATTTGATTATTATTATTTTTATTTGATAACATATTTAAAATTGCAACCACATGCATTTTAAAATTAAATTTTGTCTAAGACCCGGTGATTAATAACTATAAATGTATATCAAACAAAGTATCTCCTAACTTTCTCTGCTTATGTTAAGCATCTTCATTAGGAGCAATAGTTCACCTTATTTATTTTACTCCAGAATTACCTGCTGCAAGCTTAAATATTTTATAAACCTAAAGGGTGATGTCTTCCAAATTTCCTGATTAGTTTCTAACTATAAACCTTCTTCAGTGAAGAGCGTTATATTTTTATTCATACATATTTGTAGTCACTTTTGGTATCTCTCGTGTAAAACTAATCCAGCTTTTATAAACACTGAACTGAGGTACTAGTGCTTTCCAAATTCCCAAACTAATTTTTAGTTATTAACCCTCTTCAGTTCTTGGATTAGCCATTATAAACTTGTTAGCTTCCATCCATAATGGAACAAAAAGCAAATATAACATGTTATGTCAGTGTTTCATTTCATTCTTAAAGTTAGGCCAATATAGGAACGGATGCTGTTTTTTTTTTTGTTTTTTTTTTTTTAAAAAGCATTTTGTTTATTATGGTTGTTTTTTTTTTAGATCATGATTTTTTTTAAAATATTGCATTAAAGTATTATTTATCTTTATTACTTTGTTTATTTTTGTTTGTAATCTCTTAAATTTTGAACTTTAGAACTTCACATCACATGATCACCATTTTTTATGCTTGCTCATAGCTGTTATTAAAACAGGCAGAACTCTCCATACAGTAGCTGCAGCACTCTCAGATCCAAGTCTCCTCACTGATAAAAGCCACAAGCTAGAAACTAGTCTGGAGATATTGGATGAGTAGACACTAGATGGGAATTTTATGCACTAGCCTTCTGGCATCCTTTGATTACTCTGACTTGCACTGAGTGGCACTACTGTATGGAGAGTTTTGCCTGTTTTAACTTTAGAACTTCACTTATCTTACTCTAGTCTCAAGTTTATTATCCTCTGCACTGTATTTAATTTTAATAATCATATATATATAATTCTCATTGAACAGGCACAATCTGTTTTGAGAGCAGTCTAACAAATAATCAGTTATAACTTTCAAATGCCATTAAATTACTTAGATAATAAAGTTAATCATGCTGAAGGTTAGATAGGTTTATAAATATAAATGAAAAGCAGTCAACACTTAAACAATACCAATATCAATAATAATCAACAATCTCAATCCTGCCTAATAGGTTAGTAGTGGCTATGGTTGTTAAAGAGCCAGAGACACCAAAATGTATGAGTACTGAACTGGGTTCAGACCCATATGACTATATAAGCTATTGAGCTTAGATTGAAAATATTATTGTGTTTTCAATTTTATTCTCATAGTTTTGTAGTTAAATAGAGATAAAAGGTGGCTGCAGGAGGGTTGCATTAGATCCTAAGATCTAGGTGCAGTGCTCTCAGATCCAAAACTCCTCACTGACAAAGGCCACAAGCCAGAAACTAGTCTGGGGATATTGGATGAGTAGGCACTAGATAGGGATTTTATGCACATGCCTTCTGGCATCCATTGATTACTCTGGCTGGCACTGAGTGGCACTACTGTATGGAGAGTTTTGCTTGTTTTAATAACAGTTATGTGCTAGCATGTGATGTTTAGTGGTTTAAATAACTTTTATTAAGTATAAATTTTCTTATTTGGTGGTGTAAAGATTAATCTAAAATAATACTTTCCATTTGAATTCTTCCTTTCCATTATCCATATGAACATTCATGTTTTCTGATTTATATAAAATTTTGTTTTTTTATTTATTTGACTGAAATTATACTCTTATATTATTTCAGCTATCTGAAAATTCTCTCTTCTGTGCCATCTTATAGTAATAGATTAAATTTTGCCATATTTCTCAAATTCATCATATCTCTACTGCTTATCCATTTAAGCCTCTTGCTTACCACTTTTCAACTTCCTCTCTGCCTCATTCAATTCATTTTTTGTAAAACTAATATTTCTATTACTATATGCTTTTATGATTGTTATAACTCTCTTTCACATCTAACATTTTTTTTATATTCATTAGATACCTATTTACGATTGTTGTTTTCTCTATATCAAATAATTTAAAATAATGATTTAATGCCATTTTTTATATTTTGTTTTAAGAATGTTGTTTTTATTCTTCATTTCTGAGTTCAAATAATAGCAAATTTTTTTCCCACACAGTAATGCCACCTTAGAAAGTTGTGCATCTTAATCTATCCAGCACCTTTCCATCCAATTTCCTCATATTAGTTTCTAGCTTATGGCTTTCAGCAGCGAGTAACCATGAATCTGTGAGCAGTGCACCTGGTTCTTTGGCTCTAATACATCCCTTCAGCACCCACCTTGGCCTTTTTGGGTAACTATGAAGCTATCAGCTGAAACTGAAAACTCAATAATGTTTTAATCCAAGCTAACTTGCCTGAATTTTATAATCTTTATATTTGTAAAATGTCTTTGGCTTTTCAATAACCACAGTCATCTCTATCCGTTGGCTAGGATTGGTATTAAACTATTAAAATATCACATGATCACCATTTCTTTATGTTATACAAGATTTTCCCCACACAGTAGTGCCACTTAGTGAAAGCTCTAGTAATCAGTAGATGCTAGAAGGTTGTGCATTTTAATTCCTATACAGTACTTTCCTATCCAATATCTTCTATTTTTTAACTTACGACTTTTATCAAATCCAAGTACACTGCTTCCACATCCAAGGCTTCTCACTGATGAAAGTCATAAGCTAGAAACTAGTCTGGGGATATTGAGTAGACACCGTTAATTTGTATGACTTTCACTAAGTGTCCATACTACATGGAGAAAGTTACTCCTGTGTTAACAGGTTGTGTAAGCATAGGAAATGTTGGTCATGTGATGTTATAGCATTTTAATACCAATTTTAGCCAAAAGATGTTGGTGACTATGGTTATTTAAAAAAAACCCAAGGGCATTCTAATATATAGATACTGAACTGTCTTCAGATCTGTATGATTATACAAGCAAATTAGCTTGGATTGAAAACATTGTGTTTTTAATTTAGGTTTGTATCTTTATATTTAGCTAAAATGATAAAAGGTTGCTTCTGGAGGGATGCATTATATCCCAAAGATCCAAGTGTACTGCTCCCAAATTCATGGCTTTTCATTGATGATATATAAGTTAGAGGCTTGTCTGAGAATGTTGGATGGGATAGCTTTGGATAGAGATTGAAAATGCATAACCATTTAGCATCTATTGATTTCTACAGCTTACACTAGGTGTCACTATTGTGTGAAAAAAATTGCTTGTGTTTTAACAACTTCTGTAAGCATAAAGAAATGATGATCGTGTAATATTTCTGAATTAATTCTAAAAGCTAACTTAATACCTTTGCAATCTGCATTTTCTTGATCCTGAAAGAACAAACAAAAGGAAGGAAGAAGCAAATGAACGATATATATGTTTTCTTTCATGACAATAATTACATTTAAATATATTTCTGAAATGTCATATTTTATCCTAAATATTGACTTATTGTTACTCCTTATAAAAATTATTTAATCTAATGTTATAGTTCATTAAGGTGCAAATTTTTAATATGATTCAAATGTTTATAAAACCAATCACAATTTAAGATGAACCTCAAGGAAAGCACAAACTTTAAGTGGCATATTATTATTTCTATAAAAAAAAAAGTGAAATCTGATAAATCATGAGGAAAATATTCATACTGCTTTTGTTCATGAATATATGTAATTTATCCAATTTTAGTTTTAAAAGTAGTAATAAAAGCCACTTAAAGTTTGCACTTTTCATTACACCCGTCTTAAATCGTGTCTGTTTTCACAAATACTTATCATACAACTGAATTTTACAAATTCTCATACATAAGGCTGTGCAATTTATATGTGTATTTTAACGTTATTTGAGAAGGAATGGCTATAACATTGGTGCATGGAGATTTATAGGTTTTCTTTTTTCTTTGAGTTCAATCAGCAAATGATTGACAATTTGAATATATGTCTTATTATGTGTGTCCGTTTCTTAATCATTAGTATAACTATACTATTGCTAATGATCTATTTTAGCAATAGTGTAAGTATACTAAAGAACCCTGCATGGTTTAGTGCAGCGGTAAAGCGTCAGACTCTGGAGCGTAAAGCTATCAGATCAGTTCCAGTTCCGGCACTTCTGGTGCTCAAACTTTTTGTGAAGTCCCAAATAATAAAGCCATTCCTTTATTTATTTTTATTTAAAAATTGATACACATTATTACAAAATTGCTGAAACTGCCCACTAAATGGGATTAAATCTAAGGTGATTACATTGTTAGAGCCAATTTATTCAAACCTTTTTGAACACTTTTTGTACATACACCTACATTTCGACTGTCCTGCAGTCTTCTTCGTTTTTTTAAGAAATTAAAATGAACTGGCTCTGAAGAAGACTGCAGGACAGTCGAAACATAGATGTATGTAAAAATAAAGAGTTTTGCTAAAAAGTGTTCAAAGTGTTTTGGATAAATTGTATTTATAGGATATTACAGCAAAACAAAGATAAGTGTGATTTTGGTAATATTTATTGTTAGAGCCAGTTAGTGTTGCTATGGTTATGACAACGTTAACGGAAAATATGCGATTGAGAAATCTTGGAATAATTTTATTTACAAAGAAAAGTGTCGTTAGTGGCATTGTATGCAGCACTTAAATAATTTACAATATCTGAAAAAAATGTTAGATATATTGCCTTTAAAATACAAAATGCGGCATTTTAGATTATTAATTTTATTACAATGTTGCTAAAATTTTGGAATATTTTTAGATGAGATCGCCTGCATTTATGAATGAATGGAAGTAAACTAAAATATTTATTGTTAGTGACATCATTATTAGCATTAATATGTACTTGTTTAAATAATTTGAGTCCATCCCTACTAAGTATTTATTATTTTCTGTAAATGGAAGGCTTAAAATAATAACAATTATATATATATATACTTTTAGCTCATCTTTTGAAAGATGATATTATTCAGGGAGCTGCATTTCTAAGCCAGCAAGGAGGCTGTATATATTCAGTGGGCAAATTAGATGAGTCACAAGCCCAGGTAAAAACTGTTTACAAATTATCAAAATTAGACTTATATTTGTTTATTTTAATTTGAAGTTTATATTTTTTTATTTATTTCTATTTCTTTTTATGAGTAAATAAGCAAATATTTTATCTAGCGCCGTGCTTGCAATTATATTTCATTCCAATATCAGCCTTTCAAGCTAATTGAGCACGCGCCTTTGAGAGTGTTAAATAAATGAATACTCTCCTCTTCAATCCAAGATATAGCATTTATGCAGGAATAAAAAGAATCCCTCTTATTCCTACGACTCAAATTCTTTTATATGAGCAAATCTGAAGAACTTCTGAAGAGAGCGTGAGTAGATTCTCACTTTAAATTACTATTTACGATGTTTTTTGACTGAATGGTGTCGGTGTAATTACTTAGAATTTACTAGACGTCATTCTTACTGAAACTTAATTATGAGTAAATAAGCAAATATTTTATCTAGCGCCATGCTTGCAATTATATTTCAGTCCAATATCAGCCTTTCAAGCTAATTGAGCACGCGCCTTTGAGAGTATTAAATAAATGAATACTCTCCTCTTCAATCCAAGATATAGCATTTATGCAGGAGTAAAAAGAATCCCTCTTATTCCTATGACTCAAATTCTTTTACAAGAGCAAATCTGAAGAACTTCTAGTAAATTCTAAGTAATTATATCGACGTCATTCAGTCAAAAAACATCTTAAATAGTAATTTAAAGTGAGAATCTACTCACGCTCTCTTCAGAAGTTCTTCAGATTTACTCATATAAAAGAATTTGAGTCATAGGAATAAGAGGGATTCTTTTTATTCCTGCATAAATGCTATATCTTGGATTGAAGAGGAGAGTATTCATTTATTTAACTTTCTCAAAGGCGCATGCTCAATTAGCTTGAAAGGCTGATATTGGAATGAAATATAATTGCAAGCACGGCGCTAGATAAAATATTTGCTTATTTACTCATAATTAAGTTTCAGTAAGAATGACGTCTAGTAAATTCTAAGTAATTACACCGACATCATTCAGTCAAAAAACATCGTAAATAGTAATTTAAAGTGAGAATCTACTCACGCTCTCTTCAGAAGTTCTTCAGATTTGCTCATATAAAAGAATTTGAGTCATAGGAATAAGAGGGATTCTTTTTATTCCTGCATAAATGCTATATCTTGGATTGAAGAGGAGAGTATTCATTTATTTAACACTCTCAAAGGCACGTGCTCAGTTAGCTTGAAAGGCTGATATTGGAATGAAATATTTCTTTTTACGTGATCTCCCACCTCCATTAAACTAAAACATATCAAGTTTGAAAACGTTAATATGATAATTCACAAGCCAGATTAGCAAAGACTCCTTTAAAAGAATTTACAAATAATGCCCCTTTCATGTCAGGTGTAAAAATATAGCAAATTGGAGGTCAGACAGAAGTGGCATATTATTTTTTACCTGACAAATAAATTGGCATTGATATCAATCATTTAAATGATTCTTTGTTGAATCTGGCTTGTAAATTTGTATTGGAACATTTTCGGACTTGGTTATTCTATGAATAGAGTTATATTCTCAGTATTATATCTTTGATAAGCTGTGGTTTATTTACAAGCTTGTTTAAAACTTAGAATTCCATTATGGCTTAAGTAATTTGTTTGCCAGCCAAACAGATTGGAGACCATTTTTTATATTGTGTTGACTACCGGTACAGAATACTAATGTATTAATTAAATTAGAAAGTCTATTTGGAATTCATTATTTATTAATTTGAAATTAAATTTCAAAAAAGAAATAACAGCAAAAGAGATTTTTCATCATTTGTGTTTGGGTATGATATCTATTACAATTATTGTTAGCCGAGAGGTCATCGCAGCCACCTTGCAAGCAAGTAGTTGGTTGCAGGCGGTTGTGGGTTCGCCTCCCGGCTGATGCTATGACATATAGAAAAAAAAAATTATTGACAAAGATGATCACTTGCCATGTTTCTAGGGTTTGAAGCCGGCATACATTGAATAAGATTTACTGTACAAGTGTTCAAATTATTTTGTATGGATAAGAACAAATAGCATCTACTCATGTTTTAATGAACCTATGATTCAACTCTCAGATGGTTATGGAATTATTAAAAGTCATTGAGGATGAAAAGGAATTCCATATATTTATGGATGATGAAAAAAAGAATAACAGAATATTATACAATATGATCTTTAATATGGTTTGCTACTTAGAAATAATGGCAGTTTAGAAGAAATGTTAAATTTTCCTATTTTAAATACTTAAATTCAATAACTATATCGGCATTAACATGGATCGCTGTGAATCTGATGGGCTATGGTTAAGAAACAGGTAATCCTGGCAGGTGATGGTAGAAATCAAAATGGCATTTTTCCTAACAGATTGAAATATTTTCCTCATATTGTATTTTTTTACTTTGAATATAAAAGGAAAGGAACAGAAAAATTCAAGGTAACAAAAGTTGTGCTTACGTCATTGTTCAATACTTAGGATAAATATTACCAATTTAATAGAAACTGTAACGTAGCGTTGAAGCATTTAAGAAAATTATTAGTTAAGGTTGTAGTTGACATTTCATTTAGCTATTTTTCTCCGTTGTAGCATGTATCGTGTTTAATGGTTTCTTATAGTAATACATGTCCTGTGAATCTAGTAATGATGAGATAATGGTAAAAACTATTAACAGACAAAGGATATTACATATTTCTATTAATATTTGGTCAAGCAGTTATCATGGAAGATTTCGCTTGATGATTGATATTTTGAAATCCTTTCTGAATTCCCCGGGTGATTGATCTAGACAACTTTAGTTAGCAAATCTTGTTACTTCAACTGCAGTAGAAGAACCATTCTTATGATCATATTGTGTATGCCTTTTCAATGTGGAACGTATAGTCGATATTATTGATTTTTGCTTCTTCTACAATTAAGTTCCTAACTTTTGGAAGCCAAATGATTGGAATGTCATGCTGTAATTACTGATCTATAACAATTATTAACATTCTCTGCAGATTACTAATAATTAATTATCATTTTCATAAATGATATATATATTAGAATCATGAAGAAAAAAAATATTTTCATAACTGGTCAGAAGAGGGCAGCAATATGCATCACAAAAATATTCTGGGCATCGACTTAAGTAATCAGAGAAATTGCTTGGATGAATGGGAGAAAAAATTGATAAATGAAGTAAAGAAAAGAAAGAGAGACTGATAAAGAAATGAATAGTGTTTTCATATAATAAATATGACGTAACAAGAATTGTATGGAAGTGAGTGGCAGTAGCAGGGTCAACTTATGGTAACAATGCATTGTGTTAGTAAAGAGATATTAGATTACTTAAAAAAAGTACAAATATAAGTAGGAAGACATGCATTAGATGCAGATATGTGAACAGCAAAGGAAGTAATTCAAGGAAAAATGGGATGATCAAGGTTTTATATGAGAGATGCAAAAAGTAAAATGAAAATGTTCAATAAATTGCAATTTACGGATAATAAGAGAATAGCCAAAATAGTATTCAATTTGGTTACAAGTAAAGGACAGGCAACAATATGGGTGAGAAAGGTAGTATGGTATGCAGAAGATTTGGATAACGACTTTATGTCAGTATACTTGTACAAAAGGTGGGACAATTGTGTTAGGAAGATTGCTGAGTGTTATAGTAGCAAAGAATGGGATAGAAGAATAAATGCATTAATAAAAAATAGGGAGTTGGGGAGATGGAGAATTAGTACAGAGAGTATAGAAGTAAACAGAATATTGGATGTGAGTTAATTTACGATAATAGCAAGGAAAATAGTTTACTGTTTAAGGCTCGAACAGAATCGTTAGCAACAAAGGAATATGCACACAAATGGAGAAATGTAGGTGATTTAGTCTGCAATTTATGTAAGGAAATCACCGAAAATAGTAGGCATCTGCTAATTGAATGTAAATGCTTATAAGCAGAAAGGGTACAAATAAAGAATCTATGGGAGAATAAATATAAGCAAAGTGATTATACAGAAAGTGGGTTCTTGGTTTTCATGCTGGGTTTGGAAAAAGATAATGAGGATCTAGATATAAAGGCCATAGAGTGGGCAAAGATGATGTTGTGGTAATGGAATGGAGCAGGATAGAGAAGAATATGGGAAAAACTTAGGGTGGGGAATGGAAAGGGAAGATAAGGTGGCTAACAGGTTTCATTGGACATAGTGGTTGAGAGATTCCTGACTTCGATAAAAGAGAGCGCATCACATCACATTTACAGAATGTGAAATTTCTAATGTAAAACAACATTAGGTATTTTATGATATTTGGCTTATTGGTAAAAGAACTTTCTGCTGAGAAAAAGTTTTATAATCAATTTCAGGTACTTAAAACGAGACTCTTTTGTCACAATAATTGGAATGATTATGCCATCAATAACTGTCTTATTAATATAAAAACTTTCCAGAATAGATAATTTACGGGCTATAATTATCCAGTCAAAAGAAAGAAATAGATGTGAGTTAGCAGAACCACAATTAATATAATGGAGACTTATTACTGAGTGACACTGTCCAAGATCAGTATCTTAAAAATGAATAAATAAGAATGCAATATCTTTAATCATAACGTCATTGAAAGAATTAAAAAACTGAATTAGAGAGAAGAGGTAACAGTAGATGGAAAATTGAAGTATTAAACAGGATTTCAAGGATTGTAAGACACTCTATATGAGATAGTTGGATGAGATAAGGAAGTTGGCGAGAGATGTTGAGAAAGAAGTCGTGGATTAGATAAATTTAACCACAAAAGACCACTTGCTTCTCCAGGCAAGTAATCTTTAAAGCTATTTTACAAGAGTAAAATATTTTAAAAAATAAATCCAGAATTTCAGATGTATTTATGTAATTATTATTAGTCCACATAATAATGTCATTGGATTCTTTTGATATTTAGAACAAACACTGATAGAATTGATATTTGTCACACCTGAAATTATGGAAATTTCAACGGAAATTAACTGATTCGATTTATTCTGTTACTAGTCCTCATTATTTCATTTTATTTTTGCAATAGTATATGCTTTTTGCCACAGAAGAGTAATGAACAATTGCTTCTTTTAGGTGTAATATCTGGTTTGTTCATCTCAATAAATAGTCATACCATTCATTCTATATTTATTAAAACAAGCAAAACTCTCTATATGTATTGCCACTCAGTGCAAGCCAGAGTAATCAGTGGATGAGAGAAGGCTTGTGCATAAAATACCCATCTAGTGCCTACTCATCCAATATTCCCAGAGTAGTTTCTGGCTTGTGGCCTTCGTCAGTGAGAGCCTTGGATCTGAGAGCACACTGCACCTAGGCAAGCATAAGGAATGGTGATCATGTGATGTTTATTGGCATTCTACATTTACACGTTAAATTTCTCTACATGATCTCAGGTTGAGATATTTAGATTCGACAAGGTAATAATGCTTCCTAATTGTCACTATTGGCTCGCCACTGTTAATTAATTCATTATTCATAATGCTTAGAACCACATTAAAAATTGGGTTTCCTAAGGTGGTATTTTAAAAACAAAAAAAAATTGTGCATATGATGAAATAAAAGTGCTTAGAAACAGATGCCTAATGAGAGTTTAAAATGTTTGAGAGTATGAATATATTTCTGTGAGTGCTTTTCAAACAAACTTGGTAGCGTAAGTCATTTAGCACCATCTTTAGGAAAACCACCATCAATTAGTGGAAGAAAATAAATGTACTTATTTTTTCAACTTGTAAGTGCTTAAGAATAAGATAGGGAGCTTTCCAAGAACTATATTTACTATGCTAATGCTTTGTATTAGGGGAAAGTTACAATTCTTGTATTAACAAAACATCGCATAACCTCCCAGCTGTCTATTATTCAATTAGGAAAAGACAAAAATATTGAACAGAGAAGAAATATTAAAGAAGTTGATCACATGATAAAGATAAATAAAAGCAAATTTAATTCAATTCAATTCATTTATTTGCCGTACAAAACTACAGCATAAAGCCAATTACAGTATTGCACCATAACAAATATATAAATACATAAATGAGTTTAAATGACAAATTATTAATATAATTATGTGCCATATTTCAATAAAAGATAATTAACACATTTAAAAATCTAAAGTAAAATTAAACATCAGCATATAAACAATTATTATTAAAACATTAATAATAACAAATAAATAAAAGGGATAAATATAAAGCACGTAACAAAATAATAATAATAAAAAAACAATTTAACAAATATATATATATAAACAAAATCAAGTTAAACCAATCAAATCTGACATTTAAATCTAATAACATTACAAAATTGATTATTATCTAAATTGAAGTAATTAATATTACTACAAATCTGATTATATAAACATGGTAGCCTAAATAAAGGAGACAATCTAAGAACATTGGAATGACAAGTTTTAATGTAACAAACAGAAGCAGACCGAGTATCATGCACATGAGATCTAATTATAACAGTAGAAATTGTGTTAGATAAAAGAACTATTCTATTAACAAGTTTATAAAGATATTTAAGATTTCTATATTGTCTTCTAGAAGAAAGATGAACAACAGTTTTATTTCCCAAAGAAACATATTTAGAAAACTTATTAGACACTGATTGTAATAAATTACATCCCTGTTTAGAGCTAGGATTCCAAATGACTGAGCAATATTCAATGATGGGAAGAACCAATGATAAAAATAATTTAAATTTTGTATCACCACTGAAATGATAACCAAACCTTAGAATAGTACCTATAATTTTTAAAGCCTTACCAATAATCATTTCCAAATGAGGAAGAAAGGATCCATTACTAGAAAATATAACTCCCAAATCTTTTTGGGATTCAACAGAAATAATTTTGTGACAATTAATAGATTAAGAAAAATGCAAAACTTCAGATTTTTTAGTATACGAGACTAAGGAACATTTACTGAAATTAACAGACATATTATTTAGATCACACCAAGCACTAAAATTATCTATATCCTTTTGAAGAAGAGTGCAATCAAACACAGATGTGATTCTTCTAAAGATTTTACAGTCATCTGCATAGCACAAAAGATAAGAAGATTTTAAGCAATCCTTAAGGTCATTCATATAAATGTTAAAAAGCATAAGTGCTAAAATACTACCCTGAGGAACTCCCAAATTACATTTAAAATTAGATGAAATAGTATTATTAAATTTAATATATGCAGTACGACCATGAAGAAAGGATTGAAACCAATAAACAACCTTAGTAGAAAAACCCATTTGATATAATTTGCGAAGAATACTGTGGTCTACTTTATCAAAAGCTTTTGATAGTGTTTGTAAACCACTTATTAACTTTGCCCTTAAGAAAAAATGGATAAGACACTCATAAACTTTCTATTGTCAGTTGTCTTTGATAGAATATCGTATTCGGTTAGAGTGCCACTTTAAATTCAGTATTCACGAATCGCAGGTTCAATTCTCATATTAATACTATCACTAATCAGGCCAGTAAGATCTGAAGAAGAGAGGAGAATTATACCACTCAGAACATTATGATACATACTAATCTGTGCTCTGCAACTAGTAGTTAAATGTATTTCAAAAGTATTTATAATTTTAGATTATGGAGACAATCCCCGATATAATTAAAAATTAATTATAAAATTTATGTAATGATAAATTTTATATAATGATAATGCACATCATCATAATACATTACAATCATTTCTCATAGTCGCATGCTTTCTCACATATACTAAGTATTTATCTGCTGAAATGTGATGTACTTAGAAATTGGGGGGGGGGGGATCTTAAATGGTTATTTTAATCAATATTAATGGTAACATTACTCTTGTTTAAATTTTCACTTTATGGAAAAAAGGATTTCACTATTTTTTCATTATATCTATTTTTCATGCTAAAATAGATTCTAATGGTTTAAAATGGCAAACCATTTCAGTAACATCATGAGTAAACAAACATAAATTCATGAAGGACAAAAATTTAAAGTTATGACTATATTTTTTGCTAACGGTATTATGACTCTTGCCACTTTGAACATATTTATAAATATTTTTGATGCCCTTTGCTTTTACAAGAACTTACACCTACTCATTTTATTTGAAGCCACAGTTCCCTTTTGATTTCAACAAATAATAGGATGTGCCATAATTATATCGACTAAATCTGATACCTAGCTTTTCATGACATGATTTTATACCACTTAGTGCTTATTTATAAATGCCATAATTTTCTGAAAGGGAACTCTTATTTGGTAAGAATTTATATTTCTCTTCATTTTAGACCATTTTTCTTAATTTAAACAAGGACTAGTGAATTTCCCAATTATATCATCTAAATCTGATACCTAGCCCTTCAGGGTCTTACACAATATTTAAAATAATCATATTTTCATTATTAATTTCGACTAGAACTAAGAATTTTCTATTCTTTCTGTGTGCTTTTCATGCATAACCCCCCTGGATTAATACTTAAAAATAACAAAGTTATAACAGATAATCACATCTTTCATTAATTTAAGAATTGCCCAATTTCATGTTTAGAATATTTATTTTATTTTTAGAATAATGCTATTATATTATTCCTTTTTTATGTGACTGCTCATTTTGCAATCAATAAAATATAAAAGCAGGTTTTTAATAGTTTCTACGTTGTACCTTTGTTTGCTTTTTCATTTTACCTTCATATATGTATGTGAAAATAATCTCAGTGCTAATATCAAATATTAAATCATCCCACATAGTTATGAAATTCAGCACCGCCCTCTTGTGAAATAAATATATTAGAGTCCGTGTTTTGAGGTTGGCTATTACTTAACCATGTGGGATGATTTAATATATATATTGTACCGGATCCACATTGGTCAACTTGAGGTCACCACTAGGCTAGTTAATGAAGTTATGGAAGAATAAATATGACAAAAGTGATTATACAGAAAATGGATTATTGGTTTTTATACTGGGTTTGGGAAAAGGTATGGGAGATTTATATATAAAGACTATAGAATTGTCAAAGGTTATGTTGTGGAAATGGGGATGGAGCAGAATATGGGAAAATTTAGAGTGGGGAATGGAAGATAAAGTGGCTAACAGATTTCTCTGGGCATAGTTGCTGAGAGATTCCTGACTCCGTTTAAGGAGAAGCCACAGTGCATCACATCACATCATCTAGAAAATTTATTTGAGATGACTAAATATTCATTAACGATGATGAATATCTTGTCATAAAATAAATTAACTGTCCCTGACACTATCTCAGCTTAGAGTATGAGTCTCTGATTTATTAAACAATTGATAGACAGACACAGCCAACAATCATCACCCAAATTAATGTAATAGATATAATAATAATGTTTATTCCAATTAAATGAAAACAAAGAAATCATAAGATTAATTAATTCTTAAGAGAGTATTTTTGACAGCTTTAGCAGTTAAATTATTTTCCAATTTAATTACTTCAATAAGATTTAAATGGTCCTTTAACAACATTTTTATAAAATAAAATGTATAATCTATGTGTGAATGACTTTACATAAAAAAGATATTTAATTTATATCCTTGAATGCTTATGTATATATACACCGATGATGAAGACCCATGTGTGTGGCAATATCGAAACAATCTAATAATTATAGATGAAATAAAACTGGCTCTTCAATATAAGAGAGGCATGATAACTCTTTCTAAGTTTACCATATAAAAACAAGCGAGTAGATAATTCAATGATTGGTAGCCCCTGTTTAAAAGAATGTGAGCTTGAATGAAATGGCGTGGTCAGAGGCTACGAAGAATTTGCCAATATATAGTGATACTAACAAAGAGGGTGTGCTGACTATACCAAAGCCATGCCATGCCAGAGTAAATAGACTGCGATGAAGGCAGTATATGATCCGGCAACCAGAGGAATATCAACGGTGTAGATACTTAGCCTTCCCCAAGCAAAACCCAATAAAATAACAGTGGTCTACGTATGGATTTGTTTTAGATACAAACACACAAGTTGATGAATACTTTTATATAAGGCATATTCTGGACAAGTGTAAAATGCTTTAGTAAATCTCAGTGCAAATCACACATAAAAGCAAATTGATTAACACAAACTTAAAGAAAAGGTTAATTTTAAATATTCTTCTTTAAAAGATTTTGCTGACAGATTAAACCTCAGACTTGTTTTCTTAAAAGAAAAAAAAAGTACTTGTCAAAAATCTCAGTGCAAGAAAAAAGAAACAAAACATTTATACATGAGTGATATATATATATGATATTAAGTAATAGATGCATGAAATAAAGAAAAATATATTTAAATCTAATATTATAGTTAATAAAAACAAATAGTGTGCATTTACAAAAGGATAGTACTTATAACAACCCCTGACTTATTTTAAGATATACAAAAGTTTATATTATTACCAAATCCTTCAAGGATATTGTTTTAGCTTCTCCAATTTATTGAAGAGATAGCTACCTTGGTCCATTTTATAGTTGTAATTGTGAAGGCAGTCATTTGAGAATCTTCTTTGTAGGTTGGCTTAAGGAGGTCAGCTTTCTAAAGATTTATGATTTCATGACATGCTGGATGATGAAGGTTCGACTTAGAGCTTGTGTGCTCAGCCCAGTATATTTTGAAAAACACCACTAAGAAAAATTGATCAGTTTATTGTACTATTGCAGGCTGCTTGCCCTGAATGAATCTGATGAGTAGAATCTAATAGAATATACTGGCTGAATCCACTCAATTAATAAATGACTAGCTTGAATCTGAATAGACTAATTAATAAATGAATAACTTGAGTTAGACGATGGATTTTGGGGAGCTTTTACACCCATTCAGACTATTATTTTTCTGTACAAATTTTTTAGAATTTTGAGTCAGGTTTTTAATTAATTAATGTAGAACCTTTCAATCACTTAAAATAAAATATTTTTACATTTCATATTAATTTTATTACATGTCTTATTTGAACAATCTTAACTCTTAAATTTTGTTATTACAAGAGATTAAAATTTTATTTTGAGGTTAAACATTGTTATACTAAGTTTTAAAATAAACTTATACAAAAGATACGTGATTTATTTACAAAGTTTACTTTTTTGGAAAAAAAGTTGACATTATTTTTATTAAATATAAATTATTTTAGCAATTGGTGTATGTGCATATATACCTGTGATCGCACTTTTAAAAGTGCACATTTGATATAAAATTAAATTTACAAAATTTTAAAACTAATTTGAAATAGAATTTTTAACTGAAATTCTTATATATTTCTTTATAGAGATTTGAGACATAGTAGAGCATCTGTCTCAAGTGCCCCTTACCCATGGAGAAAAAAAAATGATTTCATTTTTTTTTTTTAATTTTGCATTTCATTTGATATATTAAATATTTAAAAATGTGGATATACAAAGAAGTTAAAATTTGGTTACCATTTGTACTGTCATCTGTCTATTGTACTTATTCTTTGGAGAACAGAAGGTGATATTCTAAATATATCATAATGGGAGTTATCTTGGACTTCCAATAATCAAGGTTTGGTTATGGTTTGTCAGAGTTATTTTGAAAAACTACTTCTAAATATGAACAAACTTTGACACATGAAGAGATCATGGAAAGTGTTCTTTGAATTCTTAAATATTTAGTCCTAAAACGTTTTGGGATAGAGAACATTTGAGTTGTCTAATGAGACTACAGCTATTTTTATTTTCTCCAAAGTTGCTTGCTACATAGAATATAGATATGGTCGGAGAAATCTTTAATATATAATATTATGGGAAAAAGTATGTAACTCTTGTTATAGCTAGGAAGTAGAATAAGGATGCTTTTACTTTTGCACATTGTCCTCAATTTTATCTCAAGTTTTTCTTATATTGATAATAGCATTGGAGAGTTACTTAGTGAAAAGGAAAACCCAAACCGGAACTAGGAACTCCTGTAATGGGTTTTTTTAAGACAGTTAATATCTCATGGTAGAACTGGATTTGTTTTTTGAATAGTAGAAAGACTGAAATGGCATTCATTTATGGAATGTAAAAAATATTTGTCTTTAATCCAAAATGAATATCCTAGGTGTTTTATTTTGAGTTGCCTTAATGAAAAGGTTAATATACGTGTTAAACAGAAAGGCATTTAATGAGGAGTCTTGTGGAACTGAACCTTGAAGTATAAAAGGTGTGTGTGTGTGTGATTTTTCCATTTAATGTTTATATATATTTTCCCCACTTAATTTGAGATTTGTTAGAGAAAAGACCTTACTAGGGAATATTCTGCTAGTGTTTTAACAAACCTATTACCTGGAATCATGTCAAATGCTGATTTTTTTAATTATCTTTTAATTACTGAATCTATAAAGGATTTTAATAGAAAAACTGATTGGCCAGTGGTGGAAACCTTTTTTGGAAATTGCATTCTTAATAGTAATAGTTTAAAGGTGTGGTTTCTAAACAATCTATAAACGAATTATTGGCTAATTTATAGGCATTTGTTAAGGCAAAACTTTTGGTCATTCATTCTCCAAATATGAATTCAAAGAAACTGTTTTGTGAAATGTGTTTAGGAGGTCAGAAGTCATAGAATGAGATGGTTATCATAGTGACAGCTTGCACCAGATCCATCTCCAAATCCCACAGTTCATATAAACAGATATATACCTATGAGTAAAAAACTTTGCAGAATGCACTGGAAGCAACACACCAATGGTTCCACTACTGGGGGCCATGGTTTCACTAGAAAAACTGAGATTCATGGACACAACAAATATTGCCTAATCCAAAAAGGTGAGTCCCTAGAGACATGCTAACTGTGGAAAAAATTAAGTCTATTAGAGATTAATACATACACCAGTAGTATGCAAATCATGGGTCCTGACCCTCCAAGAGGTTTCAGGGTCACAAAATTCAAAGAAATGTAAGGCTTTTTTTTTCTTCAACAAGAATCAAGTACATGAAATTATATTATCAAAATTTATATTCATTTCTAAAAGTAGAATTATATTTTTTTACAAAAACAATTGTCTGTATTAGTATCCAATACTTATTCTCCAACAACTAGCAAGTGAACATATATAATAATCATGCTGTGAAAATGTGATAAGGGAGGAGTTTCAAGATGCGAAGAAAGAATCACGCACAACATAAACACAACATATTGACACACGTATATTTGGCATACAGCTCAGAAGTGAAGGTTTTCAAAAAATATATCTGGCAACTCTACACAGTGAGGACCGTACAGTTCGTTTTTCTGTTTTGACTTCAACTTTTAATCATAGTCACAGATAAACGTCTAAGCTTCGGTAGTTCGTTTTGCTACTTCTTATGTTATTTAAGTACATTATGTTTATATACTGCTTATGTCAATTCTAATTCTATTAGTTATCACGTATGTATGGGTACATAACATATTTTTTTATTTATTGGATAGTTCAATAGCATGTTTGGAGGGCAATAATAAATAATTTATTAAAAAATTAATATAGGTATTAAAGTGTTAATGAAGGAAAAAAAAATTTTCTAAAAATATTTTGCATATATTTTTGTATTATTTTTTTCGTCTTCTAATTTTTTCAAAAATCAACTATCCTCAACCGATATTTCATTGGGAACGCTATGAAAAAAAAAATCCTTTTTTTTTAATTTATAATTTTGTTTTAATAGTTTTAACAAGGCTGTAAACCTTAGCAATGAGCGTCTGAAAAAATCGTCACTAGGGACCTCTGTAGGTCTTTAAAACACATGCTTACGCTATGAAGAAAAGAGAGAAATCATAAATTTATGTTTTACGCTTGTCCAAATTATAATAATATTAAATAGTGCTAACACATTTATAACGTAAAGCTGTATAAATTAATAGCATTTGACTAATTAAAATGGCTTAGCGCTTTCGAGAAAATGTATTTCTCATAATTATAGCCTGTTATGACTCATTCATTAGAATCATTCTATATGTATAATATGCAAACTTTATGCAAATGAGTCAGCCCATCTTTTTGATATAGCAAAACATTATACAACTAGAATGTGGCTCAACCCGCATTTGTTTCATCACCGAATTTTTGAGATGGTTGGATAAAAATATAATGCAAAGTTTGAAGACAATTGGTACCACATGAACGATGAGTGGCCCATGGGATTACCCATGAGCAGCATCATAGCTAGCATCTATTTGAATTATTATGAAAAACAAGTATTATCTAAATACAACATAGTAGATAATCATATAATATATATGAGGTATGTGGATAACGTATTTATTGCTGCTCCAATAAATGTTGTTGAGCAAATCAAAGCTCAGATATAAGCACACACATCTTTGGATTTAAACATTAGATGGGAAGATATAAAGCAAAAAGTAAAATATTTAGATATCAACGTACACAGAGAAGGAAGTACACTTAACTATACAATGGTCACGAAGCCACCAGAAGTTCATGGACAGATTCACTCTGATTCATACATACCTATGGCTCACAAGTTTTCTGGGTTGACATCGTTTCTTTTTAGAAATTACCATTTGTGCAAATTCGAAGCAGATAGAAGATCTAACATGATTAATTATACTAACGATTTAATCAAATCAGGATACAAGTGCAGTATAGTTTATAGTAAGATTAGACATTTTATTAATAATATAGGAACACACAAAGTCAGAGATAACAAGCCTTGGCTGTTGTTGTCTTACATGCCCTCTTTGCATAAGACATTCTATAGGACTTTCTCTACGGAGTTTCGTTTGAGCTTTCTACACCTCTCTCAACTAATAGGCTTATTAACAATACTAAAGACACCATAGCTTCTGATCAGATCCCACAGGCCGTGTATAATGTTGCATGCCCTCACAATGGATGCAAGCCTCATACTATGGTGAAACCAAAGCCACTATAGCTATACTAGGTTATCACAGCATAAATATAGGTATAATAAGTCACGTACTAATTCAGAATGGACTTCAATTTTTGCACATCAAAAAGTATCCGGACACGAGTTCGAAACTGCCTCTGCAAAATTGGTTTGTACTGAGAGGCATGATGTTAAACGTAAGGTAAAGGAGGCTTACTTCATAGCAGAAGACTCCACCATTAATCATAAAGAAGCATGTTTTGCTATATCAAAAAGATGGGCTGACTCATTTGCATAAAGTTTGCATATTATACATATAGAATGATTCCAACGAATGAGTCATAACAGGCTATGATTATGAGAAATACACTTTCCCGAAAGGGCTAAGCCATTTTAATTAGTTAATTGCTATTAATTTGTACAGCTTTATGTTATAAGTGTGTTAGCACTATTTAATAATATTATAATTTTGTTTTAGTTTTAATACATTCCTAATGGATAAATGGCTAAAAATTGATATCCATTGTCCAGAAAATGAAAAGAATGATAATACCAATGGTGACAATGTACCAACATCTAATAAACTTAGAAAAACTGTACATAAAAACCCAAACAAAAATGAATCCACGGACATTGTTTCTACTTCAAAAAATATCGAACGAAATTTGTTATTCTAAAAAAAAGTTTGATATCAAGAAGCGTTTATTAAATACAGATTTACATTGTGTATTGTTAATAGGGAAGGGTGTCTGTTGCATGCTAATTTCTTGGGTAAATTAGTAAATGAAAATATGAAACCTACTAAATTAAATATAGCATTTGGAAAGAAACATAAAGAATTTGCAAATAAATTTGAAACATTTTTTAAAAAAAGTACTGAAAGTATAAAAAATCAAAATGTATTTTTGAAAAAATATATAAATTCCTGAGAAGTCTTCACATGCATCCTTAGAAGTTTCATATTTAATAGGGAAAAATATGAAACCACATACAATTGGAGAATCATCCATTCTTCCTTCAGCAATTAAAATGACATCAACTGTGCATGGAGAAAAAGATGGTGATGATTTAAAAACAATTCAGTTATCAAGAGATACCGTTTTGCATCGAATTTTTATCACATCACTTAATACAGAATCAGTTTTGTTAAATCGAATACAAAACTCTCTTAGGAGTATTTGCTCAACAACTTGTCAAAACTACTGACATTTATCAAAGGTCAGAGTAATTGTTTACGTGAGATATGTTAAAAGAGACATGTCAGAAGACTTTCTCTGTTGTAAAAAATTAGAGAAAAAATCAAGTGGAGAGAAAATATTGGAAATTGTTAATAGGTATTCCGAGGCAAATGACTTTAACTGGACACACTGGGTCTCACACTGATGGTGCGCTAGCATTAACAGGTGATAATAAAGGATTAAAAGGGTTAACCCCTGTAACTCAGAAATAATTGTGATCAACAGTTAAATTTAGATATAAAAACATTTTATGAAAGGTTTTATTCAATTTCAAGATTCTGCATTATATTGCATTACATCCATAGAATTTACTTTATAAATCATTCAAGCATAATCACAATTATTTTATCTTTAATTTTTGTTTTGTTTTATAGTTTTATTTTTTTTTAAGAAGTATTTGATATCAATAATATGTATAAAAATAAAAAAAACTGCAATAAATTTTGCAATGTACCCCCCAAAAATAAAAAAGTCTACAAATAATTAGTTAAAACTAGCTCATGACTTATGCCAGGGGTGGGAAAATAGTGGCCCGAGGGCCACATGCGGCCCCGCCAAGACAATCAGAATCCACCTTGAACTGAGATTTCCTTCCCCTGCACGACCGAAGATTCGTCTCCTATTTTCCACTAGGATGGCCACATCAATACACATGTGCAGGGTAGATACGATGTGCAGTGCTTTTCCAGTTGATCTGGTTAATTTCAATTTTGTCTTTGCATTAGCAAATATATAAATTTCCAACTTTAGTGAAACCATGAACCCTCCGAAAAAATGTAAAATCGGTGATGAATGTTGTGGGTTTAATGAAGAATGGACAAACAAATATTTCTTTGGTAATACAGGGAATAAAGCAGTGTGTTTATTGTGTTATGAAAAAAAGATGCGGCCCTCCACTAACCTTCACTTCCGCAAGGTGGCCTCCAATGCGGTCCTCCGCTAACCTTCATTTTCACAAAGTGACCCCTGATGTGGCCCTCTGCCAACCTCTGTGGCCCCCGAGCCAAAACAATTGCCCACCCCTGACTTATGCCATTCCCAATAGCATTCAATTTACTGTTAAAATTTATATTCAGATTAACATCTAAATTGCAAAACATTAATGTTTAAACATGATTGGCCAACTTTCTGAAATTTATGCATATTTACATATTTAAACTATTTGTTCATCAAATTGCAAAACATATTTATAAAATCCTTGTAATAAAATTCATTCTCCCAATACACAATAAAAATATTATTTAAAATTTTCTACTGCAAATAATTGCATTTTTTGTAAAAATGGATTTGAGACCAGTTTTCTTATCACTAGGGTCATGTAATTTTGTCTCTTGTACATTTATGTGTCCTGAGAATCTCTAAAGACCAGTCACAGGGAGTTAAATAAATTAACAATATACTTTGAAATGTATATATAACAAGATTTGCTTAACAGCAATAATAATGTGGTAAAAACAACATAAGAAGATAATAGTCCATCAATATGCTATTTATTTTCCTCGGATGAAAATAGTCTTTCTCACCAGAAGTAATCCTGGTTAGCATATTTGTGCTTTCAAATCAAATATCTCGTGAAACACAAATGAGCTTATATAATTTCACTTATAGAATAAATTATTTAAGTCCGCAATATCTGTACTTGCATTAGCACTCACAATTTATACATTGACATTAACCACTTCTGCTAACAACTTTTCTCTCTGCTGCTGAGTTAAGCTTTTGTTAATTACCCTTCACTGGTAATAATCTTTTCTACTCACAAACAAGTAACTGTTTCCCACCACTATTCCATTTTAGACTTAATCACTGCTGATCTGTCATTGAACCATTGTTTACTGCTGATCTGTTATCACTTCAAATCAATCCGAACTTTAATCCAGTCTAATCGTTTTAGCTGCTTCTTGCCTTCTCTTTTACAATGGGAGGTAACTATATATATGATCTAATTTGTATGCAATTAGCTTTAATTGCATATAAATTCTATTTTTATTAAATCTATATTTTGGGATGATCTCTTAAGTAAATTTCTACAGTAAATTTTCTACGAAAAAAGGAGAGATTGTTATTAAAGTAAAGAAATCCGTGCATATTTATAAAAATATGGTTTTATACGCGCAGACATTTCATAATCCCTGTATAAGATCTGCGCTTGTATATAACTTTGAACAAAATATTATATTTATTGTGCCAGTAGTATATAACTTTGCATATACTAATATATTTATTGGGCCAGTATATCTTTTTCTTTAATCATCTACCAGTAAATAATGCTACAACTAAACACTGTATTATATAAGGGATTCGAACTCAGACTTTCACATGACCCTCAACTCTCCATGTGAGATGGCATGGAGAGTTGAGGGTCATGTGAAAGTCTGAGTTCGAAACCGTTATATATTACATATATGTGCAGGTGTGTGTAAGCCTGTACAGTGTATTAAACACTATATTGAAATGTAAAGAACAATTGATGTGAACATTCTGCAAACCCTCTTGTTTATGTAAGGTAATGAAATTCATTTTTTCGCTCCACTTCTTTTTGTTTTAGATAATTGATCACTTTGATATTTACATATTTCTTTCTCAAATAAAAAATGCTCTAAATACATCCACTTTATGTGTATTTAGAATTTTTGAAAAGGAATCAATAAATTTCCTAGTTGCTACGTATTTTATAAACATTTATATTTAATTGTATTATTTTATTTTTCATAAACTTAAATCAAGATGTTCTATACTATTTAAACTATCATCAAAATCACAAGTTCATTTCAAACCTTTAATTTGATTTTTCAATTTATAAGATGTTTTAACAAGAACCAGTGCCAAAACAGCGTATGATGTGATGTGACGCACTGTAACTTTTCCTTAAACGGAGTCAGGAATCTCTCAGCAGCTATGCCCAGAGAAACCTGTTAGCCACTTTACCTTTCCTTTCCATTTCCCAACCTAATTTTTTCCATAATATGCTCCATCCCATTTCCACAACGTAATCTCTGTCAACTCTATGGCCTTTATATCTAAATCCCCCTTATCTTTTCCCAACCCAGCATAAAAACCAATAATCCACTTTCTGTATAATCACTTTTTTCATATTTATTCTTCCATAACTTCATTATTTGTACCCTTTCTGTTTTCAAGCATTTACATTCAATTAACAAATGCTTAATATTTTCTATTCCTTCCTTACAACAATTTACATACTAAATCACCCATTATTTTTCCATTTACATGTATATTCTCTTGTTGCTAAAGATCCCGTTCGAGCCTTAAACAATAAACTACTTTGTCAAGCATTGTTAGCCGAGAGGTCATCGCAGCTGCCTTGCAAACAAGTAGTTGGTTGCAGACGGTTGTGGGTCCGCGTCCCGGCCGATGCTATGACATATGAAAAAAAAACAAGAAAAAAACAATAAACTACTTTCCTTACTATTATCATATATTAACTCACATCTAATATTCTGTTTACTTCTATGCATATTTAACTCTTTTTACTCTCCAATGATGCTGTGATGTACTGTAGCTTCTCCTTAAACAGAGTCAAGAATCTCTCAACAATTATGCCCATACAATACTGCCCCTTAGTGCAAGCCTTAGTAATCAATGGATAGTAGAAAGTTTGTGAATAAAATCCCTATCTAGTGCCTATTCATCCAACATCCCCAGACCAGTTTCCAGCTTATGGCTTTTATCAGTGAGGAGCACTGTATCTGAGATCATTGCACCTAATGTATAGGATCTAATGCAACCCTGTATGGAGAGTTTGCTACAGTTGTAACAGTTTGTGTAAGCATAGGAAATGGTGATCATGTGATGCTTTAGTGGTTTTAAGAACCGGTGCTCCATTAATAAACACATCAATCACATTTTTAAAATAATCTTTTAATACCAGCATGAGAAAACGGTATTTTTTTTCTTCATATGATAAAATTTAACTTTAAATATTAACTGAGACTGGGAAACCCACGGGCCATCTTTTTTTTCATTTTCTGCGCATGTGTTGTAAAAATTACAATTAAATTTTCATCATTAAATGTCGATAGGTCGTTAATATATTAAATGTTTAAAATTGCATACATCTTTATTATATAAACATTGATTAATTAATTGATTGGATTTTTTTTCTATATATAGGTTCGTATAATTCTGTAACATCGTACAACCCTTTGATCTTCTTAATCAATAATTAATCAATCAATATTTTTGACATAATCACAAATGTCAGTGGAGTTTCAATGACTTATAAATTGACTTGATTTTGAACATTTTTATTTAGGAATAAAATGTTATTTAAATGTCACAATAATCAATTATCTATCATTGAAATATGTGTTAATGAATTATTAAGAGTTGGATATTAAAGAAAAATCATTTTAAATATATTAAATAATTTTACACGTTAAAACAATAATGATCTCTCCATATAGTAGGGCCACCTAGTGCAAACCATAGTAAGCAATGGTTGCTAAAAGGTTTATGTGTAAAAACCCTATCTAATGCCTACTCATCCAATATCTCCAGTATAGTTTCTAGCTTGTGGCTTTCATCAATGAGGACTCTTGGATCTGGGAGCACTGCACCTAGATCTTATCATCTAATGCAACCCTCTAGCAGCTACCTTTCATTTATTTGACTGGGCTCATAGTTTTTTTTATAGTTAACTAAATAGGTAAAAGGTGGCTTCTGGAGGGTAGCATTAGATCTTAAGACCTAGGTGCAGTGCTCTCAGATCCAAGGCTCTTGAATGATAAAAACCACAAGATAGAATCTAGTATGGGAGTATTGGAGAAGTAGGCACTAGATAGAGATTTTATGCACAAACTTTGAGTGGCGCTACTGTGTGGAAAGTTTTGCCTCTGCGAAAAACAGATTGTGTAAGCCTAAAGAATAGTGATCACGTGATGTTTGATGCACAAATCTTACTAGCATTTATTGTTGGCTGCTGGAGGATTGCATTAGATCCTAAGACCTAGATGCAGTGCTTTCATATCCAAGGCTCTTCAACAATGAAAGCCACAAGTCAGAAACTAGTCTGAAGGTATTGCAGGAATAGGCACTAGAGAGGGGTTTTATGCACAAATTTACTAGCATCCATTGATTACTATGGCTTGCACTAGATAGCACTACAGTATGGAGAGTTGACTACAATTTTACATAAGCATGTAAAATAAAAAAAAGAGAAGAAATGGATTTTATTACCTTATATTAAAAAAGAGTGAATGGTTGCTTAGACAGGTTATTTCTTCACATTCTAATGTACATTTAGTATAGCACCAAAAATACTTATACATTCATTATGAATGGGAAAAATATTGCTGATAAAATCAGTAAGCATGGGTTCAAAAGCTCTTATGTGGCGAAAAGTGTTTAAATGTGTATTAAAAAGAGAACTCATGAATATGGAATATTAACACAGAGACAAAACTCTCCATACATTTGCGCCACTCAATGCAAGCCATATTACATACGTACATATGTTAGTCAGTTTGCTCTGAGTGGGACTACTATATGGAAAATTTTGTCTCTGTGTTAACAGCTTGTGTAAGCAGAGGGAATGGATGTTTAATGATGTAATATGAAATATTATACAGTATATAAAATTACATGACTCGAGAGATCTTAGAAACAAAGTCAAATCTGTTTTTGCAGAAAATGCAATTATTTGCAATGGAGATTTTTGCATTGCTCATTTTTTACATTACGTGTAGAAACGGAGTTAAGAAAATGAAAAATCAAAGAAGCATATTTTATAAATAGATCTGATAATTTGATGAATAACTAGTTTAACTGCAAAATATACACAAATTATGGAAAGTTTGCCAACCATGTTTAAACATAAACATTGCGTAATTGAAGTTTGAATTTGACTTTAAACCTTAGCTGTAAATTGAATGGTGCTGGGGATGGCATGAAACGTAAATATATATATATATATCTGTATATAGTATAATGAAATTTATATGTTTTTATCCCACTTTCTTTGTTTTATTTACACATACCTACCTGAAAATCAAAATATTTCCATTGGTTTTAGAACGATTGGATACAGTTTACCAGATGGTTCCAGTGTACGTCTTCATCCCAAGAAGAGGAATTATTCAAGAAGGGTTTTGATTTGAAGCTGGCTGGAAGATCTATTCATTTTGTGATTACTAATAAAACATTCTGCAGGTTTGTAAAAATGTGTTCACGTTGTAAAAATCATATTATATATATATATTTGCCATAGCTATCTAAATTAAGAAGATTATGAGAGAAAATCAAGTAAATATTTGAAAAAAAAATTAAAGCTCCTTATTAATATTTACATTCATTCTCTCTCTCTCTCACACACACACATACACACACAAAATTCTTAAGAAGATAAACCTTTGAATTGATTAGCTGTATAAACATAATGCTCCCTAATGTATGCTAAATTTATTATGTGCGGATGTTAAATGAATGCACTTTCATATTACTGTTTAAGATCTTATATAGATATATAGGTTAAGGTATGATAACAATAACAAATTTCAAATCTGCCAAAATATTCTAACGCATTGTTGTTTTCATTCCCTAATTTGCACTCTATATAAGGTCTTAGATATTAAAATGAAAGTGAATCCATTTTTTATATGGGTATAATGGACTTTGTATATTAGAGAGTGTTACATCTATATAGCTCAGCACTTTGGAGACTTATCCTACTAACTATTACACATTTGTTAACATTGTAATATTTTATCTTTATATATATGTAATAATATTATAATCCGATGTCCGTATTTCTTCAAATCAATATACGTAATCTTATAATTGAATATTTATAAATACAGTAATTTATGCTAATATACAAATACAAACAAGACTTAATTAACAGACAGACAGCAAATGTTAAGATCACAGAATTGTGGGGAGGTTAGCCTTTCAAAGTGTTAGTTGGCAAAGACTACAAGGAAAGTCAAAAGAGCTCCTAAGTGGATAAAATTTTTAAAGTTATACTTTATATATATTTAATTACTGTATTTATAAATATTCAATTATAAGATTATATATATATATTATAAACATAAATAGTAATAAAAATCTAGAAAACAAAATAACCTTACAATCACAACCTTTTCAGAATTAAGCATTTTAATTGAAGAGGTGAAGTAGACATCTAAATTTATGAAGAGGGGGGAAAACTCTAGGAAATAATGGAATG
Source organism: Epiperipatus broadwayi (assembly GCA_028023455.1). Lineage (NCBI taxonomy): Eukaryota > Metazoa > Onychophora > Udeonychophora > Euonychophora > Peripatidae > Epiperipatus > Epiperipatus broadwayi. The sequence goes on from JAQFVV010006198.1 coordinate 34,062,436, forward strand.
TTATAGATATCTTAAAAGAAATAGATAAAGAGATAGAAAAATTGTTGATGAAACTGCATACTCGATGTCTAAATAATAAATTTTAGCTATATGATTCGAGGAATAAATGATCTTGATACTTACAAAAGATAAAAAAAGATATTAGAAATGAAGTTATTATTTATTGATGTCTTAGCTTGTTTTTCCATCAATTTTTTTCTCGTTAATATTTTTTCTTAATGACTTATTTAATTTTAAAAAATTAGACAGCAAAAAAAAAAAAAAAGGTAGCCATATTACCACCAGCAGACCGTGCTGCGACACTTTCGACAACCGGCCCGAAGCTCGCAAGTGATAAATTTATATACGAAAGTGGCTGAAAATTGACAAATAAAAGATAATTGTATTTATTTATTTGAAGAATTACTCTCCAGCTTAAATCTAGAGCAAAATATGTATTCACTTTATAACGTAATAAATAGGAATGTTATCATCATTATCTTGTTAACTTATTTGCTGAGGCAAATTTCCTTTACATTTTTAAGCCTGGTCTTATGAATTAGCTGGTCTAATGGTCTTATTAATTTTATATATATATGGATAACTTCTCATTTACACCCATACATACCTAAATATCGCAAACATATGCAGTTTTTATTTTCATAATCTGGATTACTGTTCAAAATTATCGAAATAAATCTTTCCCGAATATAACTCGTAATCAAAATTTGATCATGCTTTTCAAATTTATCTCTTTTTCTACAAAAGTAAAATGTAATCTATTAATGACAGAAAGTCATTCATTACACATCACATCCTGTAGATGTTGCATAATCCTTTGCAGTTCCATGACATATAATCAAGAATATTATATGAATCTTTAGTAATATCAAGAGTCTTTCTCACCTGTATAATGAAATTCAGTAACTTTTTCATTAACAATGAAAATCATGACAAGATAAGAGTTTTTACTACTATTTTAAAAACAAAGTAAAAGCAAAACTACAGTTTACAGAAAACCCACACATACAGGAAAATACTTAGCATATACATCCAATGACACCAGAAACACAAAATATGGAATTATACTATAATCATGGAACAGAGCAAAAGAAGTTTGTTCAGATACCAGCAATTTGAAAAAAGAAAAGATCTATATAGGACAAACTCTTATGAAAATTGGTTATCTATCAGCTGTTATTAAGAAAATCTTAGACAACAAAAAGAACCATCAAAAGAAAAAACAATTATCAGTACTGTAGTATATTCATACATACCAAAAATAGCAAACAAATTAAAGAAAATTTGCAATTAGTATCAGAACAGCTTTCCAGAGCCATATCACACTACAAGAAATTTTAACATCTACAAAACCTGAACTTGGAATACTGAAAAGCAAAAACTGCATCTATGAAGTACCATATAAATGTGGAAGAGTGTATATTGATGAGACCAGTTGTCCCATTGAAAAGCGATTGCAAGAGTCCAAACTGATGATTAGGAGAAAGAAATCAGCAGACCATGTATGTACCAATGAATATACGTTTAATTGGAACATACAAAAATATTGGATAGAGAGGAAAAGGTACAAAGAAGAAAATTCAAAGAAGCTGCTCACATGACCATGGCGAATAACTCCATTAGTCAACCTAGTATGACTGTATATAATATATAGAAATCACTAATCAACTTTGCTCTTAGAAAAAAATGGAGAAATCAGGAGGAACCTCATAGATAAATATATAAAATTTCTACTGACTGTTGCCTTTGGTAGGATTTCTCATTTTATTAGAACATTACCCTTACAATTTAATATTCAAGAATTTAAGAGTCCAGGTTTTTTTCCATACTAGTACTGTCGCTGTTCAACACCCGAAAAAGAGAGGAGAATAATATCTTGAAACGTTGTGCATGTACTAACATGTGTGTGCTATTACTAACAGTTGAATGTAATTAGAAAATTTAAATAAAGTTAAATTTTTTTAAAGGCACTCAATATTTAATATTATATTGTGGAAATAGACCATTATATAAATACAGCAAAAATAAAAAAAAAATTGGAAATCTTAAATTATCTCCACTGAAGTTTATTTTTAATTTGCTACGTTTATATCAATTGATAGACTAAGGAAAAGAATTTTAAAAAATTAAAGATTGTAATATTTCTAACTCTAATTTCAAACATTAAAAGAAATGGTGATCATGTGAAGAGTAAATGACATGTACGTAAGTGACTACACTAATTTTGCTATATAATAAATTGTAGTTATTCTATGCTAGGTACAACATTATTGCTTAATGTGCAATATGTAAATAAAATATATTATTAGTTATGAAGCTAGATTGCTTCAATATATATAACTCAACTTGTATCAACATATTTATTCGCCATCAATGATAACATTAAACACAATCTGCTATAGAGCAAAAGCCATATTACACATGCTCTGTTGCCGTGCAACGTGATAAGATAACAACATCATCTATGAAATATAAAGCAAATAGAAAACATCATTCTGATAAACGTTCTTTATTCAGATCTGAATTGACAATCTTAATTACTAATGCTACTTTCTAACATAAAAAATGAAAAACATTCTTAAATTGTCTCGTAGAGCTTTAGAATAACTATCATGAAACCAAGGGTCTTTGCATATCAGTTTGAAAATGTTGTAATAGAGATGATACTCCAAACAAGGCAAATTAAACTGTCCTGTTAGTGCCGCCTAGATCATCAGCACAATTATGGATACTGAAACAATTCCTATCTATCAATTTGAATTATTATGAAGAATTCTATTATGGGTTTGTCTTGTATCATATTATTTTACTGTTTTATTACTTTTGGCCTATAAAAGTCTCCAATTATGAAAATTGGATCTTTATGGTTTGTACAAATTCATTGTATATTTATTTTTTATCATTACTGTACAGCTTAATGACAACATAAGTAAGTGTAAATATGAGAAGGAACACAAAATAAACACACCCATTTTTAAATTACGCTATCTCAATTGTTAATTTAAACATTAAAAACAAAAAAAAAAAACCGTTTAATTATTTTATAATAATAAAAATTCACTGTAATTAAAATAATAACATCAAACTTTCATATCTATTCAGAATCTTTTTATGCCAAAATAAAATTATTGTAGAATCATGCTAAAAAGGGAAAAAATAATTCATTTTATAACAAGTAAATAAGCATATTAAATTTTACAATTAATATTAAATTATGCCAAAGTTTGCAGTTTAATACAATTATCATTATTATCTTCATTGTTTATTTTCAATTTTTTTTGTTTTTTTTTAAGGTTTTTTTTTTTTGTAGTTATTTTAAAAAAGGGACAATTAGATTTGTCCTAAAGATCAATATAATAATAAAAGTTATTCTAGTTAAAAGAATTTAATGTTTTTATAATTTTATAAACGTTATATATAGAGTTCGCAAAAACAAACTCTTAACTAGCTTTAAGAATACCCTCAACCCCAGACCGCGGTTTCTGCATCTAGCGTCGTCAGTGAGGTGTTAGGGATTAAAAATAATAGAACTAGCCTAGCACTTTATTTAATGCCTAACTATTGAGAAGAAAATTTGAAACTTTCAGACATTCAAATGTTAGGCATTAAATAAAGTGCTAGGCTACTTCTAGTATTTTTAATCCCTAACACCTCACTGACGACGCTAGATGCAGAAACCGCGGTAAGGCTTGTTAAGAGTTTGTTTTTGCGAACTCTATATATAACGTTTATAAATATGAGCTTTATTAAAATTAGGTCATATGACATCTGACTTGATTTTTTTTATCAATTTATAATTTTATATATATAAATATTTGAAAACCAGGCACTCTTCACAAACCTGGGAGCTTAATTGTAAGTATAGGGGATTTGAACTCAGATTTTCAGGCAACCTTCAACTATCCACACTATCTCATACAACCGCTACACATGACCACACACATGTAGAAAAGATAAATAATCACCTATATACATATTTCATCTTAAACCAGCACTCATCAGTTGGTCCAGATTATCATCTCCCACACATATATATATAATCAGTGCTCAGTTTATTTTAAGATAGCAAATCTTCATACTTTAATGGACAGGCTTCAATACACTCCAACCTCCAACTTTTCAGCCATCCATATCATTGAAAATCCGATGATGAAAATTCAAATCCCATGCTGATGCTAATATTATTGCCATGCCCATGAATCCCCTATACTGTACTTACCTTTAATTTTATATATATATTAAAATTGAAATTTAGTTAAATGATAGTGGTTTCTAGCTTTTGCAGTGTCTGGTGTAATCTCAGCTCAGAGCCTACAGTCTGTGTACTTGCTTTCTAACTGAAAACTTTCCTTTAGACATATGTTATTTATAAACCTCTGTAATGTGATATATATTTCAAGATTTTTTAAAAAAATAACATTGGGGATAGTTGTTCTTCATCTGGTAAAGGCATCAGTTCTGGTGATCATGAAGTGAAATAAGTGTCATCTTGTAGGTTTATAAAGTATATTATCTTTTTATTTTGTTTGGGTTTTAAATTCATATCTGTAATTAGTTGCTGAAAATGTTTCTGACGTTGGCTAAGGAAAAAGTTTATTCCGTCTCTTTATTTATTAACAGTAGCTGAGTGCACTTTCGACTAGCGATACCGGATTCATAGCGCTCATAAGGTGGCTTCTATGCTACTGTTAATAAATAAAAAGTCAGATTAAACCTTTTCCTTAGCCAACGTTAGAAATGTTTTCAGAAACAAGATAAGAAAAATGATAACAACTTCAAATCTTAAATTTGTACTTAAAAATCGCTTAAACTTTTTTTATTATTTTTATTTCTGTATTTTCAAATGCAATTATTTGCTCATGGAAAGTTTTTTTATTTTAAATTACAATTATTTGCATAGCATTTCAAAATGTAATTAAATTAATAGTTTATAAGATGCTTTTCATCATTTATTACGTCAATCTTAATGTTTAATATTTCTAATTATTTTATTTTAGCATTTATGGTATAGCTGGAGGTAAAGGCCATGGATTGATTGTTTGTAATCTCCCTTATGGCGTCATGGTATGTGTTTACTCTCACCCCCATCATATGGCTGAAGCCGTTCAGCTGGTGGAACAGTTTGCTGATAAGCTCCGTGCTTGAACAAAAAATTATGTGATATCAAATAATATTTTTTGTGATTTTTATTTATTTATCTTTTTTTTAAGGCTCAGAAAACTCAAGCATTCATTTTTTTTAAATGTTTATTTTTTTTATTGATTTTTATTTTATTTTTTAATGTTTATGAAAATATTCTTTTTACAAAATATTTTCAATATTTATTTATATGTTTAAGCATACCTTCAATCAAGTCTTTACTCTTATTTAAGAATTATATTTATTGGAAAATATTCATTATCTTATTTCTTCTTTTCACAGAATGGTTGTTGAGACTTCTCTCCACCTAAGCGCTATTTTTTCTATGTCGACAGTCATATATTCTCACTCAGATAGTAGTGACTTTAATATTTTCTTTTCTATCATCATTTCTTCTCAAATTATTTTATTCTTCACTTTATCCAACTTATTTTTAATTTCATTTTTGTTAAATTCACTTTCACTCTCTGTAGCTCTGTTTTATACAATATTACATTCTACAATATCTTTTGATATTTCTCTTCTTATCTGCATATTGCTTTAAACTGAGTTCAGAGTTTTCAAAATACTCCGTCTTTTATATACTCTCTCTAAAATGTCATTTCTGCTATTTCTTTCTTTTTATAATTGTACCAATATATTTACTGCTTCTCTGATCTTATATACTTTCAATATCAGATTTTAAAGTATTTCATCTCCTATCAAAAATATTCACGCTTTGCCGTATTCATTTTATACATTGTATCCCAATGAAAAGGAATCTGGTTTTTTGTCTTCAAGCTGCCTGCAGCGCCATCTCTGATTAACACAAGTGTTGCAAATCAAATAACTTAGCTATTCACCACAAAAATTTAAGATGCTAGCGTACCTAAAATGTGACAATGTGTTTCATACCTTCGAAGATCGTTTTCGATGCAAACCACTTGAAAACATTAATATGGCTCACGACTTCACTGCCTTACTTACTTTGACTCATTTTATACATTTCAGTATCAGTTTTTTTCAATTTAAAACAAAGTTTAATATTAGTACATTCTTCCATCTTAGTTTAGAGTATGAAACATTTTGTCGTATTTAAATGAGGTAATCGCAATTCAGATGCTCTACCATTTTAAAATTATTGCGGCGAATAGCTAAGTATGCCACTACTTAACACATGCATTGATTCAGAGATGGCGCTACAGGCAGCTTAGAATGAGACCTAGTCATTTTTCTCTGGGACACACTGCAGAATAGCACAATGATATTTCTTTTGTAACTTATTAATCATAAAGTAAAAGTCTTCTTCATTTCTCTGCCAGTGAGATCTGATCATCTCTACAATATATTGTAAAGATCTTACTTCGTTAGTTGCGCTTCTTTTATTTTTCTAACTTTAACGCTAGCCATGTAAAAATGAAGCTAGATGTATTTTAAAATCAACCGGGGCATCACTAAAATTCAATAAATAAGACCCCCTTTCTAATATACATTTATTTTAAATCTCACTGTATTAGTTTTACTAATATTTTTTATAATAGAAATTTACAATAAAGCCAAAGGTAATGTTATTTAAAAATTGAATAAATAACAAAATGTTATTAATAATAAAATAAGTAAAGGAATACGATTTTTATTAATACAGTTATAAAAATTGGCAGAAAATTCAAAATAATTAGACTATTGTATGTATTGGTTTTTTTTTTGTGTGTGTGTGTGTGTTTTTATAAAATCTTTTATTATTGTTTTTTTTTTTTTTACAGTTTCCACTGTCTGACATTTTTCTTCAGAATTTGAAATCTGAAGATAATTAATAGGACAGTTGAAATTGCAAAGAAGAACAATAACAAAGAACATTATAAAAGTAAAACAATGCGCAAAAAATAAGTACTTTAATTTTATTAAATCTAAAACCAATGAGAAATAAAATATATAGGAAAATACAAGTATATATTTCTTATAACAACTCCCCTCATGTACACTTTAATGCAAAAGATTTTTTATATAACTTCTTTATTTTCCTGACAGTTTCGACTGTCCTGCAGTCTTCATCAGAGCATTATCAATTTCCTCTACCTTTAAAAATACAAGTAGTGAGATAATAATTATTATATTAGCATAACAAACTTACATCTTCTATTTAATGTTTGTACTGATATTTATATAAAATATAACTTGCATTCTGAATATTATGTTTATTTAACCTTAACAGTAAAAACTGGAACAATTCATATTTGAAAGTCTGTAAATTTCAATTTTAAAAAAATAATAATAACGCTAATGAGTGACTTAACTTGTGAAGATACCTTAAGAATTGTGTTCAAATGATTATACTAGAGGGTTTTTTTTAAGAAAAAAAAAAGGGGCAAATTTGACACCTTTGTGTTTTTAAGATTGTATATATATATTTATTTGCCAGTATACGTATAAATATATGTAAACATTGTTATGACAATCTGAAATGACTATTTACAAAACCAATGCAAAACTGTAATTTTTTTTATATGTGCAATAATAACTTCAAAAATGGTAATATATTTTGTAACAAAAAAGTGTACTTTTTCATGTCTTCACTTCGTTATTTTAAAGCCCGTTAATTACTCTGTAAATAGAAATTTAAATGCTCAATATTGTAAATACATCTTTATTTCTAAGCTTGAGATTTCTGATTCTTTTTTTAAACAAAACGCATTTTATGTCATTGCTGCAAATCTGTAACTTTTATTAAACAAATTATTTGTTGTTTCATACTTAAATGTCAATAAGAGCACAAAATTTAGTATTGCTATGTAAATACATTTTCACAATCATTCCATAAAACCGTTTGACATGTGACTAGTTTATGTTCAAAAAATGAAAAAGGGTGGCAAATGGTAAAGCATAATGCAAATGTTCGGTTATGGTTTCTGCATTTGAAATATCTAATACAGTATGTAATATAAAGATTACGGAAACTATGCTTAAGACCGGATTTCATAATTTTATTTATCGTAAGTAAAATTTACAACATTATTAACATTTTTTTTTTTAATTATTACAAAATTTTTAAATGACGAACATGAATCTCTGCTTTGGTTTATATGCAACAAAAAACTGGATAAGTATTTTTAATACAAACAGCCTTTTTTTTTTAATTAAAAAAATTGTTTAAAGCACGTTTTTTAAAATTACTTTGCAAAAGAAAGTGATAAAGATTTAAATTGTTCCTATAATTTATTCAACATGAGCTAAAATTAATTTAAATATTTTCTAGATATTATAATTACTTAAATGATACATGAATTTGTCTACAGTACAGACTTGTTCATACCTGCACTCCAATATGTAATATATAGGGGGTTTGAACTATGAGATAGCATGGATAGTTGAGGGTCATGTGTAAGTCTGAGTTCAAACCCCTATATGTTAAATAATACAATAAAACTTTGGTTCAACTTTCAACTAAAAAGATTGGACAAATATTTTTAACGTTTATAAATTAGGCCCCTTTTATAACGACACAAAGTATTAAAAACATAAAATGTGAATGTTCAACTTTTCTTAATTTAAGTATATATATATATGATTGAAAATGATTTTAATAAAATTATCATTACAGTTGTGGTCTTTAAAAATTACTTCACGTAAATTGTTTTGTATTGTTTAGGTATGTATTGGATATTCTAAGCTGAATTGGGAAGAATCTAGTGTATGTGTTGATTCGTGATTTATCATCTTTTGTGATTATTTGAATGTATCCTATCCATGTCAAACATCAACCCACAATGAGATTGTATAATGTGACTAGATTAGTTTCTATAAAATATTAACTACTTTAATTCCATTGCTTAATTACTACTCTAAAACTATGCTATGCCATCTTATTAATGTATTCTTAGCTTCTTTTTTTTTCTATCATTACATAATATAGTATATTATCTTTAAAGATATCATTTTATATAGAAATTGTTTTTTATACAGGTTTCATCTGTATATTTACATTCACCATTTTACTCTCCTTTTTCCACCTAAAAATATTTATTTTATCGTTGAAAAAAATGTAAATACTGTTTTAAATTATATAATCTCTTAAAATATACAAGTGTGTATTATATATTCATGAAGTGTATGTGTGTATATATCATGATAATATTACTAGAAAATGCTATCTAGTGTTACAGGATCTAAATTACTAGCTGGAAAAAAAAGTTAGATTTTATAACATTAGATGACGTTTGCTGATAATTATAAACTTTAGGTTGTGATATTTGATAATAATGAATGCCAGTTAGCATTATGCATTGGTTTATTATATACATGTGCGCCGGGAAAAGGGGCAAAACAACATTTGCACTATTTATTTTTAATTCAGACAGTTTTTAATGCTGATCAGTAAATTTCAAAGTTTATGCTTTTTCGCAGTAATTCTGATTCTCCCATTCCAGTTTGGCAACCTCATGTAAGTTTGAATAATAAACAATTAATAGATGATAGTGTTTAATTAATCCATATCCCTATTCATATCCTCGTCAGTGACGAATTTTAAACCCGAATCTAGTGTATCTGAATTTTTGGGTTCTAATGCATCTTTTTTCCAGCCACACTTACCTATTTTTTTTTTTTTTACTATCAAACTGTCAGTCAGAAATTCAAATACAACTTAATGTTTTGAATTCAAGCACCAGTTTAGTAAATATATATTTTTGTGTCCTTGGTTTTGTTAATAATTGTAGACACCAATAGTACTTGGTCATATTAATATACTAGTAACAAAACATCCCACGACTTGTGCTTACGTATTACTTTTAAGAAGCGAAACTATTTCGACAACTTTGTAGAAACTTGAATCTAGTTTGGGAGATAGATAGGAAAGTACTGGATAAGGGTTTATTAAGCACTATTATTTGGCAGCTGTTGATTAATCAAGCTTACACTAGGTGGCAGAGCTGGGGTAGCTATTTATAACTAACATAGTCAGAGATCATGCGATGTTTTGTTAGTGTAATATGATTTTTAGCTATAAATAAAATATATATACTTTTTCCAATATATTGCCATTAACTGCAACTGTAGCTACAATGTAATTCAACTATTGACTACTGCATCTGATACACAACGCCATTATTATAATTATTGCTGCTATCCCAAATTTAAATAAAGTAATACTTTTAAACTTTAAAAAAAAAAAACACTATGAATTATAAAATCGCACAACCAAAAAATTTTTCCAATTGTTTATATGAAACTTATGAATTTTTTTAAAATCAAAATATTTTTGTGGATTTTTCTTTATATATAGTGCAAATAACAAGCAGTGCATTCTATTGTTTAGTTGCTAAACCTAGCTGATATATTTTTTTTAATTATTTCACGGTTAGATGGAGCTCATATACATTTCTCCGAGCATAATTGCCGAGAGATTCTTGACTTCGTTTAAGGAGAAGCTACAGTACATCACATCACGCAAAGTTATTACTTATGTTATATATATAGCACAGACATGCATTGATACATATTAAATTTTAAATCCTGCCTTTAAAAAAATGACATAAACTAGTTAAAATTAATACGCGCTATTAATTTTAATTAGAAGTTTAATTAAATTGCATTCCACCTCGAGACCAATTTTAGTTTAAACTGTTTAAATTAGTTTTTTGAAATTATTATTATTCACTTACATTCTTACAATATATATATATATAATTTGATCAAATTTAAATTGGAGTCAAAACTATATATAAAACGTTACCAAAACTTGATATTTCGAAAAGTATATTTTATAAAAATATATACATTGATCTATGTCAATGAGTGAATGCTTGACATATTTTTATAATGTTCTATTTAATTGCTTATGTATAATGGAATGTGTTTTATAACTGTAATTTCTAGTTAATTACATAGTACTGTTAGAACTTTACAGTTATATATATATTGGATGTACATACTAACAAACTAAAAAAAAAAAATACATAAGTACTTATCATTAAAAGTGTTTAGCCATATAACATGTTTACAAGATTGTATTTCACAACATTATCATTTGATAAATCATTACATTTACTCAAAATATTAAAAGTGAGACTGTCCAGTTTAATGAAAGCATTTTAAACCACGAAACATCACATGATCACAATTTAATATGGTTACACAAACTTTACACAGAGGCTAAACTCTTAGCGCCACCAATGCAAGCCAAAGTAATCAATGGATGCATGAAGGTTTGTGCATAAAATCTTTATCTAATGTATCCCTAGACTAGTTTCTAGCTCATGGCTTTCAGTGAGGAGCTTTGAATCTGAGAGCACTGGTGGAGGGTTGCATTAGATCCTAAGATCTAGGTGCAGTGCTTTCAGATCCAAAGAAGCTCACTGATGAAAGACACAAGTTAGAAACTAGTCTGGGGATATTGGAAGAGTAGGGTACTAGATAGGGATTTTATGCACAAACCTTTTTGCCTCCATTGATTACTTTGGCTTGCACTAGTGTTGCTAATGCATGGAGAGTTTAGCCTCTGTGAATGCATTTTAATTTCATAAATTTTTAGAGCATTAATGTGGAATATTGGTAACATGTTGACTGTAAATTTAGGTAAATTTGTCAGTGTGCTTTGTGATGAAAATTTTATTTATCTAAATTATTTTTAAGGATACTTTAGTTATTGATAATTAATACACACATACACTTTTTAAAATAAAATATTAAATTTTTATTAAAATTAACAATTTCTTTAAAATACATTAATTGGTATTAGCACTTAATCTTTCCCCCCATTTCTACACTAAAAGTATTCTTCGGAATATCCTTTAAACTATATCGTTTTATGTTCAGTATATCATCTCTATTGATGAATTCTTAGCTGTTCTATTACTTCATTTTGTATTCATTTTAAAATATGTAATCTTTTTCTCTTCCATATATTTCATCTATTAATAATTATATTTCATTTTATATATGTCTGTATATTCATTTTAGCCAGTGTGTTGTATATAATGCATATTTATTTATTTGATGTCATAAACTTCATGTGCTGCAATATTCTGAAAGCTTATGCTTCTGTATAATTTTCTAATAAAAAAAAATTCATTCGAGCATTTATTTATTTTTAATATATCACATAAAAAAGGAATTACATATAGAAAAAACTTTAATCTATCCAGACTTTCATTCAAAAATATCATTTTCATATTATTTATACTTTAATCACATGGATAAAGACATTTGAAAAAGATATATGATTCCCATGTTGAATTAGCACTCAACAGTTGACCCAGGTTACAATTTGTCACATACAACAATATATCTTATTAAATAATCAGTAATTTTTATTAATATAATAAGTTTCGACTGTTCCTCGCAGTCTTCTTCAGATCTCGATCTATTGCTCTACCTTTCCCTTGTAACCATTTTATTTTATTTGTCACATGTTATCCTTGCAGAGTATTCATCTTATCAAATTACTATAATCTATTGTGAAGGTACCAACTGTATTGCACACACACTACTATGGTCCCACTCTCCTCAGATAAACACCTTAATGATTTTTAACATTATACATTTCTACCCTAAAAATGATTAGCAATATCATTAAAGTATTTATCTAAAGATGATGGTATCATAGTTATACGTGATATTATCTAAGGATGATGGTATCATAGTTGTACGTGCAGTATGTTTATCTCCTTCATAATAAATTGCACTATTTGAGGATATGTGTTAATGTGTATATACACAATGTTTTCTAGTGAAGTTGCCTGAACACCATTTCTGAATTGCTACATTCTTTACATTACAACATAGCTTAGCTTTTCACCATAAAAATTTGAAAGCGCTAACCTATCTGGACCAAAAATTATGAAGTATAATGGTCTGTTTCATACTTTATGTACTAACATGAAATTTTGTTTTAAATTGGGCAAAACTGCTATTAAAATGCTTGAAATGATGCAAACTGTGCATGGCAATAAAACCATGAGTCGCGAGCATTTTCAAGTGGTTTCCAGAATTTTACGATGACAGGGGGCTGTACTGAAGATGATTCACAAATTTTTGTAGTGAATAACTAAACTCTGTAGATACATAGCACATGCATTGATTTACGTTGCAGGAATCTTAGAAAGAGAATGTCACCTTTTCAGTGGAACCTATTACATATATACCTATAGACAAATTTTAGTTTTGAACTTATAAAAGTGAATAATCAGGAATTTAGATCCTAATCATTATTGAATCTTTTGTTATCAGCATCATTTCAAACATTATAAATCCACTGTAGAATGAAGGTATCTCCAAGTTCAACCTATGTCCGATATCTAGCCTCTCTTCTCCACATCATTCCAGCCCACTTCTTTATTTCATCCATCCATCTCATATGTGGTCTCTTTCTAGATCTTTTACAAACTCTTGAAATTCCATTTAAGATTTATTAGTGGTTTAAATCAATATGAAGCGATTTAACTCTCATTTGCATATTAGCCTATATTATTTTATACATTTGCATATTAGTATAGTTTTGGAAATTGTGTTGTCCTTGATAATGAAGGGTAAGCCTTTGAAAACGTTTGGATAATTTATAATTTGTTGATATTTATCTATATATCATATTTTGTCGTTTGAGATATATTTTGAATTGTATTTATTTTAACGGATTTAAATTTTACATTAGTATCTTTATCACACATCTGTGTTCGTTTTACATATATTATTTATATCAACATGTGTTCTTTCTATTCTAATATTACTTATATTTCAAGCTCTTTATCAGTTCTTAGCCCCTGAGCAATGGCTAAAGCTGGTCTACGAATAAAATCATCTTATTTTATTATCACTTTATATTTTGATTAGATCTATTAAGCATCATTCTATTCAAGAGGTGTCTACATAAGCATTAGTAGGCAATAAACATTAGATTGTGGTGCTAACCAGATCTCCAGCTAATGGTTTTCATTAGTGAGGAACTCTATATTGCACATTTAACCATCACCATTAAATTGATATTGCAAGATGTCCAAAGTTATTTTATGGTGAACTTGAATATGGTTTTTATGAGATGGGTAGAATCATTTGTCATAAAAAATTATCGTAGATATTTTAAACAAATGGAATGTTGATTCTTCAATTGGAAAGATATGGCAGAGAACAAAATACACTGGAGAGCTACAATTAGATATTTCAGAATGGAGTTTTCTGCTAAAGAGATTAAAAGACAGCATGACAGAATATCAAGTAAACAGATCAATCGACCAGTATGTTCTATATGCGGATGAATTTGTTTTACAGACTGGTTTGTAGAGTTTTTTCTTTTCCCTTGGAATCAAAATCATCTTTTTGTTTACAAATGGCTACACATGTTACTTCAAAGTCATGGTTATTAATAGTTTGGGATAATTTGTATATTTATAGAAATTATTTGAACTAAAAATTAGTCTTAGATTAAAAATAAGGTAATTGTAAATCAACATATTTTGCAGAAGTAAATTATCATTATTTCAAATGCGCAATTGTTTATGCTTTAGAATCATTTATAAAACATTTCTTAAATTAAAATTAGTGCTGGATAAAAAACATGGCTTTTGTAAATTAAGTTTATCTAATGTACATGCATGCAATACACATATATTGGACTGTTTCCATCATTTAACTGAATCAAGAATGACTTTAGAAACATTTTTAAATTTTATTTAAGCACAAACATAGAATAGCTAATAATGAAAAAGATAGTAATAAGTTGGAAAAAGGATCTTCATACACAAATCTGAGTAAATAGATTTGGAAAACTTATTAACATGCTTCGAGGCCATTTTAAACAATATTTTGATATATCACATTACAGTAATACCATGAGCACAAATACTTGTATGCAAGATTGAATTACTGAATATAAACAAAAACGTGGCCGATTGAGGAAGGATTTGTCCCATTGCTCATATTGTACAGAAAAATGTTATAGATCTTAAACAAATTTTTAACTTTTATTTTTATATATTTTCTTTCAAACTGTGGATTACTCAACCTTCATCATCACTGGTTGTTCTTTATTAATTATGAATTTAGTAATTATTAATGTAAAACAAGATTTTTTTTTCTAAATTATTTCAATTGAAAACACAAGATTTGTTTCAATAGTATTGTATATTTTATTCTTCATAAAATATATTGGGTTCTAATGAAATCATTAGACCATTTAACATCCTGGTCTTTGGGATTAGTCAACCATATCTATACCAGGGTCAAACCTTCTCTCCATATATTTTTTTAAGTGCTGCCACTAGTATGAGGTAATTGCAAATCACCTCTAGATCTAGTATGACTCGTATTGAATAATATTATAGCCACTTCTGGTGCACCAAATGATTCTAATCCTATCCAGGCTACCAGTAGATTTTGTTTTTCCATTCCAAGTATTTTTTTTTCTCTAGAATCCACTGCATTTATCTGTTCACATTCTTTTGGTTGGGTTTAAATCCGTCTTTTGCATTATGTAGTCATACTGCTATCAAATGCATACTAATTCAGCCATCCATTCAATAATTTTCCTTTCTGTGGCAATGAGCATTCGTATAATATTAGGAAAACTGTAGATGTAAATTCATGTCAGGATCCTTCCAGTAGGCATATTTGTACATGACTTTCAACAAGAAAATGCTTTCACTTGACAGATCTCCAGCAAACATAATATATAGCACAGGGCAAATGGCAGTTAAAGTTAGGTCTTATATTTCAAGCTTTTGATGGATATTTTATAAGTAATTAACTGGTCCTGACCAACAAACACATCCAGTGGATTTAGTAACGCATCTCATTTAAAATTTTGCAACACTGATTGTTATTCATTGTACCAAGATATATTAAACCAAGCGGTCAGCAACGTTTTAGATATTGCGGGCCATTAACATAATTTTTAAAGGTACGAATCAATACAATACATATATATTTATTTATAAATTGTTTTATTTTGTTAATATAATGTTCATTATATTTCATAAAAACAAATGAATATATAAATATGTATTTGCTACGTTTTACATATATAATTTTCTAATTCTTATCTACAAAAATTATTTAAGATTATTAACGAATAGTATCTATTCTTTAATAATTTTTATAATGTGTTAGTTCACCCAATTACCAAGGGTGCGCCATAGTCAAATTTTATGCCTAGTCAATTGTACAAAAATCCTATTTTGTTACTTTTTCTATGCCGCTGATTGAGTAGGGGTTAATTAAACGCCTTTGAGGTAGATGTTTTGCAAGTCACAATAGTATTTTGTAACAAATCAATTAGTAATATAATGTTCTTGTTCTATTTTACATATAATAATACAGCTTAAACATTTATTTTTTTATTTAGAAATTTTATTAAATGAGATCAGGGAATTTAAATATCTTAATTTCTTTGCAGACAATTAAAATTACATCAAGGACTGCCGATTGCTGGTCTAGGGCATATCTAACCAGCTTTACCTTATCTCATTTTTAAAATTTTTTTGTTTAATTAAAACATGTAAACTACCTAATCTGATTAAATTTCAAATCCATAAGCTATATAATTCAATTGGGTTTCTTTTGATAATTTTTATATAAAATTTTTGTTTTAATTATTTTCAAATAATTGTACTATTCCACGAAAACTAACAAAACTTAAACTTTGTCCTTTTTTAACAGAATTAAGCCCCCCCCTCCCAATATATGTAACTACTGCTTCAATTATTTTTAAAAAATATATTTTAATTTTTCTTCCCTTTTCAAATAAAGATTTTTTATTTCTAAACGAAAAAAAATAAAAACAATATAGTTATTTAAAACTTCATAAGTAAAAGAAGTTATTTCTGGTACTTAATTTGTCTAAATTTTTCCTTATCTTAAAACTGTCTCTCTTACACAAAAAAATCTACTTTTTTTTTCCTTAAAAAAAAATTGTTCTAAACTAATTGCATTTAGCCATTCTATCTCCTTACTTTATTCACATAGCTCACACTTTAAAGAAGACTACAAGTTAAAGTACTCAAATGCTAAAGTGAAAATAATAGATGAAATGAAAAATTGAAAGTAAAAAAAAAGTTGGCCTTCTGCACCCAAACAAAATATTAGTGCCATTTCTTTACTACACAATTCACTTCTTTCTTGCAGCAATCAATCTCCTAAAAAAATAATCAATCACATTGAAATATCCTTGTTACCAAACTTGTGGAATATTCACTTATATTTCAAATATCAGACATTTTTTTATTAAGAAATAAATTTACTTCGGAAGTTTACATGAACTATGATATATAATGTTATTTGAAATCAAGAATCTGTAGGGGTATCACTTCGTTGCCCTGCCCACCCAGGGGGGCAGGTCCTATACAGTCCTGAACATTTCCCTATGCCAGCACACCTCAATGCATGGGACCCCACGTCGTCAATCATTGTGCAGCTAGACAAATTTATTTGACACCTTGGCT